>JAUIMM010000513.1:0-67500 GCA_031769625.1 Taudactylus pleione | reverse complement strand
CCCCAGGGTAGCATCACCAGTAGTGGCATATCTTTGGCACAGTTGGGTCTCCTTCCACCAAATAGCAGCATAACAATCATTTTAGAGTCCACCAAACAATTGGCCTCATTCAGAGATGGTTGCAGACATTGAGGCAATATTTGGTGGAAGGTGTCTGTAAGCAATTCCAGATAACATCAATGGGGCTCATCAGCACATGGAAGTCATTGTATGGAGGTCACACGTCTACAGACGCTACCTGCCAATACCAGCAGATTCCTGGGACCCGCAGACCACACAGCAGATGCTCAGTGGGTAGAGGAGAAGTCCCTACTGGCACTCAGCATGCAAGCGATCCACACACTTTAGTCCCAGCCTCTGCCATCCAAGTCGTCAAACAGTAGACGAGCGTCCAATCCCTTTAAATGAGCTCTGTACCTGCAAATATTTTCCTACAGAACGTGAGCCTCTTTCATTTTGGATAACACTTTCCAGAGTGTCTGGATTTCTGGTGTAAACAGGATTCTGTAATGAGGGATAGGGTGGACAGATGGACTCGCTTACATGCAATTATAACTAAATAAATACATATTTAGATTGCTAAAAAAAAAAAATAAACAGATTTGAGTGTTGAAGGTTTATAATTAGACTTTTTATTTTAATTTAACTTAACACTTCTCACTATCATCACATAACATCTGTCATTGTTGGGAACATTTTAACATTTGAGATTTCTGGGGAACATCTGCTGTGTCAATCTTCTGTGTAAAGCACCAAATGATCTAGTTTGTCTACAAGCAAAAAAAAAAAGGTACATTTAGCATTTTGGCAACAGTTATGTTTCCATTTGCTTCTCTAGATTCTGCAAAATATAAATTTACAAGCGCGGCGCAGAATGACATTCTGCAGAATAACGCAGACATCATTCAAAAATAGCGCACCTGGAACCTCCGACCTCTGTGAAACAATCTGCTCCTCCATGAAATTGGATTTGCCTGCGTATACTGCCAATGTTACAATTGTTTGTGGAGCATCTGACAGCGGAATATCTTGAACAAGTAGTAGTTGTGGTTCACATTATTTTTGCACCTAAATGGAGTGTTAATAAATTAACTTTTGATTAGGATATAAATGTTTTAATTAGTATTCTGCTAATTAAAACATTTATACCCTGCTGGGCGTAGGGGTAATGGAATTCTTCTACTGGACTTATTGGGTTTCATTTTGGACCCTGGTGTAGAGTCTACGAGGCTGAAACGTAGTACAGTAGCTCAGCCCCTGTTACATCTACACAAGTGCAGCCTATGGGGCGTGGCGGTGTGGTCCAATAGGAAACCACAAACATAGATTGCGTGGCTTGCTATAGGTCTGTGGGGCCACACCCCCAGCTGGCCGGCATATTCGGCTCATTAAAGGGGAGATGTTTTAGTGGAGAAGTTGCCAAAAGCAACCAATCAGCTTCTGTCCTTTTATAGACTGTATAGATAAATGACAGAAGCTGATTGGTCGCTTTGGGAGGTCCAACTTTATCTCTCTCAAAGGTTTGATACATATCCTAATTTATCTTTTGCGACAACTTGTAACAGCTGTAATGTTATTACCCGAGGATCTACACTGTTGCCTCCAGGTACAGAATTGGTCCATCCATTAGGTAACCTAGGGTTACGCCCAGGTGACCGGCATTTCCCTGTGCAATATTTACTTTCTTTTTAACGGAGCTGCTCTAGTACAGACGTTGGGAAAGGGTGACCCAGATCAGTGTGTTGCTCAGAGCCCATACCTGCCCAATCTCCCCGAAAGGCCGGAGGCTCCCGAAAATCGGGTGGCTCTCCCAGCCGCCCAGAAGAGTGGGCAAGTCACCCACCTGCAACAGTCCACCGTCATCCACTCCCCCCCCCCCTGTAGCCGCTACACTTATGACATACAAGTGGGCAGTCCGGAGGGGGTCAATGGCGCTATTCACGCTGAATCACGTCATCATGGCTCTGTCCCCTGCTGCACGCTGCCGGTAATTTCGGCATTGTGCAGCGGAGGCAGGACCGCGATGACCTGATCACACAGTCACGCTCCCCTGCTCCTCCCGCCAATCTCGCATGACGACCCTCGCCACGTCCCCTACTGTCCCGACCTGGCTGCCTCCTCCTAGAGGGGGGCAGGCAGATTGTCGGCTAGTATGTTAGAGCCTCATGGGGACTTTGCTTAGCTCTGCCCTCGCTTAGGTCATTTTTAAAGAGGCAAATGGTCTGACCGGGGTGATATGCAGACCAAGGTTACCTTTATGTATAATGAGTCCAAATCAATTCTAAAACATAAAAACAAGATTTTTTTTTTCTAAGTGGGCGCGTCCCTGCCTAAGTTAAGTTTGTGTTACATTGTTCATTGCATTTTTTTCACTTATATGTCTGTTGCCAGCAGGTGCTATTTAATGTGTGTGAATTGTTGGGTCACATAAGCGTTTCAACAGAAAGTGGAAGTACCGGTAATGTGTCTATGACATAGAGGGGAATTATTGGTAAGTTTAGCAGGACATTGAGTAAGTGTGATTTGCAGCAACGCGTCTCTGACAGTTTGGGAATGTATTGTCTATACCTGCAACATATAATTTACCATCCATTTTCAAGCACTAAATAAAATGATGTTGTAATATTGAGTCTATTTTCTGTGCTGAGTGCCCACTGTCATGTCCATGTCCATGGTTTTTTTATTTTTGTATTTTTAAAGGTATGTTATTATTTGAATGACTTTTAACAGGGATAGTATTGTTTTAGCAGGATTCTGTGGAGACGATTCTGTTATAGTGTGTACCTACTGTATTCCAATATACTGTAGCTCTTATTCATAAATTATATACTAATGTGGTTCGGACAACAGGGCGATTCTCGATATCAAGCCAATTTGTGCCTTTTATGGAAAAAGCATTGTAAATCACCATCACAAAAATGTCACTAAAGTTTTTAAGGGAGACTTTAAAAAGTAATTTATTAACTTATTTTTGTCCACATATTTCATTTTTCCACATACAGTATTGCATGTCCCACCTATGTACTTGGCCCACGTAATCTGCCCCACCTGGTACTTCCGTGGAAAGGATGAACAATTCGTGGAACTGTTAAAGTTGTGTGTACCAGCTATCTTGTATTTTGTATTCTGTACTATGTAAGATGTGTCCTTTTATACTGTTACTTCAGTTGTTCCAAATAGCCCCTCTTGGCACATCAGTTCCCGGGCGACTTTTTCATCCAAAATGTGCGTTGCATAAATAAAACAGCTGGCAGCAACAAAACTGCATTGGTGAAGATGCCAGAATACTCAGACCAATGGACTTGCGACATTTGTACATCTCTGTGCAACTGGGGGCCTGATTCAGAGAAGGTTGGTAATGCAGCTGTGGTCGCACACACTCTCCCAAGACCGGCTAAGGGAAAATGTACATGGTAATCTCAGCCTTCTTTTTGTGTGGGACGGTGCGATGGAGTGTACGAGCTTTGAGATGATCTCCCCGCCAATACAAGGGTTTAGTCGGATTCTACCCTACTGGGGTGAGTGACACCACCAGTACCGGCAGGCCTTTTCTGTGTCATTGACAGAGGAGTTTGGTTACCTTGAGTTTTTGGTGATGGGCTGGCTGTTGGCCCCCATCTAAGCCTTCAGTTGTCGGTGATGGGTCGGCAGTTGGCCCCCATCTGGGCATTGAGTTGGTTATGGGCAGGAAGTTAGCCCAATCTAAGCCTTGAATTGTTAGTGATGGGCTGGAATTAGCTCCATCTAAGTAATGAGTTGTTGGCAATAGGCTGGCAGTTGGCTCTTATCTAAGCCTTCGGTGGTTGGTGATGGGCTGGCAGTTATCCCCCATATAACCCTTGAATTATTGGTGGTGGGCTGGCAGTTGGCCCCCATCTAGGCATTGAGTTGTTGGTTATGGTCTGGCAGTAAGCCCCATCTAGGCATTGAGTTATTGGTGCTTGGCTAGCAGTTGGTCACTATCTAAGTCTTAAGATGGGCTGGCAGTTGGCCCCCATCTAAGCTTTGAATTATTGGTGATGAGCTGGAATTGGCCCCCATATAGACATTGAGTTGTTGGTTATAGTCTATAAGTAAGTCTTATCTAGGCATTAAATTATTGGTAATTGGCTAGCAGTTGGTCACCATCTAAGCCTTGAGTTGGTGGAGATGGGCTGGCAGTTAGCTCCCATCTAATCCTTGAAAAGTTGGGGATGGGCTGGAATTGCCCCCCATCTAGGCATTGAGTTGTTGGTGATATCCTAAGACTGGAGATATTGTCCATAGGCTGGCAGATGGCCCACCTTTAAGCCTTGAGTTGTTAGTGATGGGCTACAATTGGCCTCCATCTAGGCCTTGCATTGTTGCTAATGAGTTGGTAGTTGGCCCCCATCTAAGACTTGAGTTGTTGGCAATGAGCTGGCAGTTGCCCATCATCTAAGCTCTGAGTTGTTAGTGATGGGCTGAAATTGGCCCCCATCTAGGCTTTGCATTTTTGCTGATAAGCTGGTAGTTGGCCCCCGTCTAAGCCTTGAGTTGTTTACAATGGGCTGGCAGTTAACCTCCATCTAAGCCTTGAGTTGTTGGCAATGGGATGGCAGTTGGCCCCATCTACCCCTTTTGTTGTATTATTTGGGCAGGATGGTGATACTGTGTGTAGGGGCATGAAGCCTTCGCCACCATACTTGTTTCCTCCCTTCAATAAGTAATTTAATAGAGCTGACTGTTTTTCTCACCAATATGTTTCAGTGTCTTTATTGTAGATATGTTTTTTTGCCTCTATTCACCTGGTGTAGAAATGTAGACTGACATCAGCTGATAGGAAGTTTAGGAAAACCAGATCACACTTGCTTACTTTAATCTAGAAAATAATATTTTTCACCCTATTTGTTTGAGTTCATTGTTGACAGTCAGGTTATTTTTTAAACACTGCATCTTAAAAGTCAATTCACTCCTAGCCGTAGTAAATTGATTTCCCGTCGGCAAAACATTGACATTTAAAAAAAAATTTGAAAACTTACCAAAAAATGTTTTCATCATCTCTACTTTTATGTTACTGTAGTGTATCTCCTTCTCATACTTTGCTTTGTAGAAATGAAAGGCATAAAGTACTTACTGTATATACAATGCAATGGGCGTACATTATTTGCTCACTAGAACTTTTTTCTTAATCAAACTGTGGCCCTGATTCAGAACCGGACGCTCTGACAGAGCGCTCGCACTGAATCAGGGCCGTCCTTCCTAGTTTTAGAGCGGCCTCCTGGCCGCTTGCATAGCTGTGGGTGACCACCCACAGCTATAGCGAGCGGCCAAAAAGATGGTCGCGATGGTCAAGACCATCGCGACCATCGGGCTTGCGACAAGACCCTTGTGGTAGGGTCTCGTTGCCACAAGCCCTGGAGTGCTTTCGGCTCTATCAGAGCCGAGAGAACTCCCACTGACATCACTAGTGATGTCAGTGGGGCCGGCCCCAGACGGTAGGCGTTCCCATGGGAATGCCTCCGTCTGGGCAGCCACGCCCCCGGCATGCCCACCAAAGTGGGCGTGCTGTCACTCACCATTGACAGCACGCCCCCTTTGTAGCGTGACCCATAGCGACGGCTTGGCCGTCGCTATCCAGGTCTCGCGCATGTGCACGACGGAGCCGGCTCCCTCATGCGCATACGCACTGGGCCAACATCGACCCGCTTGCGAGCGCTCAGCGCTCGCGTGCGGGTCTGTATTAGACCCTGTGTTTGTATGTATGTGGGCGGGGGGGGCAATTACATTTTTGGATATGTGGTGTGCTAAAGGTTAGATCGGCGGCACTTCACATTAACCACAAACAATTCCTCTACCTGATAGAGGTCATATGAAGATAGGAAATTTGCCAATGTTGGGAGAGAGTATTCTACAGCGGTGTGCGCAGCTGCACATCGGAACTTCGCACTGCAGAGCATTGCATTATTATTATTATCCTTTATTTATATGGCGCCACAAGTGTTCCGCAGCGCCTTACATAGTACATAGAACTAATAAGTGAACAAGAAACAAGTAACTTACAGTACATTACAGCGCAGGACAAGGACACGATTTATATACATTGCTGCGATAGCCATTAAAGCACTCACAATAAGCAGCCGGGAGCTGGCAGTCATGTGTTAGGTGCCCTTATGATGAGTAAAGAGTAGAAGAAAATGTAAAGAGAAGCACATGAGGGAAGAGGTCCCTGCTCGTGAGAGCTTACATTCTAAAGGGGAGGGGCAGACAGACAGGCGTGACACAGAAGGGGAGGGACAGACAGACAGGCGTGACACAGAAGGGGAGGGACAGACAGACAGGCGTGAAACAAAAAGGGAAGATAGGAAGGAAAGAGCATGAGGTGGGTTAGGATGAGTGCTGGAAGGCCTTGATGAAGTAGTGGGTCTTGGAGCCCATTTGAAGATTTGTAGAGAGGTGGAGAGTCTGATGGGGAGAGGGAGAGAGTTCCAAAGGTAGGGAGCAGCATGGGCAAAATCTTGGAGCGGGAGTGGGAGGAAGTAATCAGTTGGCATGCATTGGTTGAGCAAAGTGGATGGACGGGAGTGTGAGGGGAGAGACCTAGAAATGCTTTCTCTGCTCCTGTATGATAATGTTCTATACAGACCTATCCAGAGCGACAGGGAGGAGAGAACAATCTTGACGTTTGTGTCGTTTTTGCAAATGACGGTTAGAATTGGAAAATTACATTGGATATTCAGCACAAAATTACTCTTTCTTTGCTTTTTTCGGTTCATTAGAACAAATGTCTACAGGTATCTCTGTGCTGCTTTTAGCAAAATTCTGGAGTGGTAAGTACATGTATGGAAGCACCACCTTGGGCTACAAAAGTAATGAGCGTATCCAACTTTGTATACCGAAAATCTGTGCAACTGCATGCGGGAGCCTCTCCCACCCTCTGTTGTCATGTCCACAACCGTCATGCAAAAGATCTGGCTGAAACAGGCATCTCTCTATCTACGTCCACAACTGGAATGAGCATGGAAGTCGGCCGACACGACCACAACACCCCCACGAAATGAAATTGTTCCGTGCAATCGCATGGTCTGTGCCCAGTTACCCCCATGTAATGGATAGTGTGGGCCGCTGGAAGATGGATAAATCCATAAACACAAGAGGTTTCTGTCAATGTGCAGACATACTGTATGTATGTTTCCAAGTTGGTCATACTGTATGTATGTTTCCAAGTTGGTCATACTGTATGTATGTTTGCACGTTTGGTTATACTGT
Organism: Taudactylus pleione; assembly: GCA_031769625.1. Lineage (NCBI taxonomy): Eukaryota > Metazoa > Chordata > Amphibia > Anura > Myobatrachidae > Taudactylus > Taudactylus pleione. Next base: position 60,273 of record JAUIMM010000513.1, on the reverse strand, counting down.
ATATATGTTTCCAAGTTGGATATACTGTATATATGTTTGCACGTTGGATATACTGTATATATGTTTGCACGTTGGATATACTGTATGTATGTTTGCACGTTGGTTATACTGTATGTATGTATGCACTTGGTTATACTGTATGTATGTTTGCACTTTATATATACTGTATGTATGTTTGCACTTGTATACACTGTATGTATGTTTGCACGTTGGATATACTGTATGTATGTTTGCACTTGGATATACTGTATGTATGTTTGCACTAGGGGTGTGCACCGGCCACTTTTCGTGTTTTGTGTTTTGGTTTTGGATCTGGATCTTTCTTCGTGTTTTGGATCTGGATTGGTTTTGCCAAAACCACCCTTCCGTGTTTTGGGTTCTGGGTTTTGTGTTTTGGATCTGGAATCCTGGCAAAGCGAATGAAGGGCTTCATCCACAAGTCCCACATGCCGAGCGGAATCGCTCCGTCTTAGCTCCTCCTTCACTTTCTCCAGCTGCTTCTGCAAAAGCCTGATGAGGGGAATGACCTGACTCAAGCTGGCAGTGTCTGAACTGACTTCACGTGTGGCAAGTTCGAAGGGCTGGAGAACCTTGCACAACACGGAAATCATTCTCCACTGCGCTTGAGTCAGGTGCATACCCCCTCCTTTGCCTATGTCATAGGTGGATGTATAGGCTTGTATGGCCTTTTGCTGCTCCTCCATCCTCTGAAGCATATAGAGGGTTGAGTTCCACCGCGTCACAACCTCTTGCTTCAGGTGATGGCGGGGCAGGTTCAAGAGTGTTTGCTGGCGCTCCAGTCTTCGGCACGCAGTCGCTGAATGGCGAAAGTGGCCAGAAATTTTTCGGGCCACCCAAAGCGTCTCCTGCACGCCCCTGTCGCTTTTCAGAAAATTCTGCACCACCAAGTTTATTGTGTGAGCAAAACATGGGACGTGCTGGAATTTGCCCAGATGTAATGCCCGCACAATATTGGTGGCGTTGTCAGATATCACAAATCCCCAGGAGAGTCTAAGTGGGGTAAGCCACTGGGCGATGATTTCCCTCAGTTTCTCTAAGAGGTTGTCGGCGGTGTGCCTCTTACTGAAACCGGTGATACACAGCGTAGCCTGCCTTGTAACGAGCTGGCATTTCTGAGATGCTGCTACTGGTGACGCTGCTGCTGTTGCTGCGTAAGGTGATACATCTACCCAGTGGGCTGTCACAGTCATATAGTCCTTAGTCTGCCCTGTTCCACTTGTCCACATGTCCGTGGTTAAGTGGACATTGTGTACAACGGCATTTTTCAGGACACTGAGGACACTTTTTCTGACGTTTCTGTACAGTCTCGGTATCGCCTGCCTAGTGAAGTGGAATCTAGACGGGATTTGGAACCGGGGACACACTACCTCCATCAATTGTCTAAATCCCACTGCACTAATGGCGGATACCGGACGCACGTCTAACACCAACATAGCGGTCAAGGCCTCAGTTATACGTTTTGCTTCAGGATGACTGCTGTCGTACTTCATCCTCCTCGCTAAGGACTGTTGGAGGGTCAATTGTTTAGTAAAAGTAGTGGTGTTCCTACTTCCTCTCTGGGATGATGAACGACTCCCAGCAGCAGCAACAGCAGCAGCGGCAGCAGTAGGCGTAGCAATGCAGGATCCTCCAGAGGAATCCCGGATAGGAGAGTCAGTCATGCCAGTGACATGGCCTGCAGGACTACTTCCGATCCTGACTAAGGAGGAAATTGACGAGGAGGGAGTTGACGGTGTGGTTTGCAGGCGCTTGGATACAACAGGACAACGGGATTTAGGTGTCCCTGGACTGCTTACGGTCTTAGCCAAAGTTTCTGAACTTGACAGTAACTTTTTATGAACGCGCTGCAGGTGCCGTATAAGGGAGGATGTTCCTAGGTGGTTGACGTCCCTACCCCTACTTATTTCACCTTTACATATGGTACATATGGCAAGACAGTTGTTGTCCGGATTTGGATAGAAATATTGCCAGACCAAAGAGGTGGAATGTTTGGTCTTCTGCCCAGGCATGACCGTGATGGGCTTTTTCATCCCACGGACAACAACTGTCTCCCCCGGAGCCTGATTTAAACAAACCACATCACCATCAGAATCCTCCTCGCCAACTTCCTCCTCAGCGCCAGCTACACCAGTATCCTCATCCTGTTGTACTTCAACAGTGACATCTTCAATTTGCATATCAGCAAGTGGACTGTGGGTGCTCCTTTCAGCACTTGCAGGGGGCGTGCAAATGGTGGAAAGAGCCACCTCTTCCCGTCCAGTGCTGGGAAGGTCAGGCATCGCAACCACCACCACACTTGGACTCTCCTTGGGGATTTGTGATATCTTCTTAGAAAGCACAGTTCTTCGCTGTGCTTTTGCCAGCTTAACTCTTTTGATTTTTTTAGTGGGAGGAGGGCTTCCATCGTCATGTGAAGCTGAACCACTAGTCATGAACATACTAGGGATCGACCTTAGCCGTTCCTTGCCACTCCGTGTCGTAAATGGCATATTGGCAAGTTTACGTTTCTCTTCAGCTGATTTAAATGTCTTTTTCAAGGTCATTTTCCTGAACTTTGCCATTTGGGATTGTATGTGCCCTCTACTATGACATTGGGCATCGGCCTTGGCAGACGACGTTGATGGCATGTTATCGTCTATGTCATGACTAGTGGCAGCAGCTTCAGCACTAGGAGGAAGTGGTTCTTGATCTTTCTCTATTTTATTTTTATCGGAGAAAGTTTGGTCCTCCATTTATGTTATATCGATTTGATATATACGTGCGGCTAAACACAGAAAATAATTTTTTTTGGGGTTTGGACTGGAGTGTACTTTGTGGGTTACAGCACCCTTTAACGGTCAAGCCAGCCGGCCCTTTACTTATGACACAGGCGCACGCTTGGCACTACTTTGTTGATGCACGTGCGGCTACTGCGCACACAATTCACAAACACAGAAAATAATTTTTTTTTTGGTTTGGACTGGAGTGTACTTTCGGGGGTTACAGCACCCTTAACGGTCAAGGCAGCCGGCCCTTTACTTATGACACAGGCGCACGCTTGGCACTACTTTGTTGATGCACGTGCGGCTACTGCGCACACAATTCACAAACACAGAAAATAATATTTTTTTTGGTTTGGACTGGAGTGTACTTTCGGGGGTTACAGCACCCTTTAACGGTCAAGCCAGCCGGCCCTTTACTTATGACACAGGCGCACGCTTGGCACTACTTTGTTGATGCACGTGCGGCTACTGCGCACACAATTCACAAACACAGAAAATAATTTTTTTTTTGGTTTGGACTGGAGTGTACTTTGGGGGTTACAGCACCCTTTAACGGTCAAGCCAGCCAGCCCTTTACTTATGACACAGGCGCACGCTTGGCACTACTTTGTTGATGCACGTGCGGCTACTGCGCACACAATTCACAAACACAGAAAATAATTTTTTTTTTGGTTTGGACTGGAGTGTACTTTCGGGGGTTACAGCACCCTTAACGGTCAAGCCAGCCGGCCCTTTACTTATGACACAGGCGCACGCTTGGCACTACTTTGTTGATGCACGTGCGGCTACTGCGCACACAATTCACAAACACAGAAAATAATTTTTTTTTGGTTTGGACTGGAGTGTACTTTCGGGGGTTACAGCACCCTTTAACGGTCAAGCCAGCCGGTCCTTTACTTATGACACAGGCGCACGCTTGGCACTACTTTGTTGATGCACGTGCGGCTACTGCGCACACAATTCACAAACACAGAAAATAATTTTTTTTTTGGTTTGGACTGGAGTGTACTTTCGGGGGTTACAGCACCCTTAACGGTCAAGCCAGCCGGCCCTTTACTTATGACACAGGCGCACGCTTGGCACTACTTTGTTGATGCACGTGCGGCTACTGCGCACACAATTCACAAACACAGAAAATAATTTTTTTTTGGTTTGGACTGGAGTGTACTTTCGGGGGTTACAGCACCCTTTAACGGTCAAGCCAGCCGGCCCTTTACTTATGACACAGGCGCACGCTTGGCACTACTTTGTTGATGCACGTGCGGCTACTGCGCACACAATTCACAAACACAGAAAATAATTTTTTTTTTGGTTTGGACTGGAGTGTACTTTGGGGGTTACAGCACCCTTTAACGGTCAAGCCAGCCGGCCCTTTACTTATGACACAGGCGCACGCTTGGCACTACTTTGTTGATGCACGTGCGGCTACTGCGCACATAATTCACAAACACAGAAAATAATTTTTTTTTTGGTTTGGACTGGAGTGTACTTTCGGGGGTTACAGCACCCGTAACGGTCAAGCCAGCCGGCCCTTTACTTATGACACAGGTGCACGCTTGGCACTACTTTGTTGATGCACGTGCGGCTACTGCGCACACAATTCACAAACACAGAAAATAATTTTTTTTTTGGTTTGGACTGGAGTGTACTTTCGGGGGTTACAGCACCCTTAACGGTCAAGCCAGCCGGCCCTTTACTTATGACACAGGCGCACGCTTGGCACTACTTTGTTGATGCACGTGCGGCTACTGCGCACACAATTCACAAACACAGAAAATAATTTTTTTTTGGTTTGGACTGGAGTGTACTTTCGGGGGTTACAGCACCCTTAACGGTCAAGCCAGCCGGCCCTTTACTTATGACACAGGCGCACGCTTGGCACTACTTTGTTGATGCACGTGCGGCTACTGCGCACACAATTCACAAACACAGAAAATAATTTTTTTTTTGGTTTGGACTGGAGTGTACTTTCGGGGGTTACAGCACCCTTAATGGTCAAGCCAGCCGGCCCTTTACTTATGACACAGGCGCACGCTTGGCACTGCTTTGTTGATGCACGTGCGGCTACTGCGCACACAATTCACAAACACAGAAAATAATTTTTTTTTGGTTTGGACTGGAGTGTACTTTCGGGGGTTACAGCACCCTTTAACGGTCAAGCCAGCCGGCCCTTTACTTATGACACAGGCGCACGCTTGGCACTACTTTGTTGATGCACGTGCGGCTACTGCGCACACAATTCACAAACACAGAAAATAATTTTTTTTTTGGTTTGGACTGGAGTGTACTTTCGGGGGTTACAGCACCCTTAACGGTCAAGCCAGCCGGCCCTTTACTTATGACACAGGCGCACGCTTGGCACTACTGTGTTGATGCACGTGCGGCTACTGCGCACACAATTCACAAACACAGAAAATAATTTTTTTTTTGGTTTGGACTGGAGTGTACTTTCGGGGGTTACAGCACCCTTAACGGTCAAGCCAGCCGGCCCTTTGCTTATGACACAGGCGCACGCTTGGCACTACTTTGTTGATGCACGTGCGGCTACTGCGCACACAATTCACAAACACAGAAAATATTTTTTTTTTTGGTTTGGACTGGAGTGTACTTTTGGGGGTTACAGCACCCTTAACGGTCAAGCCAGCCGGCCCTTTACTTATGACCCAGGCGCACGCTTGGCACTACTTTGTTGATGCACGTGCGGCTACTGCGCACACAATTCACAAACACAGAAAATAATTTTTTTTTGGTTTTGACTGGAGTGTACTTTCGGGGGTTACAGCACCCTTTAACGGTCAAGCCAGCCGGCCCTTTACTTATGACACAGGCGCACGCTTGGCACTACTTTGTTGATGCACGTGCGGCTACTGCGCACACAATTCACAAACACAGAAAATATATTATATTTTTAGCACTTAGGGGGAGCACCCCTGATGGACAGAGCACCCCCTGGACAACACTACAGCACCTCTTTAGGACTGGGACACTGCACAGGACTTTGGAGTGGACACAGCCCCTATGGAGAACTGACTGCACAACACAGTCCAGCCAGCCCCTATGGACTTTGAAGTAGTGGACACAGCCCCTATTAACAACAGCAGCACAGCACAACACAGCCAGCCAATATGGACTTTGAAGTAGTGGACAACAGCAGCACTACACTACACTACACTACACAGCCCTAACTCCCACCCTCACTCTTCACTGTCCACAGCCGAGTGAGAAAATGGCGCCGACGTGGGTACCTTATATAGGATCCAAAACCCGCGAGACTCGGAAGGCGGGAAGATGACGTTTTGCCTCGATTTCAGAATCCGAGTCAGGCGGGAAAAGTCGAGCCTGACTCGGATCGGACTCGGATCGGGGGGGCTCGGGGGGGTTCGGATTTCAGAAATCCGAACCCGCTCACCCCTAGTTTGCACTTGGATATACTGTATGTATGTTTGCACTTGGATATACTGTATGTATGTTTGCACTTTGGCTATACTGTATGTATGTTTGCACGTTGGATATACTGTATGCATGTTTCCACGTTAGATATATTGTATGTAGGTTTGTACTAGGGGTGTGCACCTGCCACTTTTCGTGTTTTGTGTTTTGGTTTTGGATCTGGATCTTTCTTCGTGTTTTGGATCTGGATTGGTTTTGCCAAAACCAACCTTCGGTGTTTTGGGTTCTGGGTTTTGTGTTTTGGATCTGTATTTTTTTTTTAAAAAGCAAAAAAACTGCTAAAATCACAGAATTTGTGGGTTTTTCTGCTCCTATGCTATTATTAACCTCAAAAACCTTAATTTCCACTCATTTCCAGTCTATTCTGAACACCTCACACCTCAAAATAGTGTTTTTATATCCAAAAGGTTGCACCGAGGTAGCTGGATGACTATGCTAAGCGACACGAGTGGGCGGCACAAACACGTGGTCCATCTAGGAGTGATACTGCAGTGGCAGACAGGATGGCAGTTTGAATAACTAGGCCGCAAACAGTACATAATGCAAAGAAAAAAAAGAGGTGCAAGATGGAATTGTCCTTGGGCCCTCCCACTCACCCTTATGTTGTATAAACAGGACATGCACACTTTAACAAACCAATCATTTCAGCGCCAGGGTCTGCCACACGACTGTGGCTGAAATGATTGGTTCGTTTGGGCCCCTACAAAACAAGCTGGCAATTAATCTGTCCCTGCACAAACTGGCTCTGCGGAGGGAAGATGTCGTCCTCATCCTCCTCATTCACCGATTCCTCACCCTCTTCAGTGTTGTGTACATCCTCGTCCTCACAGACTATTAATTCGTCCCCGCTGGAATCCACCACCACAGGTCCCCCTGTACGTTCTGGAGGCTGGTCTCCCTGGAAGAGTTGATAATTCATTTTTATGAACATCATCTTCTCCACATTTTGAGGAAGCAACCTCCTACGCCTTTCGCTGACAAGGTTCCCGGCTGCACTAAACACTCTTTCGGAGTACACACTGGAGGGGGGGCAACTCAGGTAAAATAGAGCCAGTTTGTACAGGGGCCTCCAAATTACCTCTTTTTCCTGCCAGTACAGGTACGGACTGTCTGACATGCCTACTTGGATGCTGTCACCGATGTAATCCTTTAACAGACAGACGCATGCTTGTCGCTGCTGCTTTGAGGATGCAGGTGCGGCTACTGCGCATACATTTCACACACAAACACAGAAAAAAAGATTATTTTATTTTGGTTGGAGCGCACTTTGGGGGTTACACCACCCTTTAACAGTAAGACGCATGCTTGTCGCTGTTGCTTTGAGGATGCAGGTGCGGCTACAGCCCACACATTTCACAAACACAGAAAAAAAAAGAAGAATATATTTATTGTTTGTGAAGCGCACTTTGAGGGTCACACCACCCTTTAACAGACAAACGCACGCTTGTCGCTGCTGCTTTGAGGATGCAGGCGGAATCTAGAAAGGATTTGGAACCGGAGACACACTACCTCCACCAATTGTCTAAATCCCACTGCACTAATGGCGGATACTGGATGCACGTCTAACACCAACATAGCAGTCAAGGCCTCAGTTATACGTTTTGCTTCAGGATGACTGTTGTCGTACTTCATCCTCCACGCTAAGGACTGTTGGAGGGTCAATTGTTTAGTAAAAGTAGTGATGTTCCTACTTCCTCTCTGGGATGATGAACAACTCCCAGCAGCAGCAACAACACTAGGAGCAAGTGGTTCTTGATCTTTCCCTATTTTATTTTTATCGGAGAAAGTTTGGTCCTCCATTTATGTTATATTGATATATACGTGCGGCTAGTGCACTTTGTGGGTTACACCATCCTTTAAGAAATGAGCCAGCCAGCCCTTTACTTATGGGCCACTGGTGCACGCTTGGCGCTGCTCCTTTGTTGATGCACGTGCAGCCACAGTGCACACAATTCACAAACACAGAAAATATTTTTTTATTTTGTTTGGAGTGCCCTTTGGGGGTTACAGCACCCTTTAACAGACAAGCCAGTCGGCCCTTTACTTATGGGACACAGGCGCACGCTTGGCGCTACTCCTTTGTTGATGCACGTGCAGCCACAGTGCACACAATTCACAAACACAGAAAAAAAAAAATTATTTTGTTTGGAGTGCCCTTTGGAGGTTACAGCACCCTTTAATGGTCAAGCCAACTGGCCCTTTACCTATGACACAGGCACACGCTTGGCGTAATTTTGTTGATGCACGTGCGGCTACTGTGCACACAATTCACAAACACAAAAAAATATATTTTTTTATTTTGTTTGGAGTTTACTTTGGGGGTTACAGCACCCTTTAACTGTCAAGCCAACCGGCCTTTTACCTATGACACAGACGCACACTTGGCGCTATTTTGTTGATGCACATGCGGCTACTGCGCACACAATTCACAAACACAAAAAAATATATGTATATTTTTTTGGAGTGCACTTTGGGGGTTACAGCACCCTTTAATGGTCAAGCCAGCCGGCCCTTTACCTATGGGACACAGGCGCACGCTTGGCGCTGCTCCTTTGTTGATGCACGTGCAGCCACAGTGCACACAATTCACAAACACAGAAAATATTTTTTTATTTTGTTTGGAGTGCCCTTTGGGGGTTACAGCACCCTTTAACAGACAAGCCAGTCGGCCCTTTACTTATGGGACACAGGCGCACACTTGGCGCTACTCCTTTGTTGATGCACGTGCAGCCACAGTGCACACAATTCACAAACACAGGAAAAAAATTTTTATTTTGTTTGGAGTGCCCTTTGGAGGTTACAGCACCCTTTAATGGTCAAGCCAACTGGCCCTTTACCTATGACACAGGCACACGCTTGGCGCAATTTTGTTGATGCACGTGCGGCTACTGCGCACACAATTCACAAACACAAAAAAATATATTTTTTTATTTTGTTTGGAGTGTACTTTGGGGGTTACAGCACCCTTTAACTGTCAAGCCAACCGGCCTTTTACCTATGACACAGACGCACGCTTGGCGCTATTTTGTTGATGCACGTGCGGCTACTGCGCACACAATTCACAAACACAAAAAAATATATGTATATTTTTTTGGAGTGCACTTTGGGGGTTACAGCACCCTTTAACGTTCAAGCCAGCCAGCCCTTTACCTATGGGACACAGGCGCACGCTTGGCGCTGCTCCTTTGTTGATGCACGTGCAGCCACAGTGCACACAATTCACAAACACAGAAAATATTTTTTTATTTTGTTTGGAGTGCCCTTTGGGGGTTACAGCACCCTTTAACAGACAAGCCAGTCGGCCCTTTACTTATGGGACACAGGCGCACGCTTGGCGCTACTCCTTTGTTGATGCACGTGCAGCCACAGTGCACACAATTCACAAACACAGAAAAAAAAATTATTTTGTTTGGAGTGCCCTTTGGAGGTTACAGCACCCTTTAACTGTCAAGCCAACCGGCCTTTTACCTATGACACAGACGCACGCTTGGCGCTATTTTGTTGATGCACGTGCGGCTACTGCACACACAATTCACAAACACAAAAAAATATATGTATATTTTTTTGGAGTGCACTTTGGGGGTTACAGCACCCTTTAACGGTCAAGCCAGCCGGCCCTTTACCTATGGGACACAGGCGCACGCTTGGCGCTGTTCCTTTGTTGATGCACGTGCAGCCACAGTGCACTCAATTCACAAACACAGAAAATATTTTTTTATTTTGTTTGGAGTGCCCTTTGGGGGTTACAGCACCCTTTAACAGACAAGCCAGTCGGCCCTTTACTTATGGGACACAGGCGCACGCTTGGCGCTACTCCTTTGTTGATGCACGTGCAGCCACAGTGCACACAATTCACAAACACAGAAAAAAAAAAATTATTTTGTTTGGAGTGCCCTTTGGAGGTTACAGCACCCTTTAATGATCAAGCCAACTGGCCCTTTACCTATGACACCTGCACACGCTTGGCACAATTTTGTTGATGCACGTGCGGCTATTGCGCACACAATTCACAAACACAAAAAAATATATTTTTTTATTTTGTTTGGAGTGTACTTTGGGGGTTACAGCACCCTTTAACTGTCAAGCCAACCGGCCTTTTACCTATGACACAGACGCACGCTTGGCGCTATTTTGTTGATGCACGTGCGGCTACTGCACACACAATTCACAAACACAAAAAAAATATGTATATTTTTTTGGAGTGCACTTTGGGGGTTACAGCACCCTTTAACGGTCAAGCCAGCCCGCCCTTTACCTATGGGACACAAGCGCACGCTTGGCGCTGTTCCTTTGTTGATGCACGTGCAGCCACAGTGCACACAATTCACAAACACAGAAAATATTTTTTTATTTTGTTTGGAGTGCCCTTTGGGGGTTACAGCACCCTTTAACAGACAAGCCAGTCGGCCCTTTACTTATGGGACACAGGCGCACGCTTGGCGCTACTCCTTTGTTGATGCACGTGCAGCCACAGTGCACACAATTCACAAACACAGAAAAAATGTTTTTATTTTGTTTGGAGTGCCCTTTGGAGGTTACAGCACCCTTTAATGGTCAAGCCAACTGTCCCTTTACCTATGACACAGGCACACGCTTGGCGCAATTTTGTTGATGCACGTGCGGCTACTGCGCACACAATTCACAAACACAAAAAAATATATTTTTTTATTTTGTTTGGAGTGTACTTTGGGGGTTACAGCACCCTTTAACTGTCAAGCCAACCGGCCTTTTACCTATGACACAGACGCACGCTTGGCGCTATTTTGTTGATGCACGTGCGGCTACTGCGCACACAATTCACAAACACAAAAAAATATATGTATATTTTTTTGGAGTGCACTTTGGGGGTTACAGCACCCTTTAACGGTCAAGCCAGCCAGCCCTTTACCTATGGGACACAGGCGCACGCTTGGCGCTGCTCCTTTGTTGATGCACGTGCAGCCACAGTGCACACAATTCACAAACACAGAAAATATTTTTTTATTTTGTTTGGAGTGCCCTTTGGGGGTTACAGCACCCTTTAACAGACAAGCCAGTCGGCCCTTTACTTATGGGACACAGGCGCACGCTTGGCGCTACTCCTTTGTTGATGCACGTGCAGCCACAGTGCACACAATTCACAAACACAGAAAAAAAAAAATTATTTTGTTTGGAGTGCCCTTTGGAGGTTACAGCACCCTTTAATGGTCAAGCCAACTGGCCCTTTACCTGTGACACAGGCACACGCTTGGCGCAATTTTGTTGATGCACGTGCGGCTACTGCGCACACAATTCACAAACACAAAAAAATATATTTTTTTATTTTGTTTGGAGTGTACTTTGGGGGTTACAGCACCCTTTAACTGTCAAGCCAACCGGCCTTTTACCTATGACACAGACGCACGCTTGGCGCTATTTTGTTGATGCACGTGCGGCTACTGCACACACAATTCACAAACACAAAAAAATATATGTATATTTTTTTGGAGTGCACTTTGGGGGTTACAGCACCCTTTAACGGTCAAGCCAGCCGGCCCTTTACCTATGGGACACAGGCGCACGCTTGGCGCTGTTCCTTTGTTGATGCACGTGCAGCCACAGTGCACACAATTCACAAACACAGAAAATATTTTTTTATTTTGTTTGGAGTGCCCTTTGGGGGTTACAGCACCCTTTAACAGACAAGCCAGTTGGCCCTTTACTTATGGGACACAGGCGCACGCTTGGCGCTACTCCTTTGTTGATGCACGTGCAGCCACAGTGCACACAATTCACAAACACAGAAAAAAAAAAATTATTTTGTTTGGAGTGCCCTTTGGAGGTTACAGCACCCTTTAATGGTCAAGCCAACTGGCCCTTTACCTATGACACAGGCACACGCTTGGCGCAATTTTGTTGATGCACGTGCGGCTACTGCGCACACAATTCACAAACACAAAAAAATATATTTTTTATTTTGTTTGGAGTGTACTTTGGGGGTTACAGCACCCTTTAACTGTCAAGCCAACCGGCCTTTTACCTATGACACAGACGCACGCTTGGCGCTATTTTGTTGATGCACGTGCGGCTACTGCACACACAATTCACAAACACAAAAAAATATATGTATATTTTTTTGGAGTGCACTTTGGGGGTTACAGCACCCTTTAACGGTCAAGCCAGCCCGCCCTATACCTATGGGACACAGGCGCACGCTTGGCGCTGTTCCTTTGTTGATGCACGTGCAGCCACAGTGCACACAATTCACAAACACAGAAAATATTTTTTTATTTTGTTTGGAGTGCCCTTTGGGGGTTACAGCACCCTTTAACAGACAAGCCAGTCGGCCCTTTACTTATGGGACACAGGCGCACGCTTGGCGCTACTCCTTTGTTGATGCACGTGCAGCCACAGTGCACACAATTCACAAACACAGAAAAAAAAAATTATTTTGTTTGGAGTGCCCTTTGGAGGTTACAGCACCCTTTAATGGTCAAGCTAACGGGGCCCTTCACCTATGACACAGGCACACGCTTGGCGCAATTTTGTTGATGCACGTGCGGCTACTGCGCACACAATTCACAAACACAAAAAAATATATTTTTTTATTTTCTTTGGAGTGTACTTTGGGGGTTACAGCACCCTTTAACTGTCAAGCCAACCGGCCTTTTACCTATGACACAGACGCACTCTTGGCGCTATTTTGTTGATGCACGTGCGGCTACTGCGCACACAATTCACAAACACAAAAAAATATATGTATATTTTTTTTTAGTGCACTTTGGGGGTTACAGCACCTTTTAACGGTCAAGCCAGCCGGCCCTTTACCTATGGGACACAGGCGCACGCTTGGCGCTGATCCTTTGTTGATGCACGTGCAGCCACAGTACACACAATTCACAAACACAGAAAAAACAAATTATTTTGTTTGGAGTGCCCTTTGGGGGTTACAGCACCCTTTAACGGACAAGCCAGCCGGCTCTTTACATATGGGACACAGGCAAACGTTTGGCGCTGCTCCTTTGTTGATGCACGTGCAGCCACAGTGCACACAATTCACAAACACAGAAAATATTTTTTTATTTGGTTTGGAGTGCCCATTGGGGGTTACAGCACCCTTTAACGGTCAACCCAGCCATCCCTTTACTTATAACGCAGGCGCACGCTTGGCACTACTTTGTTGATGCACGTGCAGCCACAGTGCACACAATTCACAAACGCAGAAAAAAAAAATTATTTTGTTTGGAGTGCCCTTTGGAGGTTACAGCACCCTTTAATGGTCAAGCTAACGGGGCCCTTTACCTATGACACAGGCACACGCTTGGCGCAATTTTGTTGATGCACGTGCGGCTACTGCGCACACAATTCACAAACACAAAAAAATATATTTTTTTATTTTCTTTGGAGTGTACTTTGGGGGTTACAGCACCCTTTAACTGTCAAGCCAACCGGCCTTTTACCTATGACACAGACGCCCTCTTGGCGCTATTTTGTTGATGCACGTGCGGCTACTGCGCACACAATTCACAAACACAAAAAAATATATGTATATTTTTTTGGAGTGCACTTTGGGGGTTACAGCACCTTTTAACGGTCAAGCCAGCCTGCCCTTTACCTATGGGACACAGGCGCACGCTTGGCGCTGCTCCTTTGTTGATGCACGTGCAGTCACAGTACACACAATTCACAAACACAGAAAATATTTTTTTATTTGGTTTGGAGTGCCCATTGGGGGTTACAGCACCCTTTAATGGTCAACCCAGCCATCCCTTTACTTATAACGCAGGCGCACGCTTGGCACTACTTTGTTGATGCACGTGCGGCAACTGCGCACACAATTCACAAACACAGGAAAAATATTTTTTTTTTTTGCATTTGGGGGGAGCACCCCTGATGGACAGAGCAACCCCTGGACAACACTACAGCACCCGTTTAGGACTGGGACACTCCACAGAACTTTGTAGTGGACACAGCCCCTATTGACAACTGACTGCACAACACAGTACAGCCAGCCCCTATTGACTTTGGAGGAGTGGACACAGCCCCTATGGACAACAGCAGCACAGCACAACACAGCCAGCCCCCATGGACATTGGAGGAGTGGACACAGCCCCTATGGACAACAGCAGCACAGCGCAGCATAGCACAGCACAACACTACACTGCACTATACTACACCACACAGCCCACCCAGCCCTAACTCCCACCCTCCCTATTCACTGTCCACAGCCGAGTGAGAAAATGGCACTGACGCGGGTACCTTATGTAGAATAGAAAACCCGCGAGACCCGGAAGGTGGGATGATGATGTTTTGCCTCGATTTCAGATCCGACTCAGGCGGGAAAAGTCGAGCCTGCCTCGGATCGGCCTCGGATCGGGGGGGCTCGGGGAGGTTCGGATTTCAGAAATCTGAACCCGCTCACCCCTAGTTTGCACGTTTGGTTATACTGTATGTATGTTTGCACTTTGGATGTACTGTATGTATGTTTGCACTTTGGTTATACTGTATGTATGTTTGCACTTTGGATATACCGTATGTATATTTGCACTTTGGTTATACTGTATGTAACTTTGCACTTTTGATATACTGTATATATGTTTGCACTTTGGTTATATCTATGTATGTTTGCACTTTATATATACTCTATGTATGTTTGCACTTTATATATACTGTATGTATGTTTGCACGTTTGGTTATACTGTATGTATGTTTTCACGTTGGATATACAGTATGTATGTTTGCAAATTGGATATACTGTATGTATGTTTGCACTTGGTTACACTGTATGTAAGTTTGCAAATTGGATATACTGTATGTATGTTTGCACGTTGGATATACTGTATGTATGTTTGCACTTTGGTTATACTGTATGTATGACTGCACTTTATATATACTGTATGTATGTTTGCACTTTATATATACTGTATGTATGTTTGCACTTTATATATACTGTATGTATGTTTGCACTTTATATATACTGTATGTATGTTTGCACTTTATATATACTGTTTGTATGTTTGCACGTTTGGTTATACTGTATGTATGTTTGCATGTTGGATATACTGTATGTAGGTTTGCACGTTGGATATACTGTATGTATGTTTGCACTTGGTTATACTGTATGTATGTTTGCACTTTATATATAGTGTATGTATGTTTGCACTTGGATATACTGTATGTATGTTTGCACTTTGGTTATACTGTATGTATGATTGCACTTTAAATATACTGTATGTATGTTTGCACTTTATATATACTGTATGTATGTTTGCACGTTTGGTTATACTGTATGTATGTGTTCACGTTGGATATACTGTATGTTTGCAAATTGGATATACTGTTTGTATGTTTGCACGTTGGTTATACTGTATGTATGTTTGCACTTGGTTATACTGTATGTATGTTTGCACATTTGGTTATACTGTATGTATGTTTGCATGTTGGATATACTGTATGTAGGTTTGCACGTTGGATATACTGTATGTATGTTTGCACTAGGTTATACTATATGTATGTTTGCACTTTAAATATACTGTATGTATGTTTGCACTTGGATATACTGTATGTATGTTTGCACTTGGTTACACTGTATGTATGTTTGCACTTTATATATACAGTATGTATGTTTGCACGTTGGATATACTGTATGTATGTTTGCACTTTGGTTATACTGTATGTATGATTGCACTTTATATATACTGTATGTATGTTTGCACTTTATATATACTGTTTGTATGTTTGCACGTTGGTTATACTGTATGTATGTTTGCACTTGGTTATACTGTATGTATGTTTGCACTTGGTTATACTGTATGCATGTTTGCAAATTGGATATACTGTATGTATGTTTGCACGTTGGATATACTGTATGTATGTTTGCACTTTGGTTATACTGTATGTATGATTGCACTTTATATATACTGTATGTATGTTTGCACTTTATATATACTGTATGTATGTTTGCACGTTTGGTTATACTGTATGTATGTTTGCACGTTGGATATACTGTATGTAGGTTTGCACGTTGGATATACTGTATGTATGTTTGCACGTTTGGTTATACTGTATGTATGTTTGCACGTTGGATATACTGTATGTATGATTGCACTTTATATATACTGTATGTATGTTTGCACTTTATATATACTGTATGTATGTTTGCACTTTATATATACTGTATGTATGTTTGCACGTTGGATATACTGTATGTATGATTGCACTTTATATATACTGTATGTATGTTTGCACTTTATATATACTGTATGTATGTTTGCACGTTTGGTTATACTGTATGTATGTTTGCACGTTGGATATACTGTATGTAGGTTTGCACGTTGGTTATACTGTATGTATGTTTGCACGTTTGGTTATACTGTTTGTATGTTTGCACTTTGGTTATACTGTATGTATGTTTGCACTCTGGTTATACTGTATGTCTGTTTGCACGTTGGATATACTGTTTGTATGTTTGCACTTTGTTATACTGTATGTATGTTTGCACGTTGGATATACTGTATGTATGTTTGCACTTGGATATACTGTATGTATGTTTGCTCTTTGCTTATACTGTATGAATGTTTGCACGTTGGATATACTGTATGTATGTTTGCTCTTTGGATATACTGTATGTATGTTTGCACTTTGGTTATACTGTATGTATGTTTGCACTTTGGATATACTGTATGAATGTTTGCACTTTGGTTATACTGTATGTATGTTTGCACGTTGGTTACACTGTATGTATGTTTGCACTTTGGATATACTGTATGTATGTTTGCACTTTGGATATACTGTATGTATGTTTGCACTTTGGATATACTGTATGTATGTTTGCATTTTGGTTACACTGTATGTATGTTTGCAAGTTGGTTACACTGTATGTATGTTTGCACTTGGATATACTGTATGTATGTTTGCACTTTGAATATACTGTTTATATGTTTGCACGTTGGTTATACTGTATGTATGTTTGCACTTGGTTATACTGTATGTATGATTGCACTTTATATATACTGTATGTATGTTTGCACTTTATATATACTGTATGTATGTTTGCACATTTGGTTATACTGTATGTATGTTTGCATGCTGGATATACTGTATGTAGGTTTGCACGTTGGATATACTGTATGTATGTTTGCACTAGGTTATACTGTATGTATGTTTGCACTTTATATATACTGTATGTATGTTTGCACTTGGATTTACTGTATGTATGTTTGCACTTGGTTACACTGTATGTATGTTTGCACTTTATATATACAGTATGTATGTTTGCACGTTGGATATACTGTATGTATGTTTGCACTTTGATTATACTGTATGTTTGATTGCACTTTATATATACTGTATGTATGTTTGCACTTTATATATACTGTATGTATGTTTGCACGTTTGGTTATACTGTATGTATGTTTTCACTTTGGATAAACTGTATGTTTGCAAATTGGATATACTGTTTGTATGTTTGCACGTTGGTTATACTGTATGTATGTTTGCACTTGGTTATACTGTATGTATGTTTGCAAATTGGATATACTGTATGCATGTTTGCACGTTGGATATACTGTATGTATGTTTGCACGTTTGGTTATACTGTATGTATGTTTGCACGTTTGGTTATACTGTATGTATGTTTGCACGTTGGATATACTGTATTTAGGTTTGCACGTTGGATATACTGTATGTATGTTTGCATGTTTGGTTATACTGTATGTATGTTTGCACGTTGGATATACTGTATGTATGTTTGCACGTTGGATATACTGTTTGTATGTTTGCACGTTGGATATACTGTATGTATGTTTGCACTTGGTTATACTGTATGTATGTTTGCACTTTGCTTATACTGTATGTATGTTTGCACGTTGGATATACTGTATGTATGTTTGCTTTTTGGATATACTGTATGTATGTTTGCACTTTGGTTATACTGTATGTATGTTTGCACTTTGGGTATACTGTATGTATGTTTGCACTTTGGATATACTGTATGAATGTTTGCACTTTGGTTATACTGTATGTATGTTTGCACTTTGGTTATACTGTATGTATGTTTGCACGTTGGTTACACTGTATGTATGTTTGCACTTTGGATATACTGTATGTATGTTTGCTCTTTGGATATACTGTATGTATGTTTGCACGTTGGTTACACTGTATGTATGTTTGCACTTTGGATATACTGTATGTATGTTTGCACTTTGGATATACTGTATGTATGTTTGCACTTTGGATATATTGTATGTATGTTTGCACTTTGGATATACCGTATGTATGTTTGCACTTTGGATATACTGTATGTATGTTTGCATTTTGGTTACACTGTATGTATGTTTTCACTTTGGTTATACTGTATGTATGTTTGCACGTTGGTTATACTGTATGTATGTTTGCACTTGGTTATACTGTATGTATGTTTGCACTTGGTTATACTGTATGTATGTTTGCAAATTGGATATACTGTATGTATGTTTGCACGTTGGATATACTGTATGTATGTTTGCACTTTGGTTATACTGTATGTATGATTGCACTTTATATATACTGTATGTATGTTTGCACTTTATATATACTGTATGTATGTTTGCACGTTTGGTTATACTGTATGTATGTTTGCACGTTTGGTTATACTGTATGTAGGTTTGCACGTTGGATATACTGTATGTATGCTTGCACGTTTGGTTATACTGTTTGTATGTTTGCACGTTGGTTATACTGTATGTATGTTTGCACGTTTGGTTATACTGTTTGTATGTTTGCACTTTGGTTATACTGTATGTATGTTTGCACTCTGGTTATACTGTATGTATGTTTGCACTTTGATATACTGTATGTATGTTTGCACGTTTGGTTACAGTGTATGTATGTTTGCACTTTGGATATACTGTATGTATGTTTGCACTTTGGATATACTGTATGTATGTTTGCACGTTGGTTATACTGTATGTATGTTTGCACGTTTGGTTATACTGTTTGTATGTTTGCACTTTGGTTATACTGTATGTATGTTTGCACTTGGATATACTGTATGTATGTTTGCACTTTGGATATACTGTATGTATGTTTGCACTTTGGTTATACTGTATGTATGTTTGCACTTTGGATATACTGTATGTATGTTTGCACTTTGGATATACTGTATGTATGTTTGCACTTTGGATATACTGTATGTATGTTTGCACGTTGGATATACTGTATGTATGTTTGCACTTTGGATATACTGTATGTATGTTTGCTCTTTGGATATACTGTATGTATGTTTGCACTTTGGATATATTGTATGTATGTTTGCACTTTGGATATACTGTATGTATGTTTGCATTTTGTTTACACTGTATGTATGTTTGCAAGTTGGATACACTGTATGTATGTTTGCACTTTGGATATACTGTATGTATGTTTGCACTTTGGTTATACTGTATGTATGTTTGCACATTGGATATACTGTATGTATGTTTGCACTTTGTTTACACTGTATGTATGTTTGCAAGTTGGATACACTGTATGTATGTTTGCACTTTGGATATACTGTATGTATGTTTGCACTTTGGTTATACTGTTTGTATGTTTGCACGTTGGTTATACTGTATGTATGTTTGCACGTTGGATATACTGTATGTATGTTTGCACTTTGGTTATACTGTATGTATGATTGCACTTTATATATACTGTATGTATGTTTGCACTTTATATATACTGTATGTATGTTTGTACGTTTGGTTATACTGTATGTAGGTTTGCACGTTTGGTTATACTGTATGTAGGTTTGCACGTTGGATATACTGTATGTATGTTTGCACGTTGGTTATACTGTATGTATGTTTGCACGTTTGGTTATACTGTTTGTATGTTTGCACTCTGGTTATACTGTATGTATGTTTGTACGTTTGGTTATACTGTATGCATGTTTGCACGTTTGGTTATACTGTATGTAGGTTAGCACGTTGGATATACTGTATGTATGTTTGCACGTTGGTTATACTGTATGTATGTTTGCACGTTGGATATACTGTATGTATGTTTGCACTTGGTTATACTGTATCTATGTTTGCACGTTTGGTTACAGTGTATGTATGTTTACACTTGGATATACTGTATGTATGTTTGCACTTGGATATACTGTATGTATGTTTGCACTTTGCTTATACTGTATGAATGTTTGCACGTTGGATATACTGTATGTATGTTTGCTCTTTGGATATACTGTATGTATATTTGCACTTTGGTTATACTGTATGTATGTTTGCACTTTGGTTATACTGTATGTATGTTTGCACTTTGGTTATACTGTATGTATGTTTGCACTTTGGTTATACTGTATGTATGTTTGCACTTTGGTTATACTGTATGTATGTTTGCACTTTGGATATACTGTATGAATGTTTGCACTTTGGTTATACTGTATGTATGTTTGCACTTTGGTTATACTGTATGAATGTTTGCACTTTGGTTATACTGTATGTATGTTTGCACTTTGGTTATACTGTATGAATGTTTGCACTTTGGTTATACTGTATGTATGTTTGCACTTTGGTTATACTGTATGAATGTTTGCACTTTGGTTATACTGTATGTATGTTTGCACTTTGGTTATACTGTATGTATGTTTGCACTTTGGATATACTGTATGAATGTTTGCACTTTGGATATACTGTATGTATGTTTGCACGTTGGTTACACTGTATGTATGTTTGCACTTTGGTTATACTGTATGTAACTTTGCACTTTTGATATACTGTATATATGTTTGCACTTTGGTTATATCTATGTACGTTTGCACTTTATATATACTCTATGTATGTTTACACTTTATATATACTGTATGTATGTTTGCACGTTTGGTTATACTGTATGTATGTTTTCACGTTGGATATACTGTATGTATGTTTGCAAATTGGATATACTGTATGTATGTTTGCACTTGGTTATACTGTATGTATGTTTGCACTTGGTTATACTGTATGTATGTTTGCAAATTGGATACACTGTAAGTATGTTTGCACGTTGGATATACTGTATGTATGACTGCACTTTATATATACTGTATGTATGTTTGCACGTTTGGTTATACTGTATGTATGTTTGCACTTTATATATACTGTATGTATGTTTGCACGTTTGGTTATACTGTATGTATGTTTGCACTTTATATATACTGTATGTATGTTTGCACGTTTGGTTATACTGTATGTATGTTTGCACTTTATATATACTGTATGTATGTTTGCATGTTGGATATACTGTATGTAGGTTTGCACGTTGGATATACTGTATGTATGTTTGCACTTTGGTTATACTGTATGTATGTTTGCACGTTGGATATACTGTATGTATGTTTGCACTTTATATATACTGTATGTATGTTTGCACGTTTGGTTATACTGTATGTATGTTTGCACTTTATATATACTGTATGTATGTTTGCACGTTTGGTTATACTGTATGTATGTTTGCACTTTATATATACTGTATGTATGTTTGCACTTTATATATACTGTATGTATGTTTGCACGTTTGGTTATACTGTATGTATGTTTGCACTTTATATATACTGTATGTATGTTTGCACGTTTGGTTATACTGTATGTATGTTTGCACTTTATATATACTGTATGTATGTTTGCATGTTGGATATACTGTATGTAGGTTTGCACGTTGGATATACTGTATGTATGTTTGCACGTTGGTTACACTGTATGTATGTTTGCACTTGGTTATACTGTACATTTGGTTATACTGTATGTATGTTTACATGTTGGATATACTGTATGTAGGTTTGCACGTTGGATATACTGTATGTATGTTTGCACTAGGTTATACTGTATGTATGTTTGCACTTTATATATACTGTATGTATGTTTGCACTTGGATATACTGTATGTATGTTTGCACTTGGTTACACTGTATGTATGTTTGCACTTTATATATACAGTATGTATGTTTGCACGTTGGATATACTGTATGTATGTTTGCACTTTGGTTATACTGTATGTATGTTTGCACTTTATATATACTGTATGTATGTTTGCACGTTTGGTTATACTGTATGTATGTTTTCACTTTGGATAAACTGTATGTTTGCACGTTGGTTATACTGTATGTATGTTTGCACTTGGTTATACTGTATGCATGTTTGCAAATTGGATTTACTGTATGTATGTTTGCACGTTGGATATACTGTATGTATGTTTGCACTTTGGTTATACTGTATGTATGATTGCACTTTATATATACTGTATGTATGTTTACACTTTATATATACTAGGGGTGTGCACCGGACACTTTTCGTGTTTTGTGTTTTGGTTTTGGATCTGGATCTTTCTTCGTGTTTTGGATCTGGATTGGTTTTGCCAAAACCACCCTTCCGTGTTTTGGGTTCTGGGTTTTGTGTTTTGGATCTGTATTTTTTTTTTAAAAAGCATAAAAACAGCTAAAATCACAGAATTTGTTGGTTTCTCTGCTCCTATGCTATTATTAACCTCAATAACCTTAATTTCCACTCATTTCCAGTCTATTCTGAACACCTCACACCTCACAATAGTGTTTTCATGTCCAAAAGGTTGCACCGAGGTAGCTGGATGACTATGCTAAGCGACACGAGTGGGCGGCACAAACACGTGACCCATCTAGGAGTGACACTGCAGTGGCAGACAGGATGGCAGTTAGAAAAACTAGGCCCCAAACTGTACATAATGCAAAGAAAAAAAAGAAGTGCAAGATGGAATTGTCCTTGGGCCCTCCCACCCACCCTTATGTTGTATAAACAGGACATGCACACTTTAACAAATCAATCATTTCAGCGCCAGGGTCTGCCACACAACTGTGGCTGAAATGATTGGTTCGTTTGGGCCCCCACAAAACAAGCTGGCAATTAATGTGTCCCTGCACAAACTGGCTCTACGGAGGCAAGATGTCATCCTCATCCTCCTCATCCACCGATTCCTCACCCTCTTCAGTGTGTACATCCTCATCCTCACAAAGTATTAACTCGTCCCCACTTGAATCCACCACCACAGGTCCCTCTGTACCTTCTGGAGGCTGGTCTCCCTGGAAGAGCTGATAATTCATTTTGATGAACATCATCTTCTCCACATTCTGTGGAAGCAACCTCCTACGCCTTTCGCTGACAAGGTTCCCGGCTGCACTAAACACTCTTTCGGAGTACACACTGGAGGGGGGGCAACTCAGGTAAAATAGAGCCAGCTTGTACAGGGGCCTCCAAATTGCCTCTTTTTCCTGCCAGTACAGGTATGGACTGTCTGACATGCCTACTTGGATGCTGTCACCGATGTAATCCTCCACCATTCTGTCAATGGTGACAGTATCATATGCAGTGACAGTAGACATGTCAGAAATTGTTGCCAGGTCCTTCAGTCCGGACCAGATGTCCAAACTTGGTCCTGCCTGCCCTGCATCACCGCCAGCGGGTTGCTTAGGATACCTAAGTTTTTTCCTGGCAGCCCCAGTTGCGGGAGAAAATGAAGAAGGAGCCGTTGACGTGTCACGTTCCGCTTCAGCTGACAGTGTGTTCACCAGCAGGTCTTTGCACCTCTGCAGGCTTGTGTCGGCCGGAAAGAGAGACACCACATAGGCTTTAAACCTAGGATCAAGCACGGTGGCCAAAATGTAGTGGTCTGATTTCAACAGATTGACCACCCTGGAATCCTGGCAAAGCGAATGAAGGGCTTCATCCACAAGTCCCACATGCCGAGCGGAATCGCTCCGTCTTAGCTCCTCCTTCACTTTCTCCAGCTGCTTCTGCAAAAGCCTGATGAGGGGCATGACCTGCCTCAAGCTGGCTGTGTCTGAACTGACTTCACGTGTGGCAAGTTCGAAGGGCTGGAGAACCTTGCACAACACGGAAATCATTCTCCACTGCGCTTGAGTCAGGTGCATACCCCCTCCTTTGCCTATGTCATAGGTGGATGTATAGGCTTGTATGGCCTTTTGCTGCTCCTCCATCCTCTGAAGCATATAGAGGGTTGAGTTCCACCGCGTCACAACCTCTTGCTTCAGGTGATGGCGGGGCAGGTTCAAGAGTGTTTGCTGGCGCTCCAGTCTTCGGCACGCAGTCGCTGAATGGCGAAAGTGGCCAGAAATTTTTCGGGCCACCCAAAGCGTCTCCTGCACGCCCCTGTCGCTTTTCAGAAAATTCTGCACCACCAAGTTTATTGTGTGAGCAAAACATGGGACGTGCTGGAATTTGCCCAGATGTAATGCCCGCACAATATTGGTGGCGTTGTCAGATATCACAAATCCCCAGGAGAGTCTAAGTGGGGTAAGCCACTGGGCGATGATTTCCCTCAGTTTCTCTAAGAGGTTGTCGGCGGTGTGCCTCTTACTAAAACCAGTGATACACAGCGTAGCCTGCCTTGTAACGAGCTGGCGTTTCTGAGATGCTGCTACTGGTGACGCTGCTGCTGTTGCTGCGTAAGGTGATACATCTACCCAGTGGGCTGTCACAGTCATATAGTCCTTAGTCTGCCCTGTTCCACTTGTCCACATGTCCGTGGTTAAGTGGACATTGTGTACAACGGCATTTTTCAGGACACTGAGGACACTTTTTCTGACGTTTCTGTACAGTCTCGGTATCGCCTGCCTAGTGAAGTGGAATCTAGACGGGATTTGGAACCGGGGACACACTACCTCCATCAATTGTCTAAATCCCACTGCACTAATGGCGGATACCGGATGCACGTCTAACACCAACATAGCAGTCAAGGCCTCAGTTATACGTTTTGCTTCAGGATGACTGCTGTCGTACTTCATCCTCCTCGCTAAGGACTGTTGGAGGGTCAATTGTTTAGTAAAAGTAGTGGTGTTCCTACTTCCTCTCTGGGATGATGAACGACTCCCAGCAGCAGCAACAGCAGCAGCGGCAGCAGTAGGCGTAGCAATGCAGGATCCTCCAGAGGAATCCCGGATAGGAGAGTCAGTCATGCCAGTGACATGGCCTGCAGGACTACTTCCGATCCTGACTAAGGAGGAAATTGACGAGGAGGGAGTTGACGGTGTGGTTTGCAGGCGCTTGGATACAACAGGACAACGGGATTTAGGTGTCCCTGGACTGCTTACGGTCTTAGCCAAAGTTTCTGAACTTGACAGTAACTTTTTATGAACGCGCTGCAGGTGCCGTATAAGGGAGGATGTTCCTAGGTGGTTGACGTCCCTACCCCTACTTATTTCACCTTTACATATGGTACATATGGCAAGACAGTTGTTGTCCGGATTTGGATAGAAATATTGCCAGACCAAAGAGGTGGAATGTTTGGTCTTCTGCCCAGGCATGACCGTGATGGGCTTTTTCATCCCACGGACAACAACTGTCTCCCCCGGAGCCTGATTTAAACAAACCACATCACCATCAGAATCCTCCTCGCCAACTTCCTCCTCAGCGCCAGCTACACCAGTATCCTCATCCTGTTGTACTTCAACAGTGACATCTTCAATTTGCATATCAGCAAGTGGACTGTGGGTGCTCCTTTCAGCACTTGCAGGGGGCGTGCAAATGGTGGAAAGAGCCACCTCTTCCCGTCCAGTGCTGGGAAGGTCAGGCATCGCAACCACCACCACACTTGGACTCTCCTTGGGGATTTGTGATATCTTCTTAGAAAGCACAGTTCTTCGCTGTGCTTTTGCCAGCTTAACTCTTTTGATTTTTTTAGTGGGAGGAGGGCTTCCATCGTCATGTGAAGCTGAACCACTAGTCATGAACATACTAGGGATCGACCTTAGCCGTTCCTTGCCACTCCGTGTCGTAAATGGCATATTGGCAAGTTTACGTTTCTCTTCAGCTGATTTAAATGTCTTTTTCAAGGTCATTTTCCTGAACTTTGCCATTTGGGATTGTATGTGCCCTCTACTATGACATTGGGCATCGGCCTTGGCAGACGACGTTGATGGCATGTTATCGTCTATGTCATGACTAGTGGCAGCAGCTTCAGCACTAGGAGGAAGTGGTTCTTGATCTTTCTCTATTTTATTTTTATCGGAGAAAGTTTGGTCCTCCATTTATGTTATATCGATTTGATATATACGTGCGGCTAAACACAGAAAATAATTTTTTTTTTGGTTTGGACTGGAGTGTACTTTGTGGGTTACAGCACCCTTTAACGGTCAAGCCAGCCGGCCCTTTACTTATGACACAGGCGCACGCTTGGCACTATTTTGTTGATGCACGTGCGGCTACTGCGCACACAATTCACAAACACAGAAAATAATTTTTTTTTGGTTTGGACTGGAGTGTACTTTCGGGGGTTACAGCACCCTTAACGGTCAAGCCAGCCGGCCCTTTACTTATGACACAGGCGCACGCTTGGCACTACTTTGTTGATGCACGTGCGGCTACTGCGCACACAATTCACAAACACAGAAAATAATTTTTTTTTGGTTTGGACTGGAGTGTACTTTCGGGGGTTACAGCACCCTTTAACGGTCAAGCCAGCCGGCCCTTTACTTATGACACAGGCGCACGCTTGGCACTACTTTGTTGATGCACGTGCGGCTACTGCGCACACAATTCACAAACACAGAAAATTATTTTTTTTTGGTTTGGACTGGAGTGTACTTTCGGGGGTTACAGCACCCTTTAACGGTCAAGCCAGCCGGCCCTTTACTTATGACACAGGCGTACGCTTGGCACTACTTTGTTGATGCACGTGCGGCTACTGCGCACACAATTCACAAACACAGAAAATAATTTTTTTTTTGGTTTGGACTGGAGTGTACTTTGGGGATTACAGCACCCTTTAACGGTCAAGCCAGCCGGCCCTTTACTTATGACACAGGCGCACGCTTGGCACTACTTTGTTGATGCACGTGCGGCTACTGCGCACACAATTCACAAACACAGAAAATAATTTTTTTTTGGTTTGGACTGGAGTGTACTTTCGGGGGTTACAGCACCCTTTAACGGTCAAGCCAGCCGGCCCTTTACTTATGACACAGGTGCACGCTTGGCACTACTTTGCTGATGCACGTGCGGCTACTGCGCACACAATTCACAAACACAGAAAATAATATTTTTTTTGGTTTGGACTGGAGTGTACTTTGGGGGTTACAGCACCCTTTACTGGTCAAGCCAGCCGGCCCTTTACTTATGACACAGGCGCACGCTTGGCACTACTTTGTTGATGCACGTGCGGCTACTGCGCACACAATTCACAAACACAGAAAATAATTTTTTTTTTGGTTTGGACTGGAGTGTACTTTGGGGGTTACAGCACCCTTTAACGGTCAAGCCAGCCGGCCCTTTACTTATGACACAGGCGCACGCTTGGCACTACTTTGTTGATGCACGTGCGGCTACTGCGCACACAATTCACAAACACAGAAAATAATTTTTTTTTGGTTTGGACTGGAGTGTACTTTCGGGGGTTACAGCACCCTTTAACGGTCAAGCCAGCCGGCCCTTTACTTATGACACAGGTGCACGCTTGGCACTACTTTGTTGATGCACGTGCGGCTACTGCACACACAATTCACAAACACAGAAAATAATTTTTTTTTTGGTTTGGACTGGAGTGTACTTTGGGGGTTACAGCACCCTTTAACGGTCAAGCCAGCCGGCCCTTTACTTATGACACAGGCGCACGCTTGGCACTACTTTGTTGATGCACGTGCGGCTACTGCGCACACAATTCACAAACACAGAAAATAATTTTTTTTTTGGTTTGGACTTGAGTGTACTTTGGGGGTTACAGCACCCTTTAATGATCAAGCCAGCCGGCCCTTTACTTATGACACAGGCGCACGCTTGGCACTACTTTGTTGATGCACGTGTGGCTACTGCGCACACAATTCACAAACACAGAAAATAATTTTTTTTTGGTTTGGACTGGAGTGTACTTTCGGGGGTTACAGCACCCTTTAACGGTCAAGCCAGCCGGCCCTTTACTTATGATCATGGCGCACGCTTGGCACTACTTTGTTGATGCACGTGCGGCTACTGCGCACACAATTCACAAACACAGAAAATATTTTTTTTTTTGGTTTGGACTGGAGTGTACTTTGGGGATTACAGCACCCTTTAACGGTCAAGCCAGCCGGCCCTTTACTTATGACACAGGCGCACGCTTGGCACTACTTTGTTGATGCACGTGCGGCTACTGCGCACACAATTCACAAACACAGAAAATAATTTTTTTTTTGGTTTGGACTGGAGTGTACTTTCGGGGGTTACAGCACCCTTAACGGTCAAGCCAGCCGGCCCTTTACTTATGACACAGGTGCACGCTTGGCACTACTTTGTTGATGCACGTGCGGCTACTGCGCACACAATTCACTAACACAGAAAATAATTTTTTTTTTGGTTTGGACTGGAGTGTACTTTCGGGGGTTACAGCACCCTTAACGGTCAAGCCAGCCGGCCCTTTACTTATGACACAGGCGCACGCTTGGCACTACTTTGTTGATGCACGTGCGGCTACTGCGCACACAATTCACAAACACAGAAAATAATTTTTTTTTTGGTTTGGACTGGAGTGTACTTTCGGGGGTTACAGCACCCTTAACGGTCAAGCCAGCCGGCCCTTTACTTATGACACAGGCGCACGCTTGGCACTACTTTGTTGATGCACGTGCGGCTACTGCGCACACAATTCACAAACACAGAAAATAATTTTTTTTTGGTTTGGACAGGAGTGTACTTTCGGGGGTTACAGCACCCTTTAACGGTCAAGCCAGCCGGCCCTTTACTTATGACACAGGCGCACGCTTGGCACTACTTTGTTGATGCACGTGCGGCTACTGCGCACACAATTCACAAACACAGAAAATATATTATTTTTTTAGCACTTGGGGGGAGCACCCCTGATGGACAGAGCACCCCCTGGACAACACTACAGCACTCCTTTAGGACTGGGACACTGCACAGGACTTTGGAGTGGACACAGCCCCTATGGAGAACTGACTGCACAACACAGTCCAGCCAGCCCCTATGGACTTTGAAGTAGTGGACATAGCCCCTATTAACAACAGCAGCACAGCACAACACAGCCAGCCCCTATGGACTTTGAAGTAGTGGACAACAGCAGCACTACACTACACTACACTACACAGCCCTAACTCCCACCCTCCCTCTTCACTGTCCACAGCCGAGTGAGAAAATGGCGCCGACGCGGGTACCTTATATAGGATCCAAAACCCGCGAGACTCGGAAGGCGGGATGATGACGTTTTGCCTCGATTTCAGATCCGAGTCAGGCGGGAAAATTCGAGCCTGATTCGGATCGGACTCGGATCGGGGGGGCTCGGGGGGGTTCGGATTTCAGAAATCCGAACCCGCTCACCCCTAATATATAGTGTATGTATGTTTGCACGTTTGGTTATACTGTATGTATGTTTGCACTTTGGTTATACTGTATGTATGTTTGCACTCTGGTTATACTGTATGTCTGTTTGCACGTTGGATATACTGTTTGTATGTTTGCACTTTGTTATACTGTATGTATGTTTGCACGTTGGATATACTGTATGTATGTTTGCACGTTGGATATACTGTATGTATGTTTGCACGTTGGATATACTGTATGTATGTTTGCTCTTTGGATATACTGTATGTATGTTTGCACTTGGTTATACTGTATGTATGTTTGCACGTTGGATATACTGTATGTATGTTTGCACGTTGGATATACTGTATGAATGTTTGCACTTTGGTTATACTGTATGTATGTTTGCACGTTGGTTACACTGTATGTATGTTTGCACTTTGGATATACTGTATGTATGTTTGCACTTTGCTTATACTGTATGTATGTTTGCACGTTGGATATACTGTATGTATGTTTGCACGTTGGATATACTGTATGAATGTTTGCACTTTGGTTATACTGTATGTATGTTTGCACTTTGGATATACTGTATGTATGTTTGCACGTTGGATATACTGTATGAATGTTTGCACTTTGCTTATACTGTATGTATGTTTGCACTTTGCTTATACTGTATGTATGTTTGCACGTTGGATATACTGTATGAATGTTTGCACTTTGGTTATACTGTATGTATGTTTGCACGTTGGTTACACTGTATGTATGTTTGCACTTTGGATATACTGTATGTATGTTTGCACTTTGGATATACTGTATGTATGTTTGCACTTTGGATATATTGTATGTATGTTTGCATTTTGGTTACACTGTATGTATGTTTGCAAGTTGGATACACTGTATGTATGTTTGCACTTTGGTTATACTGTATGTATGTTTTCACGTTGGATATACTGTATGTTTGCAAATTGGATATACTGTTTGTATGTTTGCACGTTGGATATACTGTATGTATGTTTGCACTTGGTTATACTGTATGTATGATTGCACTTTATATATACTGTATGTATGTTTGCACTTTATATATACTGTATGTATGTTTGCACATTTGGTTATACTGTATGTATGTTTGCATGTTGGATATACTGTATGTAGGTTTGCACGTTGGATATACTGTATGTATGTTTGCACTAGGTTATACTGTATGTATGTTTGCACTTTATATATACTGTATGTATGTTTGCTCTTGGATATACTGTATGTATGTTTGCACTTGGTTACACTGTATGTATGTTTGCACTTTATATATACAGTATGTATGTTTGCACGTTGGATATACTGTATGTATGTTTGCACTTTGATTATACTGTTTGTATGTTTGCACGTTGGTTATACTGTATGTATGTTTGCACTTGGTTATACTGTATGTATGTTTGCAAATTGGATATACTGTATGTATGTTTGCACGTTGGTTATACTGTTTGTATGTTTGCACGTTGGTTATACTGTATGTATGTTTGCACTTGGTTATACTGTATGTATGTTTGCAAATTGGATATACTGTATGTATGTTTGCACGTTGGATATACTGTATGTATGTTTGCACTTTGGTTATACTGTATGTATGATTGCACTTTATATATACTGTATGTATGTTTGCACTTTATATATACTGTATGTATGTTTGCACGTTTGGTTATACTGTATGTATGTTTGCACGTTGGATATACTGTATGTAGGTTTGCATGTTTGGTTATACTGTATGTATGTTTGCACGTTGGATATACTGTATGTATGTTTGCACGTTTGGTTATACTGTTTGTATGTTTGCACTTTGGTTATACTGTATGTATGTTTGCACTCTGGTTATACTGTATGTCTGTTTGCACGTTGGATATACTGTTTGTATGTTTGCACTTTGTTATACTGTATGTATGTTTGCATGTTTGGTTAAAGTGTATCTATGTTTACACTTGGATATACTGTATGTATGTTTGCACTTGGATATACTGTATGTATGTTTGCACTTTGCTTATACTGTATGAATGTTTGCACGTTGGATATACGGTATGTATGTTTGCTCTTTGGATATACTGTATGTATGTTTGCACTTTGGTTATACTGTATGTATGTTTGCACTTTGGTTATACTGTATGTATGTTTGCACTTTGGATATACTGTATGTATGTTTGCACTTTGGTTATACTGTATGTATGTTTGCACGTTGGATATACTGTATGTATGTTTGCACTTTGGTTATACTGTATGTATGTTTGCACTTTGGTTATACTGTATGAATGTTTGCACTTTGGTTATACTGTATGTATGTTTGCACTTTGGTTATACTGTATGTATGTTTGCACGTTGGTTACACTGTATGTGTGTTTGCACTTTGGATATACTGTATGTATGTTTGCACTTTGGATATACTGTATGTATGTTTGCACGTTGGATATACTGTATGTATGTTTGCACTTTGGATATATTGTATGTATGTTTGCACTTTGGATATACTGTATGTATGTTTGCATTTTGGTTACACTGTATGTATGTTTGCAAGTTGGATACACTGTATGTATGTTTGCACTTTGGATATACTGTATGTATGTTTGCACTTTGGTTATACTATATGTATGTTTGCACATTGGTTATACTGTATGTATGTTTGCACTTGGTTATACTGTATGTATGTTTGCACTTGGTTATACTGTATGTATGTTTGCACGTTGGTTATACTGTATGTATGTTTGCACTTGGTTATACTGTATGTATGTTTGCACGTTGGTTATACTGTATGTATGTTTGCACTTGGTTATACTGTATGTATGTTTGCACTTGGTTATACTGTATGTATGTTTGCAAATTGGATATACTGTATGTATGTTTGCACGTTGGATATACTGTATATATGTTTGCACTTTGGTTATACTGTATGTATGATTGCACTTTATATATACTGTATGTATGTTTGCACTTTATATATACTGTATGTATGTTTGCACGTTTGGTTATACTGTATGTAGGTTTGCACGTTGGATATACTGTATGTATGTTTGCACGTTTGGTTATACTGTATGCATGTTTGCACGTTGGATATACTGTATTTAGGTTTGCACGTTGGTTATACTGTATGTATGCTTGCACGTTTGGTTATACTGTTTGTATGTTTGCACTTTGGTTATACTGTATGTCTGTTTGCACGTTGGATATACTGTATGTATGTTTGCACTTTGATATACTGTATGTATGTTTGCACGTTGGATATACTGTATGTATGTTTGCACTTGGTTATACTGTATGTATGTTTGCACTTGGTTATACTGTATGTATGTTTGCACTTTGGTTATACTGTATGTATGTTTGCACTTTGGATATACTGTATGTGTGTTTGCACGTTGGTTACACTGTATGTATGTTTGCACTTTGGATATACTGTATGTATGTTTGCACTTTGGTTATACTGTATGTATGTTTGCACATTGGATATACTGTATGTTTGCAAATTGGATATACTGTTTGTATGTTTGCACGTTGGTTATACTGTATGTATGTTTGCACTTGGTTATACTGTATGTATGATTGCACTTTATATATACTGTATGTATGTTTGCACTTTATATATACTGTATGTATGTTTGCAAATTGGATATACTGTATGTATGTTTGCACGTTGGATATACTGTATATATGATTGCACTTTATATATACTGTATGTATGTTTGCACTTTATATATACTGTATGTATGTTTGCACTTTGGTTATACTGTATGTATGATTGCACTTTATATATACTGTATGTATGTTTGCACTTTATATATACTGTATGTATGTTTGCACTTTATATATACTGTATGTATGTTTGCAAATTGGATATACTGTATGTATGTTTGCACGTTGGATATACTGTATATATGATTGCACTTTATATATACTGTATGTATGTTTGCACTTTATATATACTGTATGTATGTTTGCACTTTGGTTATACTGTATGTATGTTTGCACTTTATATATACTGTATGTATGTTTGCACGTTGGATATACTGTATGTATGTTTGCACGTTTGGTTATACTGTATGTATGTTTGCACATTGGATATACTGTATGTATGTTTGCACGTTTGGTTATACTGTATGTATGTTTGCACGTTGGATATACTGTATTTAGGTTTGCACGTTGGTTATACTGTATGTATGTTTGCACGTTTGGTTATACTGTTTGTATGTTTGCACGTTGGATATACTGTATGTATGTTTGCACGTTGGATATACTGTATGTATGTTTGCACTTTGTTATACTGTATGTATGTTTGCACTCTGGTTATACTGTATGTCTGTTTGCACGTTGGATATACTGTATGTATGTTTGCACTTTGTTATACTGTATGTATGTTTGCACGTTGGATATACTGTATGTATGTTTACACTTGGATATACTGTATGTATGTTTGCACTTGGATATACTGTATGTATATTTGCACTTTGCTTATACAGTATGAATGTTTGCACGTTGGATATACTGTATGTATGTTTGCACGTTGGATATACTGTATGTATGATTGCACTTTATATATACTGTATGTATGTTTGCTCTTTGGATATACTGTATGTATATTTGCACTTTGGTTATACTGTATGTATGTTTGCACTTTGGTTATACTGTATGTATGTTTGCACGTTGGTTACACTGTATGTATGTTTGCACTTTGGTTATACTGTATGTATGTTTGCACTTTGGATATACTGTATGAATGTTTGCACTTTGGTTATACTGTATGTATGTTTGCACGTTGGTTACACTGTATGTATGTTTACACGTTGGATATACTGTATGTATGTTTGCACTTTGGATATATTGTATGTATGTTTGCACTTTGGATATACTGTATGTATGTTTGCACTTTGGATATGCTGTATGTATGTTTGCACTTTGGATATACTGTATGTATGTTTGCATTTTGGTTACACTGTATGTATGTTTGCAAGTTGGATACACTGTATGTATGGTTGCACTTTGGTTATACTGTATGTATGTTTGCACTTTATATATACTATATGTATGTTTGCACGTTGGCTATACGATATGTATGTTTGCACGTTGGTTATACTGTATGTTTGTTTTAGGGGTGAGCAGGTTCGGATTTCTGAAATCCGAACCCCCCCGAGCCCCCTTGATCCGAGGCCAATCCAAGTCTGGCTCGACTTCTCCCGCCTGACTCGGATCTGAAATCGAGGCAAAACGTCATCATCCCGCCTTCCAGGTCTCGCGGGTTTTGGATCCTATATGGTACCCGCGTCAGCACCATTTTCTCACTCGGTTGTGGACAGTGAAGAGGGAGGGTGGGAGTTAGGGCTGGCTGGGCTGTGTAGTGTAGTGTAGTGTAGTGCAGTGCAGTGTAGTGTTGTGCTGTGCTGCTGTTGTCCATAGGGGCTGTGTCCACTCCTTCAAAGTCCATAGGGGCTGTCTGGACTGTGTTGTGTAGTCAGTTGTCCATAGGGGCTGTGTCCACTCCAAAGTCCTGTGCAGTGTCCCAGTCCTAAAGGGGTGCTGTAGTGTTGTCCAGGGGGTGATCTGTCCATCAGGGGTGCTCCCCCCAAGTGCAAAAAAATATATATTTTTTTTTCTGTGTTTGTGAATTGTGTGCACTTTGGCTGCACGTGCATCAACAAAGGAGCAGCACCAAGCGTGCGCCAGTGTCCCATTAGTAAAGAGCCGGCTAGCTTGTCCGTTAAAGGGTGCTGTAACCCCCAAAGTACACTCCAAACAAAAAATATATATATTTTCTGTGTTTGTGAGTTGTGTGCACTGTGGCTGCACGTGCATCAACAATGCCGAAGCGCCAAGCGTGCGCCTGTGTCATAAGTAAAGGGCCGGCTGGCTTGTCCGTTAAATGGTGCTGTAACCCCCAAAGCACACTCCAAACAAAATAATAAAATATTTTCTGTGTTTGTGAATTGTGTGCGCAGTAGCCGCACGTGTATCAACAAAGTAGTGCCAAGCGTGCGCCTGTGTCCCATAAATAAAGGGCTGGCTGGCTTGTCCTTTAATGGGTGCTGTAACCACCAAAGGGCACTCCAAACAAAATAAAAAAATATTTTCTGTGTTTGTGAATTGTGTGCACTGTGGCTGCATGTGCAGCAACGAAGGAGCAGCGCCAAGCGTGCGCCTGTGTCCCATACATAAAGGGCCAGTTGGCTTGTCCATTAAAGGGTGCTGTAACCCCCAAAGTACACTCCAAACAAAATAAAAAATTCTTCTTTTTTTTTTCTGTCTTTGTGAAATGTGTGCGCAGTAGCCACACGTTCATCAACAAAGTAGTGCCAAGCGTGCGCCTGTGTCATAAGTAAAGGGCCGGCTGGCTTGACCGTTAAAGGGTGCTGTAACCCCCAAAGTACACTCCAAACAAATTAAAAAAATATTTTCTGTGTTTGTGAATTGTGTGCGCAGTAGCCGCACGTGCATCAACAAAGTAGTCGCAAGTGTGCGCCTGTGTCCCATAAATAAAGGGCCGGCTGACTTGTCTGTTAAAGGGTGCTGTAACCCCCAAAGGGCACTCCAAACAAAATAAAAAAATCTTTTCTGTGTTTGTGAATTGTGTGCACTGTGGCTGCACGTGCATCAACGAAGGAGCAGCGCCAAGCGTGCGCCTGTGTCCCATACATAAAGGGCCGGCTGGCTTGTCCGTTAAAGGGTGCTGTAACCCCCATAGTACACTCCAAACAAAATAAAAAATTCTTCTTTTTTTCTATCTTTGTGAAATGTGTGCGCAGTAGCTGCACGTGCATCAACAAAGTAGTGCCAAGCTTGCGCCTGTGTCATAAGTAAAGGGCCGGCTGGCTTGACCGTTAAAGGGTGCTGTAACCCCCAAAGTACACTCCAAACAAAATAAAAAATTTTTTTCTGTGTTTGTGAATTGTGTGCGCAGTAGCCTCACGTGCATCAACAAAGTAGTGCCAAGCGTGCGCCTGTGTCATAAGTAAAGGGCCGGCTGGCTTGTCCGTTAAAGGGTGCTTTAACCCCCATAGTACACTCCAAACAAAATAAAAAATTCTTCTTTTTTTTCTGTCTTTGTGAAATGTGTGCGCAGTAGCCTCACGTGCATCAACAAAGTAGTGCCAAGCGTGCGCCTGTGTCATAAGTAAAGGGCCAGCTGGCTTGACCGTTAAAGGGTGCTGTAACCCCCAAGGTACACTCCAAACAAAATAAAAAATTATTTTCTGTGTTTGTGAATTGTGTGCGCAGTAGCCGCACATGCATCAACAAAGTAGTCGCAAGCGTGCGCCTGTGTCCCATAAATAAAGGGCCGGCTGACTTGTCTGTTAAAGGGTGCTGTAACCCCCAAAGGGCACTCCAAACAAAATAAAAAAATATTTTCTGTGTTTGTGAATTGTGTGCACTGTGGCTGCACGTGCATCAACGAAGGAGCAGCGCCAAGCGTGCACCTGTGTCCCATACATAAAGGTTCGGCAGGCTTGTCCGTTAAAGGGTGCTGTAACCCCCAAAGTACACTCCAAACGAAATAAAAAATTCTTCTTTTTTTTTCTGTGTTTGTGAATTGTGTGCGCAGTAGCCGCACGTGCATCAACAAAGTAGTGCCAAGCGTGCGCCTGTGTCATAAGTAAAGGGCCAGCTGACTTGTCTATTAAAGGGTGCTGTAACCCCCAAAGGGCACTCCAAACAAAATAAAAAAATATTTTCTGTGTTTGTGAATTGTGTGCACTGTGGCTGCACGTGCATCAACGAAGGAGCAGCGCCAAGCATGCGCCTGTGTCCCATACATAAAGGGCCGGCTGACTTGATGGGTGCTGTAACCCCCAAAGTACACTCCAAACAAAATAAAAAATTATTTTCTGTGTTTGTGAATTGTGTGCGCAGTAGCCGCACGTGCATCAACAAAGTAGTGCCAAGCGTGTGCCTGTGTCATAAGTAAAGGGCCGGCTGGCTTGACCGTTAAAGGGTGCTGTAACCCCCAAAGTACACTCCAAACAAAATAAAAAAAATATTTTCTGTGTTCGTGAATTGTGTGCACTGTGGCTGCACGTGCATCAACAAAGGAGCAGCGCCAAGCGTGCGCCTGTGTCCCATAAGTAAAGGGCCGGCTGGCTCATTTCTTAAAGCGTGGTGTACCCCACAAAGTGCACTAGTCTCCAACAAAAATAAAAAATTATTTTCTGTGTTTGTGTGCGCCTTTACCGCACGCATATATCAATATAACTTAAATGGAGGACCAAACTTTCTCCGATAAAAATAAAATAGGGAAAGTTCAAGAACCACTTCCTCCTAGTGCTGAAGCTGCTGCCACTAGTCATGACATAGACGATAACATGCCATCAACGTCGTCTGCCAAGGCCGATGCCCAATGTCATAGTAGAGGGCACATACAATCTCAAATGACAAAGTTCAGGAAAATGACCTTAAAAAAAACATTTAAATCATCTGAAGAGAAACGTAAACTTGCCAATATGCCATTTATGACACGGAGTGGCAAGGAACGGCTAAGGTCTTTCCCTATGTTCATGACTAGTGGTTCAGCTTCACATGACGATGGAAGCCCTCCTCCCGCTAAAAAAATCAAACGAGTTAAGCTGGCGAAGAACTGTGCATTCTAAGAAGATATCACAAATCCCCAAGGAGAGTCCAAGTGTGGTGGCGGTTGCCATGCCTGACCTTCCCAGTATTGGACGGGAAAAGGTGGCTCTTTCCACCATTTGCACGCCCCCTGCAAGTGCTGAAAGGAGCACCCACAGTCCTCTTGCTGATATGCAAATTGAAGATGTCACTGTTGTAGTACAACAGGATGAGGATACTGGTGTAGCTGGCGCTGAGGAGGAAGTTGGCGAGGAGGACTCTGATGGTGATGTGTTGTTGTCCGTGGGATGAAAAAGCCCATCACGGTCATGCCTGGACAGAAGACCAAGCATTCCACCTCTTTGGTCTGGCAATATTTCTATCCAAATCCGGACAACAACTGTCTTGCCATATGTACCATATGTAAAGGTGAAATAAGTAGGGGTAGGGACGTTAACCACCTAGGAACATCCTCCCTTATACGGCACC
Organism: Taudactylus pleione; assembly: GCA_031769625.1. NCBI lineage: Eukaryota > Metazoa > Chordata > Amphibia > Anura > Myobatrachidae > Taudactylus > Taudactylus pleione. The sequence continues at coordinate 21,753 of JAUIMM010000513.1, read as the reverse complement.
TGCAGCGCGTTCATAAAAAGTTACTGTCAAGTTCAGAAACTTTGGCTAAGACCGTAAGCAGTCCAGGGACACCTAAATCTCTTTTTCCTGTTTTATCCAAGGAATCGGTGGATGAGGAGGATGAGGACGACATCTTGCCTCCGTAGAGCCAGTTTGTGCAGGGACACATTAATTGCCAGCTTGTTTTGTGGGGGCCCAAACGAACCAATCATTTCAGCCACAGTCATGTGGCAGACCCTGGCGCTGAAATGATTGGTTTGTTAAAGTGTGCATGTCCTATTTATACAACATAAGGGTGGGTGGGAGGGCCCAAGGACAATTCCATCTTGCACCTCTTTTTTTTCTTTGCATTATGTACAGTTTGGGGCCTAGTTTTTCAAACTGCCATCCTGTCTGCCACTGCAGTGTCACTCCTAGATGGGCCACGTGTTTGTGCCGCCCACTCGTGTCGCTTAGCATAGTCATCCAGCTACCTCGGTGCAACCTTTTGGCCATAAAAACAATGGTGTGAGGTGTGAGGTGTTCAGAATAGACTGGAAATGAAGGTTATTGAGGTTAATAATTGAATAGGAGCATAAAAACCCACAAATTCTGTGATTTTAGCTGTTTTTATGCGTTTTTTTAAAAAAAATACAGATCCAAAACACAAAACCCAGAACCCAAAACACGGAAGGGTGGTTTTGGCAAAACCAATCCAGATCCAAAACACGAAGAAAGATCCAGATCCAAAACCAAAACACGAAAAGTGGCCGGTGCACACCCCTAGTATGTTTGCACTTTGGCTATACTGTATGTATGTTTGCACTTTGGCTATACTGTATGTATGTTTGCACTTTGGCTATTCTATATGTATGTTTACACTTTGCTTATACTGTATGTATGTTTGCACTTTGGCTATACTGTATGTATGTTTGCATATTTTAGATGCTTGCCTCTTTGTAGAGACCTCAATAACTAATATACATGCATCTAATGCACCTCACATTTTATCACTACATGTCATTTGCCTGATTCCTAGCAGACAATCCTCAAAGTCATTCACGGTCAGCCTTCCTTTCTGTTGAGTCGGACGCGTAAGAGCCTCTTTCAGTTATTTTAATTTATCTATTTCCCATTCTTTTAAAGCCTCTGGCACAATTTCTGTCAAAATCCATAAATACTTAAATATTGCATCTAATGTGTCACTTTTAATCGACGTGATGTTAAAGCCTGCTGAAGATTAAAGGTAAGTATGTCACTTTTATTAGGGACAATTAAACATACCTAATCAAACACTTCAAACCTTCCTATTCCATAAGCATCAGATTTCAAAGATTAGATTTAATGGATGACGTGTGATATTTTTACATCGCGGATGGACATGAATGAAGATTAGGCGGGTGAGAATCCTAAACAGGTGACAAAATCAATAATGCAATAGAGATAAAAAAACAAATTGGTAGATAAAAAACTGAAAGTTCATAGGGTGGTTAAACGGGTTTAATAATATTCAACACATTCCATTGCCGCTGATTTGAAGAGCTGGTACAGTAGGTTACAAAGACGAGAGATACAGCCAAATAAGTTTATTCGTTTAAACACTGTTAAGAAAGAGCGATAAACGTTCAGTATATAATATAACTGATGTGCTATATATCCTGAACTTCGATAAATGTTTCCGATTGGAGAATGTTTAAAATAAGACGACCTCTGACACTTCAGACTAGAGATGAGCGGTTGGGTTTTGGCTGGGATCTTCCCGCCAACTTCGGATCTCAGGCAATATATTATCTTTCAGGGCCAAATAGGACATTGATAGGGGTATTCAATATGGGAGCAAAAACATCGTTTTATATCGCACCTATGACGTCATTATCGCAGGTTCGAAAAGTCTTTGATAAAAAACGGGGATAACTTTTCACCATTGAATAGGTGTCGAAAAAAAGTGCAGAATTGGGGTCTAGGGGTGCAGGCTTAAAAAAAATAGCCTGCACCCCTGGGAACTGTGTCAAAAAAAGTTTTTTTAAAAAAAATAGGGACACCCCAAAAAATGTATTTAAAAATTGGGATGAAAAAAAAAAATTGGAAAAAATTGTTTAAAAATAGGGAAATAGGTTCAGGGCTATTCTGCATGTATGCGGCACGTGTTTTCTAGAATAGAATTATAGCGGCCGGTGTTTTCTAGAATAGAATTATAGCGGCAGGTGCACAATTGCAGAATTTGTAAATACTTACTTTAGGGACTTAAAAATATGCTAGTACCCATTTTCATTAGGGGTGAGCGGGTTCGGATTTCTGAAATCCGAACCCCCCCGAGCCCCCCCGATCCGAGTCCGATCCGAGTCAGGCTCGACTTTTCCCGCCTGACTCGGATCTGACATCGAGGCAAAACGTCATCATCCCGCCTTCCGAGTCTCGCGGGTTTTGGATCCTATATAAGGTACCCGCGTCGGCGCCATTTTCTCACTTGGCTGTGGACAGTGAAGAGGGAGGGTGGGAGTTAGTGCTGTGTAGTGTAGTGTAGTGTAGTGCTGCTGTTGTCCACTACTTCAAAGTCCATAGGGGCTGGCTGTGTTGTGCTGTGCTGCTGTTGTTAATAGGGGCTGTGTCCACTACTTCAAAGTCCATAGGGGCTGGCTGGACTGTGTTGTGCAGTCAGTTCCAAAGTCCTGTGCAGTGTCCCAGTCCTAAAGGGGTGCTGTAGTGTTGTCCAGGGGGTGCTCTGTCCATCAGGGGTGCTCCCCCCAAGTGCTAAAAAAATAATATATTTTCTGTGTTTGTGAATTGTGTGCGCAGTAGCCGCACGTGCATCAACAAAGTAGTGCCAAGCGTGCGCCTGTGTCATAAGTAAAGGGCCGGCTGGCTTGACCGTTAAGGGTGCTGTAACCCCCGAAAGTACACTCCAGTCCAAACCAAAAAAAAAATTATTTTCTGTGTTTGTGAATTGTGTGCGCAGTAGCCGCACGTGCATCAACAAAGTAGTGCCAAGCGTGCGCCTGTGTCATAAGTAAAGGGCCGGCTGGCTTGACCGTTAAGGGTGCTGTAACCCCCGAAAGTACACTCCAGTCCAAACCTAAAAAAAAATTATTTTCTGTGTTTGTGAATTGTGTGCGCAGTAGCCGCACGTGCATCAACAAAGTAGTGCCAAGCGTGCGCCTGTGTCATAAGTAAAGGGCCGGCTGGCTTGACCGTTAAAGGGTGCTGTAACCCCCGAAAGTACACTCCAGTCCAAACCAAAAAAAAATTATTTTCTGTGTTTGTGAATTGTGTGCGCAGTAGCCGCACGTGCATCAACAAAGTAGTGCCAAGAGTGCGCCTGTGTCATAAGTAAAGGGCCGGCTGGCTTGACCGTTAAAGGGTGCTGTAACCCCCGAAAGTACACTCCAGTCCAAACCAAAAAAAAATTATTTTCTGTGTTTGTGAATTGTGTGCGCAGTAGCCGCACGTGCATCAACAAAGTAGTGCCAAGCGTGCGCCTGTGTCATAAGTAAAGGGCCGGCAGGCTTGACCGTTAAAGGGTGCTGTAACCCCTGAAAGTACACTCCAGTCCAAACCAAAAAAAAATTATTTTCTGTGTTTGTGAATTGTGTGCGCAGTAGCCGCACGTGCATCAACAAAGTAGTGCCAAGCGTGCGCCTGTGTCATAAGTAAAGGGCCGGCTGGCTTGACCGTTAAGGGTGCTGTAACTCCCGAAAGTACACTCCAGTCCAAACCAAAAAAAAAATTATTTTCTGTGTTTGTGAATTGTGTGCGCAGTAGCCGCACGTGCATCAACAAAGTAGTGCCAAGCGTGCGCCTGTGTCATAAGTAAAGGGCCGGCTGGCTTGACCGTTAAAGGGTGCTGTAACCCCTGAAAGTACACTCCAGTCCAAACCAAAAAAAAATTATTTTCTGTGTTTGTGAATTGTGTGCGCAGTAGCCGCACGTGCATCAACAAAGTAGTGCCAAGCGTGCGCCTGTGTCATAAGTAAAGGGCCGGCTGGCTTGACCGTTAAGGGTGCTGTAACTCCCGAAAGTACACTCCAGTCCAAACCAAAAAAAAAATTATTTTCTGTGTTTGTGAATTGTGTGCGCAGTAGCCGCACGTGCATCAACAAAGTAGTGCCAAGAGTGCGCCTGTGTCATAAGTAAAGGGCCGGCTGGCTTGACCGTTAAAGGGTGCTGTAACCCACAAAGTACACTCCAGTCCGAACCAAAAAAAAATTTATTTTCTGTGTTTAGCCGCACGTATATATCAAATCGATATAACATAAATGGAGGACCAAACTTTCTCCGATAAAAATAAAATAGAGAAAGATCAAGAACCACTTCCTCCTAGTGCTGAAGCTGCTGCCACTAGTCATGACATAGACGATAACATGCCATCAACGTCGTCTGCCAAGGCCGATGCCCAATGTCATAGTAGAGGGCACATACAATCCCAAATGGCAAAGTTCAGGAAAATGACCTTGAAAAAGACATTTAAATCAGCTGAAGAGAAACGTAAACTTGCCAATATGCCATTTACGACACGGAGTGGCAAGGAACGGCTAAGGTCGATCCCTAGTATGTTCATGACTAGTGGTTCAGCTTCACATGACGATGGAAGCACTCCTCCCACTAAAAAAATCAAAAGAGTTAAGCTGGCAAAAGCACAGCGAAGAACTGTGCTTTCTAAGAAGATATCACAAATCCCCAAAGAGAGTCCAAGTGTGGTGGTGGTTGCGATGCCTGACCTTCCCAGCACTGGACGGGAAGAGGTGGCTCTTTCCACCATTTGCACGCCCCCTGCAAGTGCTGAAAGGAGCACCCACAGTCCACTTGCTGATATGCAAATTGAAGATGTCACTGTTGAAGTACAACAGGATGAGGATACTGGTGTAGCTGGCGCTGAGGAGGAAGTTGGCGAGGAGGATTCTGATGGTGATGTGGTTTGTTTAAATCAGGCTCCGGGGGAGACAGTTGTTGTCCGTGGGATGAAAAAGCCCATCACGGTCATGCCTGGGCAGAAGACCAAACATTCCACCTCTTTGGTCTGGCAATATTTCTATCCAAATCCGGACAACAACTGTCTTGCCATATGTACCATATGTAAAGGTGAAATAAGTAGGGGTAGGGACGTCAACCACCTAGGAACATCCTCCCTTATACGGCACCTGCAGCGCGTTCATAAAAAGTTACTGTCAAGTTCAGAAACTTTGGCTCAGACCGTAAGCAGTCCAGGGACACCTAAATCCCGTTGTCCTGTTGTATCCAAGCGCCTGCAAACCACACCGTCAACTCCCTCCTCGTCAATTTCCTCCTTAGTCAGGATCGGAAGTAGTCCTGCAGGCCATATCACTGGCATGACTGACTCTCCTATCCGGGATTCCTCCGGAGGATCCTGCATTGCTACGCCTACTGCTGCCGCTGCTGCTGTTGCTGCTGCTGCTGGGAGTCGTTCATCATCCCAGAGAGGAAGTAGGAACACCACTACTTTTACTAAACAATTGACCCTCCAACAGTCCTTAGCGAGGAGGATGAAGTACGACAGCAGTCATCCTGAAGCAAAACGTATAACTGAGGCCTTGACTGCTATGTTGGTGTTAGACGTGCGTCCGGTATCCGCCATTAGTGCAGTGGGATTTAGACAACTGATGGAGGTAGTGTGTCCCCGGTTCCAAATCCCGTCTAGATTCCACTTCACTAGGCAGGCGATACCGAGACTGTACAGAAACGTCAGAAAAAGTGTCCTCAGTGTCCTGAAAAATGCCGTTGTACACAATGTCCACTTAACCACGGACATGTGGACAAGTGGAACAGGGCAGACTAAGGACTATATGACTGTGACAGCCCACTGGGTAGATGTATCACCTTACGCAGCAACAGCAGCAGCGTCACCAGTAGCAGCATCTCAGAAACGCCAGCTCGTTACAAGGCAGGCTACGCTGTGTATCACCGGTTTCAGTAAGAGGCACACCGCCGACAACCTCTTAGAGAAACTGAGGGAAATCATCGCCCAGTGGCTTACCCCACTTAGACTCTCCTGGGGATTTGTGATATCTGACAACGCCACCAATATTGTGCGGGCATTACATCTGGGCAAATTCCAGCACGTCCCATGTTTTGCTCACACAATAAACTTGGTGGTGCAGAATTTTCTGAAAAGCGACAGGGGCGTGCAGGAGACGCTTTGGGTGGCCCGAAAAATTTCTGGCCACTTTCGCCATTCAGCGACTGCGTGCCGAAGACTGGAGCACCAGCAAACACTCTTGAACCTGCCCCGCCATCACCTGAAGCAAGAGGTTGTGACGCGGTGGAACTCAACCCTCTATATGCTTCAGAGGATGGAGGAGCAGCAAAAGGCCATACAAGCCTATACATCCACCTATGACATAGGCAAAGGAGGGGGTATGCACCTGACTCAAGCGCAGTGGAGAATGATTTCCGTGTTGTGCAAGGTTCTTCAGCCCTTCGAACTTGCCACACGTGAAGTCAGTTCAGACACTGCCAGCTTGAGTCAGGTCATTCCCCTCATCAGGCTTTTGCAGAAGCAGCTGGAGAAAGTGAAGGAGGAGCTAAGACGGAGCGATTCCGCTCGGCATGTGGGACTTGTGGATGAAGCCCTTCATTCGCTTTGCCAGGATTCCAGGGTGGTCAATCTGTTGAAATCAGACCACTACATTTTGGCCACCGTGCTCGATCCTAGGTTTAAAGCCTATGTGGTGTCTCTCTTTCCGGCCGACACAAGCCTGCAGAGGTGCAAAGACCTGCTGGTGAACACACTGTCAGCTGAAGCGGAACGTGACACGTCAACGGCTCCTTCTTCATTTTCTCCCGCAACTGGGGCTGCCAGGAAAAAACTTAGGTATCCTAAGCAACCCGCTGGCGGTGATGCAGGGCAGGCAGGACCAAGTTTGGACATCTGGTCCGGACTGAAGGACCTGGCAACAATTTCTGACATGTCTACTGTCACTGCATATGATACTGTCACCATTGACAGAATGGTGGAGGATTACATCGGTGACAGCATCCAAGTAGGCATGTCAGACAGTCCATACCTGTACTGGCAGGAAAAAGAGGCAATTTGGAGGCCCCTGTACAAACTGGCTCTATTTTACCTGAGTTGCCCCCCCTCCAGTGTGTACTCCGAAAGAGTGTTTAGTGCAGCCGGGAACCTTGTCAGCGAAAGGCGTAGGAGGTTGCTTCCACAGAATGTGGAGAAGATGATGTTCATCAAAATGAATTATCAGCTCTTCCAGGGAGACCAGCCTCCAGAAGGTACAGAGGGACCTGTGGTGGTGGATTCAAGTGGGGACGAGTTAATACTTTGTGAGGATGAGGATGTACACACTGAAGAGGGTGAGGAATCGGTGGATGAGGAGGATGAGGATGACATCTTGCCTCCGTAGAGCCAGTTTGTGCAGGGACACATTAATTGCCAGCTTGTTTTGTGGGGGCCCAAACGAACCAATCATTTCAGCCACAGTTGTGTGGCAGACCCTGGCGCTGAAATGATTGATTTGTTAAAGTGTGCATGTCCTGTTTATACAACATAAGGGTGGGTGGGAGGGCCCAAGGACAATTCCATCTTGCACCTCTTTTTTTCTTTGCATTATGTACAGTTTGGGGCCTAGTTTTTCTAACTGCCATCCTGCCTGCCACTGCAGTGTCACTCCTAGATGGGTCACGTGTTTGTGCCGCCCACTCGTGTCGCTTAGCATAGTCATCCAGCTACCTCGGTGCAACCTTTTGGACATAAAAACACTATTGTGAGGTGTGAGGTGTTCAGAATAGACTGGAAATGAGTGGAAATTAAGGTTATTGAGGTTAATAATAGCATAGGAGCAGAAAAACCTACAAATTCTGTGATTTTAGCTGTTTTTATGCTTTTTTTCAAAAAAATACAGATCCAAAACACAAAACCCAGAACCCAAAACACGGAAGGGTGGTTTTGGCAAAACCAATCCAGATCCAAAACACGAAGAAAGATCCAGATCCAAAACCAAAACACAAAACACGAAAAGTGGCCGGTGCACACCCCTAATTTTCATGTACCCCAAATTTGATGGGACCACTTAAAAAAACGAAAAAAATAACCTAAGTGCTCTTCTGCATCACTTCTTCAATGTCGGGAAAAAACACCTGCTGCGGCTATTTAAATCCCTGACTTTCATTTAAAGGCTAAAACGGAGGTACCCATAGTGATCCCCCATGTTTTTACAACTTTAGGGGGGTCCTACAATTTTTTTCAGGAAAAATTCGTAACTTTACGCAAATCCAACTTCGCAGGCTCCCGTTTTCGTTAATTTCATATTGAATACGGGGATAAGCGGGCGCGCGCCCGATACTTTGACGCAGGTAAAAGCTCCGATATGAAACGTTAACTTCGACAGTGAAGTTTACGTTTCATATTGAATACCCCTCTTTGTCTGTGAAAGATGACGTTTTCCCAGGTTGTGAGATCTGAATTTGGCGGGAAGATCTGAGCCAAAAGCTACTTCAAACAGGCAGTACCAAGGTTTATCCCACTAGTAACGTGCAGATTTATCCAAAATCCACCATCATCCCAGCACCGACTTACAGTAAGTCAAGTGCTGGGAATCTGAACTGAGAATTTAGTACGACTCCTCTATACGACTCCTCCATATCCTGTGTCAACAATCATCCTCACCCTTGGTTCTGGCGTCGTGCTGCTCTTTCCTGGTGGGGGTCCCGACCTGTAGGGACTCAGGAGAGTACGCCGTTTGCGGCCTCCCAGTGTGGTGGTGGTTACAGGGGCCCGGAGCTCTGGTGGCATTCCTGCCGGTTCCAAACCCTGGGAGCCATATTGGCCCCAGTCAGCTGACTGCTATTCCCCAATGGCAGCCAGGTTAATGTCCACCTGACCGCACCAGCCAAACACTGCGTGACCCAGGGTATAAGTATCCTTCTCTGAAAGCATTCTGTGCCTGAGCTTCGTTGCCACTAGATGTCCAAGGCTCCAGCTCCCTGGCTAGCTGTCTGCGGTTCACCTGCTGATTCCTGCTGTGGTTCCAATCTGGCTCCAATGTGTGCTATAGCATGGTCCCAATCTTTCTCCAGTGTGTGCTATAGCATGGTGCCAATCCGGCTCCAGTTTGTGCTATTGTCTGATCCCAATCCGGCTCCAGTTTGTGCTATTGTCCAGTCCCAATCCGGCTCCAGTTTGTGCTATAGTCCGGTCCCAATTCGGCTCCAGCCTGTGCTTTGTTCTGGGCCCAATCCGGCTCCAGTTGTGCTATAGTCCCAATCCAGTCCCAGTTGGTGCTATATTCCGGTTTCAGTCCCACTGTCTATTTCCAGTTCACCTCTCTCCCAGTTCTGTTCTGCCTCATAACATCATATACATCCTTCATCTATGAGGAAGAGCTACATACACCCCTCCCGACTCCAAACCTCCCGAGCTATCAGCAATCAGGTATCAAGGTCTCTCCCAGGAAGTCCAGAACCCCCAGTCCTGACATCCTGCTACAACACGTCTCAGAAAGGGATTTGGCTGTAATAATTGTTTTGGATGCTGAATAAGGGCACAAAACATATCAGAATGAGGATGAGAGGACAGGAATTATCAGTGCATGCAAAGTGGCATCTGTTCTCTAAGGCATTAGGTTACATTCCATTCATAAGCTGCAAAATTGGTTTTATAGCCTAGTACAGCGTTTCCCAAAAAATAGACATTTTTTAAGCCTGCATACCTGTCCATAATTTGGCTGTAGCTGTGTTCAGAGTTAAACAATCACATTCAAAATCATGTTACAAAATAATTTTCCTACACCTGCCGGTAGTGACTGAGTAACCCCAAATACAGATCAGCAGTAGGCTTTCCTAGCCGGTTCTGTGCCCTACAGGGACAGCCGGGGTGCACAAGGCGTCTTCATAACATCCGCAGGATCCCACTGGGGAGAGGCACCAATCAGGAGAGGTGTATAAAATCATTCCAAAGGCTGCACATGTACCATGGCACAACGAGAGCCGATCATCAGTGAGTGGAGAGGATGTGGCACAGCAGGGACATTGCCTGGATCAGGACGTCCCTCCAAAGCTGAAAACAGGACAAGGAGGAAACTCATCAGAAGCTACCAAGAGGCTACAGGAACATTACAGCAGCTGCAGCAATCTCTGGCGGAGACAGATGACTCCCTGCATGTGACAGTCATCTCCCCCATTCTGCACATGCCATGGGGCATGGCAGCAAATCAGGAACCATAGTATCTCACAAAACTAAATTTTGCAAACAAATTCATTCGACTATCCCAAACCATGTGGGGTCCATTGAGGCCAAGGTAGAACATTTTTAGGGGTATTCAATATGAAAGGTTAACTTCCCTGGCGAAGTTAACGTTTCATATCGGAGTTTTTTTCTGCATAAAGGTATGGTGCGCGCTCCCGCTTAAACCCGTATTCAATATAAAAGTAATGAAAACAGGAAACTCCCAAGTTGGATTTGCCTAAAGTTATGAAGTTTTCCTTAAAATAATTGTAAGACCCCCCTAAAGTTGTAAAAACATGGGGGATCACTATGGGTACCCCCGTTTTAGCATTTAATTGAAAGTCGGGGATTTAAATAGCCGCAGCAGGTGTTTTTTTCCCGACATTGAAGAGGTGATGCAGAAGAGCACTTAGGTTATTTTTTTCGTTTTTTTAAGTGGTCCCATCAAATTTGGGGTACATGAAAATGGGTACTAGCATATTTTTATGTCCCTAAAGTAATTTTTTAAAAATTCTGCATTTGTGCACCTGCCGCTATAATTCTATTCTAGAAAACACGTGCCGCATACATGCAGAATAGCCCTGAACCTATTTCCCTATACTTAAACAATTTTTTCCCTTTTTTTTTTTTTTTTTTTTTCACCCCAATTTTGAACTAAATTTTTTGGGGTGTCCCTATTTTTTAAAAAACTTTTTTTGACACAGTTCTTCTTTAAATGTCATTCTCAGGGGTGCAGGCTATTTTTTTTAAGCCTGCACCCCTAAACCCCAATTCTGCACTTTTTTTTGACACCTATTCAATGGTGAAAACTTATCCCCGTTTTTTAACTTCGACTTTTCAAAAATGCGATAAGTCTTTGATATTTAATACGGTGTAAAAGTCAAACCTGCGCTAATGACGTCATACCTCCGATATTAACGCAAAAACTGACTTATCGCTCCCATATTGAATACCCCTGTTTGTCCTTAATTATAATAGACAAGAAAGCTTATCACTCAGTGGCCACCGCACGTACCGTGATGTAGGGTAGGGGCAGCATTATGTTTTGGGGGCTGCTTCCCCACAGTTGGTACAGGGTATATACTATAGTCAGGGTAGGGGGCTAAGGGCATAATGCATAATTCCATATATATCCAGATATTTTGGCGCAAAAAATTCCTGACTTCTGTTAGAAAATTGAGGATGAGGAGGAATTTCACCTTCCAACATGAACTGCACCAGAAAAGATCACAGTCTTGGGATGGACCAGCCACAGCCCAAACCTTAATCACCTGGAAAACATACATATGTCACACATACCTTACACACACCTACTGTATGTCACACGTACATGACACACACCTACTGTATGTCACACGTACATGACACACACCTACTGTATGTCACACGTACATGACACACACCTACTGTATGTCACACGTACATGACACACACCTACTGTATGTCACACGTACATGACACACACCTACTGTATGTCACACATACATGACACACACCTACTGTATGTCACACGTACATGACACACACCTACTGTATGTCACACGTACATAACACACACCTACTGTATGTCACACGTACATGACACACACCTACTGTATGTCACACGTACATGACACACACCTACTGTATGTCACACATACATGACACACACTTACCTTGCAGCAGCTGCAGGTTGTAGACCTGTGATGAGGATAGAACCTGGCAGGCTGGCACTATGCCATTAGGCCCCTCCCCCCAATGACAAGATGCTGCGATTCGCGGGTCAATCAGCAGGGGACGGAGCCAACTAATGCAATTCTAATGGAATCACATCACATTGGCTCCACCTCCTCTCGATTGACACGCGAATCACAACATTTAGCCCAAAGAGGGCGAGGCTTAAGAAGATGGTGCCTGCTCTCCAGTCTGTCAGGGGGGTTTCTGGGTACTCAGTACCCCCCCCTGCGTGCACTAGTGTAGAGATTTATTTCTAAAAAAACTCACTGCTGTAATAAAAGCCACAAAGTATTAGTAAGGGGTGTGCGCACTTATGCATTGCAGGTTTTTTGTTTTCATTTCTTGTAGAAAGTGACTACTTGTTTTTCACCTGCATTTTGTTGGATACAAGATCACATTATAGGTAGAAAAAGGTCTGACTTGATTTCAGGCTCTGCATCATAATGTCCTGCAATGTCAGTAAGGTCCCAGGGGCGGATTGGGCCACCAGGACAGCGGGAAAGGTCCCGCTGGGCCGGTCCAATGCACCTCTCTGCCGGGCCGGCTGACATTGGCAACCGGCACAGGCTAATTCCCATGTATGCCTGGGCCGGCTGCATCGCTTCCTGGATTTACGCTCCTATGAGGAACGCAAACCGGAAGCTGTTGTCCTCTCCGGCTAGCAGCCATTTCAGAGTGCGTCAGCCAGGAGCAGCAGTGTCACTGTATGGAGCTTGTGCTTGTGCTCCTACGAGGGAACCACAGCGGCCAGGGGCAGAGTGCGGCACTGTTAGCAGGGCCAGGTGAAGCCAAGGGGTGGTCCGTTTGTGACAAGGAGACCACCCCTTAGCAGTGCGGTGCCAGGCAGCAGGCAATGCCGACGTCGGGCAGGAGGACACAGGGGTGGGTATAGCCGGAGGTATGGTGCCTCCTTATCTTTATCAGCTCCCCTTCCCAGCGGTCCAGAACTGTACCACCTGTCGCCACAGTCCACACACCGTGATCCTGGACCCTGGGGGGTTATGTAAGGGGGCTGCACTAGGACAGGATGGCCTGGCGCTCTACATTTAAAGGTAAGAAGTCTGGGGATCCTATATGTAATTAGAACATTGACTGCATATCCAGCTGTGATGAGACTACAAGTCCCAGCACACTATCAACTGAATGTGCTGGGACTTGTAGTGCCATCAAACCACGCCTACTTTACGAGCAAGCCACGCTGTGTCCCTACACTCAACCTCCCTGTAACTCCCCATCAGTGTCCCTGCTTTCACAATCCATGCACCGGTGACCGCAATAGTTTAAAAAAAGAAAAAGAAGCCCAGGCAATACTGGATTATGTATTTGTATGTTTATATGAACATCTCTCTCCCTCTCCCTCTCTCTCTCCCTCTCTCCCCCTCTCTCTCTCCCTCTCTCTCTCTCTCCCTCTCCCCCTCTCCCTCTCCCTCTCTCTCTCTCTCTCCCTCTCTCCCCCTCTCCCCCTGACTCCAGCCATTAGGGCTGCTTCCATAAATTTCCCGGGCTGGTTCTCCATCCCAATCCGCCCCTGTAAGGTCCTGCAGGCTTTCGCTGTACATTGTATTCATTTACATACTATAAAACATAGAAGCCCATCCTGTACTTTCCATGGCGATTAGCCCTGCCTATAATTCTTAGGACATACAGTTGCTGCAAATCAATACTAATGTTCCCTAATTGGTGAGAATGATATTGACATCTCATTACTCAATCTGCATAAGAACGATTCCCGGAGCGTGCAGCCAGCAGGATTATCAGCAAGAACAACTGGAGAGAATGGGATACAGATTAGGGTTACATGTTAAATTAGATTATTAACAGACCGTTAGCATACAGTAGTAGATGGAGGTAACATTAGGGCTGGGTGCTGATAATTATAATTGGGTGGAAAACTTGTCACTAAGGGGCAGCATGTGACCTCTGGGGGGATTATCTCAAAACGAATGTTTTATTATACTTATCAATAAACTTTATTTATAAGGTGCCACAAGGAGTCCGCAACTCCTTACTCATTTTTTTTAACAGAAAGCGGTGCTAATATATAATAAGTGCAAAATACTTACAGTATGAGACATTGCAGGACACTGGATACATACAGGTATATACTGTACATATATAACCATTGCTGTATATGTAGTTATAATACCCACCAATGCCACGCCGACTGAACCTAAAGGTTTGGTGTCGCTGATGGCAGTGGGGCGTACGTATTTATTACTAGTTATTCATATAGCGCACACATATTCCGCACCTGGCAGGTCCAATGTCTGCATGACATCTGTCTTCCTTCACAATGTTTATAAACCGTATTCAGGTTCCACACTGACAAACCTTTGGCAACTTATGAGCGATGCAGGAAATAAGTTGTCTGCATTTATCAAAATCTGTAGCCTTTTTTTTTTATTCACTCCAAAAATGTGACAGATCACTATATAGGGTCTCATTATCAACGAGTCTTATCACGAGTGATAAAACTCATCACGAATGATAAATGGTGCTCCAGCCAATCAGCTCCCAACTGTCATTTTTCAAACAGGTGACAGCTGGGAGCTGATTGGCTGGAGCACCATTAACATACACAATGAGATTTATCACTCGTTGTGAATGATACCACTCGTTGATAAATGAGACTCTAAGTTCCTTATGTGTGCCTGATAATGGTCCTCCTAATCAGCGCCTGGGTGATATTCCTGAGTGCTGCCTTGACTGGCGCCATTTATTCCAGGATTCCATTCCCCGAGTCCCAGAAAGCGCTCTAACACCGAACCAATGTCTGGGCAAACTTATCATACACGAGGGCTCAGCTCTTGGCCCTCATTCAGAGGCGATCGGAGGATGCAAGCGGTCGCTCAGGAACTGGGCGGCCACTTGCATCCTGACCGCCTGCCTATGTTTCGGTCGTTAGGCTGTGGGTTAACACCCACAGCTCTAACGACCGCTAGGATGATGGTCGCGATGGTCATTGACCATCGCGACCATCGGGGCTTACGACGAGACCCTAGGGTAGGGTTTCACTTGTCGTAAGCCCCGGAGAGCTTCTGGCTCTGTCAGTGGTGATGTCAGTGGGGCCTCCCCCAAACGGCAGGCGTTCCCATGGGAATGCCTCCGTTTGGGCTGCCACCCCCTCAGCCCGCCTTCCAAACGGGGCGAGCTGTCAATCAACATCAACAGCTCGCCCCCTTTGGAAAAAGACCCGCTACGACCGGCGCTGTCGGTCATAGCGGGTCTCACGCATGCGCACGAAGGAGCAGGCTCCCTCGTGCGCATGCGCACTAGACAAACATCGAGGACCGTACGGCCGCCTCTGAATAAAGCCCTTTGTCCCTTTCCTTGCCTGACATTATTATATTCTCTTACATACAGCCCACGTGATATACGGAAAGCAGCGAGACTTTGTGACTATAAGCATTCTGCAAAATTCCCTCTGCTTAGGATTTCTGCAGCTTCTTTTTGTTTCTTAGATTCCGTGATTCCCGAGAAAACGTTGTGACTGTAATAATGCCCTAGAGAGACTCCCGCCTGTCTCATATCTGATTTTCATTTACTACGTGTAACCTGCCATGCATCATCTGTGAAGGCTGCCTAGGTCCCAATGCTTGCCGTGTGAGCCACCGTCTTTTCATGCTCTGTAACGGCATCTAATGACCTCTTCCAGATTTTGAAGCATCACTGTTGTCAATCAGTGATTCTCGGATGTTTTTGGGACAAAATGCACACAAAGCAAAATGCAATAAAACATTTTTTTTCTTTTTCAGCAGAATGTTCTAATTCATCATTGAAGAATTAACACTGACAGTTTAGCTGCAAAACTAGAGATATAATTTAGCAATATTTACAAGCAAATAAAAAAAAAATCACTGAGGTTTCAGTGATGGTCACGGCTTTGGTTACGTACAAACCTAAATTTAAGATCTGAAGTGTATTTGATCTCGGCGGATTCCTCAGGTCTGAGAATCCATGTTTATTTGGTCATGGCCTTTGCGGCTGCCGCACAGTTGCATTTCATTGAGTATCGCATCTCCTTAATTTCGCCACCACTCGGCATAAATCCCTCATGTTGTGCTGTTTTCTAGGATGTGAGTAAGAACCCAACCAGCAGGCCGGAATACTCTGTGATAAAGTCATTTTTGGAATATTTCTTAATCATAAAGCTACAGAAGTACACTAAAGGTACCATTCCATCCAGCTGGGATCTCCGTTATCACCCTGCTGTGACAAAAGCACTCGGGAAGTTCTTGATGGGAAGTATATATGTCCCAGGTTCGTAACTTATGTGTAGTTATGATCCAGGTAATAAGCAGCCTTGATTACCAAACCACAATTGAGAGACCGATAAAAGGTGTCAGTTTCTCTGGACAGTCTCTCACTACCTGGGGAGCAGACTGACAGACCTGTTGAGAGATACTGCTATGGCTTAATGTAAGTGCTGTATTTAAATGCTGTTACTGTATGTGTGAGTTGGACATTAGGTCCTCTATCCTTTGAGAGGGAGACTTATGTATAGATAGTGACGGACAGGCCCCAATTTGTTTTTATGTTTAGTTTATTTTGTGCTGCGACATAAAACTAGCTGAGGACACTTGAACCAAAGCCCTGGACTGGTGTGCTATTAATGGGCTGCTGCATGAGAAGTGCTGCAGTTTACCGTAGGAGTTGGCACCCCTTGACCTATATTGTAACACTGCATAATGGTAACTTGTTCCTAACTTGCAGAGACGACTGTGTAGGATACAATAAACTGCCTGCAACAAAACACAATCCCCATCAGAAGCATTGGTCGGCAAGCTGGGGAGGATGTAAGTAGATACCTGATCCATATTTAACCTCCCCAACATCCCTCCTTTCAACATCTTTATCTGTACGTACTGAACAATTGGATACTGACAAATCCTTTTGCCGTTTCTCTTCTTGTCTCCTCCTCAACATAATTTACTAATGACACAATCAGGACCTCGCATTAGCTCTTTAGAAGGTGGTAATTGTACACTTTTGGCTGCCGATGTTGCGACGTTTGATGTAAGTTAATCATTGACACATTTATTTTGTCTACACTAGAAAAAACAGTAAATATATTTCTGCCTTTCTGGCCAAATGCGCATTACATCGCCTGGGTCATAAACCCAGAAGTAATGACATCATTGGGACAGCTAGTATCGTTAGTGGTGAAGAAAACCGGTGGACACTCTTGTAGGTAAATGTTATTATTATTATTTTTTATTTATATGGCGCCACAAGTGTTCCGCAGCGCCTTACAAAGTGGGTTGACCAGTGACTTACAATACAATGCAATACAGGATGAGGACATGGATAATATAAATTGCTACATTAGTGACCATAACACCTTATAAGCAACCGAGCATAAGCAACTAAGTGTTAGGTGCCCTAGTGGGGAGTAAGAAGTAGATGAAAATAAAGTAAGGAGAAGCACAAGAGGGTAGAGGGCCCTGCACACAAGAGCTTATATTCTAAAGGGGAGGGGCAGACAAACCAGGGTGACAGATGAGGTAGATAGGGAGGAAGGAGCATGTAGCAGCAAGTTAAGATGAGAGCTGGAAGGCTTTGATGAAGTAGCGGGTCTTGAGACCCCAATTGAAGGATTGTAGAGAGGTGGAGAAGGGAAGAGGGAGAGAGTTCCAAAGGTGGGGAGCAGCGCGGGCAAAATCTTGGAGGCGGGAGTGGGAGGAAGTAGTCAGTTGGCATGAGAGGCGACGTGCATTTGTTGAATAAAGAGGGCGGACAGTGAAGGGAGATGAGGTCAGAGATGTAAATGGGAGAGGATTGGGTGAGGGCTTTGGAAGCAAGTGTGAGAACCATGAATTGGGTTCTGAAGGGGAAAGGGAGCCAGTGGAGGGCTTGTAGAAGAGGGGAGGCAGATGTAGAGCATTTGGAGAGGCAGATGAGCCGAGCAGCAGCATTGAGGACAGCCTGGAGAGGAGAGAGATGGGAGTTGGTGAGGCCAGATAGGAGGAGGTTACAGTACTCCAATCTGGAGATGACCAGTGAGTGTATGAGGGTTTTCGTGGCATCCTGGGTGAGATAGACTCTAATCTTGGAAATATTTTTAAGATGGAAACGACAGGACTGCGAGAGGTTCTGGAAATGTGGTTTGAAGGAGAGGGAGGAGTACAGGATATCTCCAAGACAGCGCACTTTGGGGCTAGAGGAGATACAGTAGTTGTACCATCAATTGATAAAGAAATAGTGGGAAGTGAGGTTATGTTGGAGGGTTGGAAAATGATCAGCTCAGTCTTAGACATATTAAATTTAAGAAATTGCTGGGACATCCAGGAAGAGATAGCAGAAAGACAGTTGGAGATATGAGTGAGGAGAGAGGGGGAGAGGTCAGGGGAGGAAAGGTAGATCTGACTATCATCAGCATAGAGATGATGATGGAGGTCAAAAGAGCTGATGAGTTCACCTAGAGAGGACATATAGAGGGAGAATAGGAGAGGTCCAAGAACAGAATCTTGGGGTACACCTACTGTAAGAGGCTGTGGGGGGGGGAAGGAGCAATGAGAGGAGACTGACAAGGATCGGTCATTGAGGTAGGAGGACAGCCAGGAGAGGGCAGATTCGTGTAGACCAAGGAAGTGAAGGATTTGCAGAAGGAGTGGGTGGTCCACAGTGTCGAAAGTAGCAGACAGGTCAAAGAGAATGAGCAGAGAATAGTGGCCCTTGAATTTAGCGGCAAGGAGGTCATTGCTGACTTTAGTGAGGGCAGTTTCAGTGGAGTGGAGAGAACGGAAGCCAGACTGAAAAGGGTCAATGAGGGAGTGGGAGGAAAGAAATGCGGTGAGGCGGTTGTAAACAATATGCTCAAGGAGCTTGGAGGCAAAAGGGAGGAAAGAGATGGGACAGTAGTTAGAGAGTGTGTTAGGATAAGGGTAGGTTTTTTAAGAATGGGGGAGACAAGGGCATGCTTCAATGCAGAAGGGACAGTGCCAGATAAGAGAGAAAGATGGAGGAGGTGGGCAAGATGGGAACAGGCACAAGGAGAGAGGTAGCGGAGGAGACATGAAAGGATAGGGTCACGGGGGAAGGGGGAAGGGGGGAAAGATGAACATTAATAGGCAAGGAATTATGTTAATGAATGTATTATAAATTTGATCACTAATACATCTAGCCCAATACAAGTGATGAGAGATAACATACGTCTATGAAGCAAATTATTGGAGAAATATCATTATTGGAATCAGTTAAAACAAAATGTTATTATAAGGGCGAGAATCTACCAGCTGGCATAATAATAGATAATTATAATATAATGATATGGATCACACCAGATGCCCAAATTAACAAACAACAACAAAAACAGCTTGCACAGTATGCAACAATCGGCCGATTGCGTGCATATTAGCAAATGCGTTCCTTGCTGAATCAGGCTCTAAGACCACTAAATGGATTCAATTTTGTTTATTAGTGGGTGCCGGGATTTATACTGTAAGCACGGAGGGGACAGGATGGGTCGCCGGGTCCCGGGAGGCTTGCCTGCCTTTCTGGGAGGCCGGGAGTGGCACTCGATATTCGGGAGGCTCCCGGCTGAACCAGGAGGGTAGGCAGGTATGAAGTGCTAGGATGGGGGAAATTATGCATATTTAGTGCCCTCCCCCATCTAGCTTTTCATGAGTATAGGTTGACATTGTCTGGTGATCACCACTAAGTGTCCACATAGATGGCAAAACACTTTCCATCAGCCCAATGGTTGATGGCCATCCCTACCCAGGCCAGGTGGATGTCTGAATGGGCATGACAAAAGTGTGTGCCCAGCATGATGCATTGATCCATTCAGTGCATGCAATATTGCATCTCTCTATCTACTACTATCGGTTCCTCCAAAACAGCGCAACTTCCAGGAGGCCGCAAATACCGTTAGTGAGGTTGATAGAGGAGAAGCCCCCCCCCCCAAGCTGTACCCTTCCACAACATACTAGCTTTTTATTATTATTATTATTATAATACATTTTAATTATACATTTGCACACACCTCTGTGTTTTCGTTTTGGATTCATCTTTGTGTTTTGGTTTTGGATTCGGATTAAAATGAATAAAAACTGATTAAATATTGATAAAGATCAATAAAAACAGCTAAAATGTCCGAATCCAAAACCCGGGTTCCAAACCAGCAACAGATCCGAATCGGGACACGGTTCGAACCAAGTCACAAAAGTGAATCCAAACCTTGACCTGGTTCTACTCGGAACCCTTAAATTTGGGTGTGTTTGGATATCAGAAATCCAGACCCGCGCATCCAGTGGCATAACTACCGAGGGTGCAAGGGGTGCGCCTGCTATGGGGCCTGGGCTGCCTCCAGGGTCCACTGCTTCCCCGGCACCCAGTCACGCACATATTGGGCCGCCAGGCCAGTCCCGCTGGGCCGTTCCCCTTGGTGGCCCGCACCCGCCCAGCCCACCCTTCAATGAATGATTGGACCCCCGTCCCGCTGCAGCGATCGGAGCTGTCCGATCAGGCAGCTACACAGCGCAGCAGCTCAGTGACGGCGGCCACCCAGCTCGCCCTGGAATAGTCTGACCCCCTCCTCCAATCGGGCAGCTGTGCAGCTTCTGCGCAAGTGCAGAAGCTTAGTGACGTTTAAAAAGAAAAAAGGAAGATGTCCGACGCGGGAGCTGCCGCAGCAGCTTCCCCCATAAACCTTTGCAGAGCCCGGGGCCATGAGTCAACACTGACGGCCCCATCTCCAGCCCCTCCACGGCCCACCTCCTGCACAGGCACGCAGGCAGCAGACTCAGCACAGTGCTAGCAGCGAGCTGCCAAATTCAACAACTGTGCTGCGTCACCAGGCAGGCTGGCACCAGCAGAAAAACTAAATAATATTAACATATAAGATAATAAAGTAAGTCTACTCTAATCTGTATTATATATATGAGATATATAGGCACCCGACCGGCCAGAGAAGGAAGAGGAGTGGTGGTAGGGATGTGTAGTTTATCTTTTACTGCTCACACTCTGAGCAGTTAAAGATAAACTACAAATCCCATGAGGCCATTAAGCCCTTTTCAAAGATGGCCACCGCTGGGGTTAGCCAGCAGATGGGCTGTCCATGTCCACTGTTGTGTACTGTTTTTTTAATCTCTCAGTGCCAATGGGGGTGGGCTTTTTCAAGATTTTTGCTATGGGGCCCACAAAGTTCTAGTTACGCCCCAGCGCACATCTCTAATTTTAATATTGTTTTTGGAGGGATGAAGGAGTTTCTTCCCTTAATCCCCCATCCCCCCTCACCCTCTCTAGATCTGATTCTGAGATGCACGCAATGTTGTTGTTGGACACAGTGGACCTGCGCTGTCCATGCGTGTTAATGGGTGTGAGACAGTGGTAGCACCAAGGATTTTTTTTTGCAAAGTGAGTGACAGGTAGTCAGTGTTTGGGGGAGGTAACAGGGTGGGCGTATGGAAATGACTGGTATCATTAGCATATATTCACAGAACCGCTGTGTATGAAATTGCAGTTACAATGGGATTTGGGTGCATCCTAGAATTATTCTTTTATTTTTTACATTTCACCTTTTTTCTAACTCATTATTTTGCTTACACTCTCTCTCTCCCTCTCTTCTTTCTCTCTCTTCCTCTATCTCTCTAATGCTCTCTCTCTCCTCTATCTCTCTCTCCTCTCTGTCCTTCTCTTTATGTCTCTCGCGCTCTATCTCCCTTTTCTCTCTAATGCTCTCTCTCCTCTATCCTTCTCTTTCTCTCTATCTCTCTAACACTCTTCCTCCCTTTTTCTCTAACGCTCTCTCTTCTTTCTCTCTCTCTATCCTTCGCTCTCTCCTCTTTCTCTCTAACACTCTCTCTCCTCTCTCCTCTATCTCTGTCTATCCTTCTTTCTCTCCCTCTTTCTATATCTCTCTCCTTCTC
>JAUIMM010000512.1:5682500-5972500 GCA_031769625.1 Taudactylus pleione | reverse complement strand
TGACCAGAGTACAACCCTGCTCGAGATCCGGGAAGAAATGCTGAGTCAGTTGACCTGGGAATTTTTCCAAGGAGCCTTTTCCCCCCGAGATGAGACACGGGTTGCACACAGATATACAAGTGTCACATAGCAAATTAATCAGCTGTCGCCTGGTGCATCTAAGTCACATTTTCGGCACAAAAAAAACTAAACAAAATAGATGACTAATGCTAGCAGAGTTGCACGAAATCTGACAGCTCACTCACACCAGGCAATTGGCGCTGCATGGCGTATTGAGGCTAGATGTATGAGGACACATCTGTATCTCCACCCTGGAAGCACCTAATGCAGCGAGTTACCAAATTTCCTATGGGGACCTCCTTAAAGGAACAGGAGGCCACTTTCACACAAGTGATTAAAGATGTTCAGAATCAGCTGTAGCAGATCACACAAATAATTACTGATGCTGAACACAGATTTGGGGGTGGGGGGTTGTGAAGATAAACTTTCAGGACAACTCTACACTCAAGCTGGCCACACACTAGACCAACTTACATCCAACCAGCCAACTTGTTGATTGGTTGGTATGAAAATCTGGTAATGTATGGGAGTAAATGATTATCAGCAATTTGCTCCTAAATGCCAGAAAACAGATGAAAATGGTCGTTCAGACAAGTTTGAACAAATAGTTTAGATCAAACATCTAACAAACAGTAGTTTTGATCCATTTTCCAGCGTTTGGGAGCAAATCGTTGATTGTATACCTTACCAGATTTTAATTTCAACCAATCAACTAGTTGGCTGTTTGGACAGATAATCTTTAGATGTGTGGCTAGCTTTACATCAGACCTCACTAATATGCAGCAGCAAATGTGGAACAAATTAGATGACCTGGAAAATAAGTCCAGGTGTAACAATCTCAAGATTTTGTTCTGTTGGAATCATTTAAAGGGCCAGTGCTTTACTTCATCGGTTCAACGATACCTAGCCTACTAGGATCACTGACTCCAGCATCAGAATTGTGATTTAGAGAGCACACAGAGTAGGACCAGTCCACAACAAACCATGCTCCTGACCTAGAGTGGACAATAATAAAGGTTTGAATTATGTCCACAAAGACACCATCTGGGTGGCTTCAAAAAAGCATTGCGATCTTATGTGGAATGGTGCTAAACTTTTAAATTTTCAAGACTATTCCGTAGAGGTGACTAAAGCTCTGTTCTTGCTTTATTAACCTAGGCCTCACGTTTGCTTTATCACCCCCAGATAGTCTTCACCTTTATGATGGCTCTGCCTCTATAGCCAGTGATCGCGTGGAGCGAAAAAAAAATTATGGGTCCCAGGACTCCTTCACTTGTCAAAACTGGATTATTGGCTGAGACAAGATAAGTTTAAAATTGAAGTGTGCGCGACGCCATCTTGCAAATGGCAGCTACACTCCATTTTAGAAACAAGAATCTGCAAGACATTTTGTGACCAGCGTCACTTCAAGTTACAACTCAGGAGCTAAGAACAGATGGCAATGTTTTTGTTTATCTACCAAGGGCAACTGGAAGAACAAGCTTCCTGAGTAAAAGTAAATAGAATAGACAATGGGTATTTTTACATACAAATTGGGAATCCCTGGATGCAGACAAAGTACAGTTGTGACAATTGTAATATAATCCAGGCATTGATCTACACAATTGGATTTGTCTGAATCCTAAACAGGTCTTAGCCCCACAGACAGACAGGATGGCCCCAACTCCACAGCTTGAGATGATAACAGTTTCCTTTGAACACAGGAAAGGTGGGGGCCTGCTGACAGAGGGCATGTGGAACTATCTGGCTCAGCATGTCACACTGCTAAAGTGTACCCATCTTCATACACACATTAATCCGTCTTTATATCAAACCCCGAATACTCACACATTACATATTCACACATAAGGTTTAATAAGCTTTAAAGTTTATGATTTAAGTTGGTTCAGTTAGTTATCAAATATCTTTATTTTTCAGCATTTAAACTAAGGTATTATACATGCTAAACAAGTCGTGTTTGGAGTTGTACTGATGCGTACTCTTTTTACAGTATTCCGGTGTTATCGGTGGGGAGATCGCATCATGCATTCTCGAGTTATGGATCGCAGAGCCTACAAGCAACAAAATGTATATTTTAGGAACAGCTGTTAGGATGTTGCAGGGGGCGTGAAGAGGAAGATCCCCAGCTGTTAGAGGCAGGGAGAGTCTATTTGAACTAGCCTGTTAAATGTGCTGTAACAGATGCTTCTCCCCTGGGAACCAATGACACCAGCAACAAACTTCCCTATTGTCCTGTTTATTCTGGGGGGGTAAAAATGTGTGCACGAACGCTGGTTCTCAGTCTTCGTGCTGAACGCTGTATGACTAGGGGTCTCTTGCTGATGCCTATCTCCGGGTCCGGAAGCGCCTGCGTATGTATACTGTACTTGGGTCTGTATAATTTTCCTTTTGCGCCTAAATTGTGTCTTGATCAATTGCGTGTAACTGTCTGAACTTTTACCTGAATAACACTTGTGCTTTGGAACCACAGAATCCACGTCCAAGTCTTTATTTATGGTATGACTGCGTACGCAAATTAGCGTCATCCTTAAAGGTTTATAGGTAGGATTTTAGAGGCAGGGGTATATAGGGTATATAGAGGTTCAATTTTAATATCAACATACTCCACTGTTTTTGGGTCTCATTACATATTATGGGGGGTGAGGGCAGGCAGCAGTTGGGGTAGAGCTGGAGGTAGGTGCAGGCAGAAGCTGCGGTAGAGCTAGATGGGGAGTTAGGGCGAGCAGAGCTGGGGTAGGGAAGGGTAAGTGCAGACAGTAGTTGTGACAGTGCTGGGGGCAAAGGTAGATGGCTGTGGCAGTATTGGGAGCAATGAGGTGGTTAGGGTCAGGCAGTGCTGGGTGTAGGAAGGGGGCAACGATAGATCGCTGGAGCACCTACCGATACATCCCCCGCCCGGGTCCAACATCCCCAATGAGGCACAGTAAATGGAGAGTGGCTGCGGCTGAGCAGAGGGTGAGGGACCGAAGTGTGGCTGAGTGAGCCGGGAGCACAGGAAGAGTGACTGAGTGTAAGATTGAATGAGCGAGGAGCTGGCAGCAGCTGCCAAAACACAAAGACCCTGCTATATTCATGGTTCATCCATACATGTATACATA
Source organism: Taudactylus pleione (assembly GCA_031769625.1). Taxonomy (NCBI): domain Eukaryota; kingdom Metazoa; phylum Chordata; class Amphibia; order Anura; family Myobatrachidae; genus Taudactylus; species Taudactylus pleione. The sequence continues at coordinate 5,969,342 of JAUIMM010000512.1, read as the reverse complement.
CGTACAGTGCTGTGCAAAGCGTGGTGCGCTGTAGTTCCTAGTCACAGCGAAGCAGTGGCAGGAAGCCTATGCCTCCCTGGCTGGAGGAAAACCACAAGTCCCAGCCTACAGGACAGGCTGGGAGGTGTAATTGTGGCAGCCGGGGCGGCACACACCGCTACTGCCCCTACACAGTGACAGCGCTGGCTACTCCATACACTACATTATCCAGAGAACTGCTGTGCTTGCATCTTTATTTTTAAAGAAAAGCAGCAGTGAGGGTGTACGGGCCAGGGCAATGCGTACCAGCATCAGTCCGGCTATCGGGCAGAGAGCGGACTGGAGAGGAGAACAACGAGGGTCAAAGCGGTCACCCTCCTGGCGGGATCCCCTGCTGCTGAAGGAGGACAGAGGGAGAAGCCACAAGCACTTGGGGGATTCTGGGAGCTTCAGTGAGGAGAATCTGCTGCCGGCGGTGATTGGATGTTGCAGCGCTGCACACAGACAGGATAAACAGCATGTCCTGCAGGACCCGCTCAGTTTAAAAATGGGTCCACACCTTCCTGTAGAGCGTATTTTGCAATCACTTATAACATTGACTGCTTTAATGTAAAGGCGAATACCTACTTAGATGAAGAACAAGCAGTGATGCCAGCGATAGATTCAATTATCCTACCCAAAACCCTGTATATGGAGTTTTTGTTAAAGGTCCCTATTCGGATCCCATATTATCTGTTATACCACGTTCTGAGGGAGTCTTCGGATACTTCGCGATTCGGCCACTGTTGACAAGTTTTTACTGCTTTGTTTGAAAATTCCATCAATTAACGTTTATTACTGTGAATTAGATCCCACTCTCTCTTTAACTAACTGCATCTACTAGCTCATGTGATTTATTCCTATTTTGCGATTTCAATTTTTGCCATATTTTAATGTTTTCTTATGCTATATTTTGGTGCTGTGTGTTGGTTTGTTTATTTTAGTTTTACAAAAGTTTTGTCCCAGCCAAAAATTGGTTCGTTGAATAACGGAGGAATGAATACCTTGGCTAAAAGGAAGAAAATCTCAGCTTAATTAAAAGACTGGATATAGATTTGATAGGTTTACAAGAAACCCATTTACTAGATGAAATATATAAGCTTAATCTGTTACAGTGTAAAGTGGTTGCCTCTCCCCCTTATTCCTCCAAGTCTCGTTGTGTAGTGATTCTGGCTCAGAGGTGCTTACACTTAGAAGTCGCTTCTTCACACGGCGACCCCAGTGACAGTTTCCGGATTACAGAAATGTATATTTACTATATGTGCTATGTAATGTTTATGTTCAGATCCTTTATTAACTCACTACTTTCTAAGCTACACACACATGCTACCTTCTCCTTGATAGTCTGTGGCGACTTTAGCCTTATCTTGCCCCCATATTTAGACAGACAAGTTCCAGCCAAAGCTTTACCCACCTGGGTATGCCCTCTCTCTCCCGTCAGTTACAACTAACAGACGTCATCTGGCGAGCCAAAATTTTGTGCCTTTCTGCTGCCCATTGCTCTTAGTCTAAAATCTATTATATTTTACATGCAGATTCCATTTATTCCAAGATTCTTTCTACAGAAATAGAACCCATTAAAATATCAGACCATGCTCTGGTCTGGTTGGTTTTACCCACTACGGCTGACGTGGGATCCAATATACAATGGCGTTTCCCCTCTCACTTAGCCAATTCTCATAAATATTGGAGCAAGGGGGAAACTTCCTGCCAGGATTATAAGCATGATCTTCTCACCTATTAACTTATTTTGGCAGGCTTTCAAATCAGTAATACACACGAAGATACTAACTCCTATACTGCTCATACCCGGAAAGGAGTTCTAAAACTTTACAAAAAAATTGACCCTACAGGCCCTCACAGATTCTTATCAAACCTATAAAAACTCCCGTACACAGGCCCATAAAACAGATTACATTGCCAAAACATCTAATTTGAGGATGTTTCGACACATATGGGGGATAGTTACTCATTCCAACAGGATTACGAATTCCACAAGTTTGGCAACAAGAACGGCCACCTCCTGTCTAATTTATTAAGTGGAGCTTGTCCCCCCCCACACTCATTAAAGCTAGTCTAACAACTGATCGCTCACACATCATAGACCTTTTTAAATATGTTATGAAAAGCTATATTCCCCAAAACCTACTAACTAGGTTATCAAAATCTTATTTTGGAATGGGTTGTCTATCCCTTGTCTTTCCGACTCCAGCGCTGCCACTCTGATAGAACCCCATCACTAACCAGAATGTGCAGAAAGCCATTAAGTCACTGAAACCTAGTGAAGGTCCTGGCACTGATTGTCTTAGTGGTGGTTACTACAAATTGCAGTCAGCCAGGATCTCTGGCACTATTTTAAAAAACACACCACTTCCTAGTTTTTTTTTTTTTTTTTAAATTCAGCTACTATTCAAATTTTTTATCCAAAAGTAGGGAGGAATATTGAATACCTAAATATTATAGGCCTAAAAACTTTTGAAAACATATACCTTTGTTAGGGGCCCATTTATCAACAAGTTTTATCAATTGCAATGAATGATACAATTTGTTGCGTATGATAAATGGTGCTCAGGCCAATCAGCTCCTAACAGTAATTTTTCAAACAGATGACAGTTGGGAGCTGATTGGCTGGTGCACCATTATCATATGCAACGAGTTTTAAAACTCATTGCGTGTGATAAAACTTGTTGATAAATGGGCCCCTTAGTATGTTAATGTATGAATAGGTCTTTACAGATACTAGGAATTTTGCATTTGGTGGGCCAAATAATTCATCTAACCATCACTTTCAAAACTCTGTAAACATTGGGGTTGGTCTTCTAAATGGCTCATTGACCCTGCTTTAAGAGTGTTGAAACTGAATTGTGAAGAGAAAGTAATCTGACGAGAGTTCAGTTTCTATACCTACTGTGACACAATCACCCCAATTTAAACTTGTTTAGGGTTTTCATGCATGATTGAATGTGTTTTTTTTTTTAATGTTAAAATATATATGGCAACAGACTACTCAAGCAAAGTGAAGTTAGTCTGTTGAATGATTACTAGAAAGTACTACACGCTGCTTAGCCCCTTCACAGTAGTTTGATTTTACCTTAAAAAGGATAACAAACCAGGGTTATGCATCACTGCTATACTTCCTGTGTTAGCCCGGTATGAACAACAAGTTATGTATCCTTTCCCTGGGCCACGGCCCAATCTGTATTTTGTTCCCCGTTATTCCTTTTATCATTTTTATGTGAAACTTTCAATAAAAATAAATAAATGTTGAAAAAAAAAAAAATCCTGGCTGATTAAAAGTGGCTTCATTTGGGTGCTTCATTATGTTGTAAATATTTGCAGGGTTCTTTTAGCGAGTCACTGGCTCCACTCCTCAGGGAATATCGAATTGAATGCCCTTCTTTCCCATGATGCGGAAAAAGCATTTGACCTGATCTTCTGGGACCATCTTTTTGATACACTAGACCACTTTGATTTATAGCTGTACTTTTCTGGCAGAAGTCCAAACTCTACACTCAGATTCTACTTCCCAAGTCTCCTGCAATGGTTAGCTTTCTATGCCACTTGTTATTCAAAGTGGAACTAGGCAAGGCTGCCCTTTGTCTCTATTGCGGTTTGCGCCATTAGAATGATTGGCAATAGCTCTATGTCAGTCCCCTACAATTCAGGGAATTCGGGTGGGTCAGGTTGAAACTGAAATTAGCACTTTTTGCTGATATGTTATTTAGCTCTGACCCTGCCCGTTCGATTTCATCAATGTTGGACATCATTGAATGGTATGGTTCCTTTGCAGGCTACAGTATCAATGTGGACTTATCTGAACTTATGCCTGTCTCTGGTTCTCATATTTCACCCCATCCCTCTCCTCTTTTCGACTGACTATTTTTAAAATTAAATATTTAGGGATTTATGTTACCTCCAAAATAACTAACCTTTACTCTAATCCTTTTAAACCAATCCTAAGTTTGCTCAATAGCTCGAACTCCCTTACCTCTCTCTTTACTGGGAAGAATGGTGTTTCTGAAAAGTATTACCGTTCCAAAACTTTCCTATGTAATGCAAATGTTACCATTATTTCTGTCCAAGACTGACCTTTCCTATTGCTCCAAAACTATTTTTTTTTATTTATAAAGGGAGGGGGGGGGGGGGGGAGAAAACCAAAACTAGGCATGGCTAAATAGACAGTCCTTTTGATGGTGATCTGGGGGTCCTAAATTTAATTTTTTCCAAGGCAATCTTCCAAATTATCTCAGATTGGCTTTTGGGAGATATTTACACCTGCCATTTGCTAGATGAGGATTTACTGACCCCTTATTTCCTTAGTGCCTTGCTACATACCCTACGTTTTTCAATACCCTCCCATATTCTAACTAACACCCTATTCAGGGATGAATATTTTGCCTGGGTAGCAATGAATTATAGACTGGGCCAAAATTTTACGAGCTCTATTTATAAATACCTGCAGGGGGAACCCTACCTTTCGCCTGGCCCTGGACAATATCTGGTTTCTGACATGGATAGATATACATGTACAATCCTGTAGTTTACATTGATATATTTGTAATGTTATTAGTCATCCATCTAATATTTCCTCTCCATGCATTTCTCTGTATGTTTACGTGATTGGGGTTATTACCCCCCCTTTTCTTTTTTTTTTAGCTACGTATGACTATTTAGGAGTTGTCTGACCTATTTTGTTGTCTACATTTACCTTGTTTGTAAATTGTTGAATAATAAAATAAAAAAGATGCCTGAAAAAAACAAAACAACCAACACTAACCCCCAAAAGTGGACATGGACACAAAATAAATATTTGACTTTTAAAATGCAAATTCTAGACTTAAAATGTTTTCTGAATATTTACCACTACAAAATAACAGACTTTAGATGTCTATACAGACAACATACTACAAAAAAGTTATTAGAATATGTACATCTATACAGATATGCCATAACTTTATTGGGGAGAGTGTGAAGTTAAAACAATTTTTCCAGCACATCAAAACAGCACTTCTTTAGCAGCAATTTAAAAACCTGGCAGAAAAGGGATTATTCAGATTTTGCCTTAAAGCCCTGTGCAGATTGCTATAAAAATAGCATGTTGCTACCCGGTGGCTAAATTCAAGGTCACTAAATTTATGTCGAAAGTCACCGAATACATAGCAAAAACCATATGTAATATTTCAAGATTGAGTGCACAGAAACATAAGAAAATGCACCCTATACATGGAAACTGATTTACTTATAGGTCACAGTGGAATTCACTTGCTGTAACACCAAAGGTACAATGTGTTAATAGAATGCTCATTTGAAGACCTCATGAAATTGCAAATATGAAAACGCACGTTTACCTCTTTCATGTGTTTCTTTTACAATATTCATGACAAACCAGAGTTCACAATTATGTGATGTGTCCATTTCACTACGACACAGAAAAGAACATATTTAAGTTCTCCCACCTGCTAGTAGTTTACCACATCTACATATGTATTTGCAGAATTTCTCACAATGGAGAAAGTAGGGAATTAACCTGGACAAAGTTTGGGTCGTTGCATAATTTTTTGTGGCTGGTACAAAACATGCACCATTTTCCTGGTGATCGCTTTACTATGCACGCGCAGCTCCCCAGGAAAATGACACGTGCACAACTTTCCATATGATTTCTGTGGAGCCGACGTGTGCGGTATGGGCTCCCCTGGACCCAGGGCCCATGTCCACTGCACCCTGCTCCAGTTATATATACACGTCACTGGAACAAAACATATACTGCACCACAAGACTGTCGTAAACCAGAAGTATATTGAGCAGGGGGGTTTTTTATGCCTTAAGTTTCCTTTTAACAAGGGGTGCATAAGTCACGGGACGTTTTTGTTACAGCACTTCAACCATGCAAATTATGTACAGTATACGCAATGTCAGGTATTCAAAAAAGAACTTTTGCATATCCACGTAAACTGGACCCGAGTTTCTCAGTAGAATACTAGTTTAGGAACCCATGCTTTAGCACTAAGCTGTGTACAGACAACAGCTGACGTTATACAGTAGATGTGGCGCACACAGTAATCATTACAGTATAGTTTTATTATTTGTCTGTCCATTTTCATGCTATTTTCACATAGTACAGAACCAGATTCACCCTATAAGTGACAGGTTGCACTCAATTTCTTTTTCATGGAATCCTGCGGTCCATGTCCTAATTAGTCTCCTTACCAAATTTGGTAACATTCTAATGGTTAGATCAAGCTACAGACAGCTCTGAATACGGGAAGTTTAATTATAGCTACCCTGTATGAGGAAACCGTGTCATTGATAACAATTGCTGTCAGAAATCGTTAACTGACAATACCCTCAACTTCAAACATTATACTAAAATTATCTGCAACACCTCAGTTTTGCACCTAGCTGGCCCAATGCAGGCTATTTGCATTGCATAATAAGTGCAGTGTTCTATCATAGTCACTGTATATAAAGCTCTTACAAAAAGACTCTCCATAAACCAGAAATAAAAAGGTGCCATTCTGTACTTGTACCTTACAATTCTAATTATTAAATCAGAATGGAGTTTGCAGCTGAGACACTATACCTTTCAACCCATAAAATGTACTTGAAAACAGCAGCAAAACATTCTGTACATTGAATTTTTATACTGAATTATGACAAACTAGAAAAATCTACAAAAGCAAAGCTTCCACTTGACATCATCCAGAACGCGCTTTATGCAGCTGAGTCGAGCATGAAAGTACTTTCTGATGGAAATTAAATGGACCTCGCTTTTCAGTGCAAAAAAATATATTACACAGAATGTGCAACGTAATAGGCAGTATGCAGAATAATCCTTACCGTCAGAAGTATAAACTTATAACTCATTTTGTCACTAGTTTTTAAACAGATTGTGGAGATGCAGCTTAAATCCCGACACCAGTCAGAATCCCGATGCCAGTATTCCCCCCTAACCCCACTACTTACCGTCGGTGGTTGGAAGGTTAGAAACTAAGAGGGGGTTAAGTTTAGGCTGCGGGGTGGGTTAGGTTTAGGGGTATGGTTCTAATACTTACCGGCAGGTGTTGGTATCCTAACCCTGTCAGGATGCCTGAGTCGGGATTCTGATAGCCGGGATCCCAAGTACCGGCACAACCCTGGTTGTGTCTTATGGGAAGACACATTAGGTCAGTGGATGTATAGTGGAATTACCGACAGAAGTGTGGGCACAAACCAAAAACTGCCGTCTTCATTTATATTGCCTGAAATGTACAGGTGTTAGGCGAAAGATTCCTGGGGAAGTTAAACATGTGTGAGAAACGCACCCTAGCAACATGTATGCAAAATTGTACAGGCAGAAATAATGTACAGTGGATTCTGGTTAGTGGTTCTTCTAACAAGCTAACCTGATTATTTTGATAGTACTGAATGCAGAAGTGGATGAGATGCCAAACACCTCCCAGGAACATTTTTTGTTTTCATTATTGCAAAGCGCATAACGAATTATGATAAATAAGGGACTGGAAAAACTTGCTGCTACCTATATAAAATACTAAATTCTTATTACAAAGTGACTTTTAGATTTCTAAGAATAATATAAAAGAATAATGGTGATTTGTCTTTCAAGATGGTACATTGAATATGCAAGTGACAACTTTTTAGGCAAACATTCAATACCAAATCATCACCAAAAAAGTAAACTTTAAAACCAGACCATCTCAGATTTTCGTGAAAATTGGTAGGATGGTAGATGACAAAGTAACTTTCATATGTAAATTGTAGCCCTCAGTGATACACGGTGTTAATGCAAAAGGGTTGCAAATAGGACAACTAAAATTAATCATAACTTTGCTTCTAATTGTGATAGAACTTTCATGTTAGTCTTGTTTTCAAGCAAAGGCACAATTATTTTATAATTAAATATTGACTTCTACATTTGAAGGTCACATGTGACCTTTGACCTTGAATATCTAAAAAAAAAAGTGTATGTTAAATTGTTTTTGTACATAAAGTACGTTATACAGTTAAATATAATCTTTCTTTGATACAAGTTTAATTTTTTATAGGTTTCATTTTGGGAAGCCTTTGGGAACAGGAGTAAATAAAAAAAAATAAAAAAAAAAAAACACCCACATTAAATACAGCAGTTGAACCCTTCTTGCAGAGATCACTGAGGTCAGGGAATTTAAATCACACCACAGCACTCAGGACCTCAAACAGTTCACATTTTCCAGGTCACCCAGCAGGTGCACAGGTGTATTCATCACTCACCGACTTGAGGAGACCTGGAAAACATGCACGGTTTGCGGCCCTGAGGACAGAGTTTTAGAACCCATGAACTACTCAAAGCACAAGTACCTTTTGAAAGAGTAAAACACAAAAAATAAAGACACCCACACACAAAAAATGACTACTTGACTCTACTCCAGAATAATAGCCCTTACAAGAAAACTTAAGAGGCATATGTTCCCTGATTTAGTTTCCATCTTTGTACGTAGGAAATACTGTTTATATTGATGTTCTGTAATCGCTCAAGCAAAGAATAAGAAAATATCTTGTAAACAATTTAATTGGATAATTAAATGATAATGACTTAATGATGTTCTCTATTTTTACATAAAGGCAACATATGAAGACTTCTAAAAATTATTTTAGGTTTTCACTACTTAATTCATGCAGTCAAGAACAAAAAAAATCCAATAAAATTAAATTAGAGACATTACTTTTTTTCTGTTGTATTTGTTTTAACATAGCATAGTGTTCTGTAATGTATTTTACAGCATTGCATATTATGCAGTTGGACTTTCTGTATGTACTGTAAGAGCAGTTTCCAACAGCCCAGTCCAGACACCAATTGCATTTGACGGTGTATTTCTAACTTTTTCCCCAAAAAATATTGTAACAGAGATATTACAAACCCCCTTTATATTATGCATAAACCACAATAAAAAGTAGCCACTTACTGCAAATTACTCTCTACCTGAAAAGTCCAAGCACTTTTCAACTAACAGATAACCTATAGATGGGCACTCGCCATTAAAGGTTTCTGCAGACCTGTGCTGCCCAGTGGTCTGTGCTAGCAGGGAAACCACACAGCTTGTTTTCATTATTGTTAAAATATTGTCCAGTGTGACAAGGTCTAGGCCTGGTGGTTTATACTATTCATGGGGTTATCTTTTTTTTTTTTATTATTACCAGCACAGGCTCTACCTCAAAAGGAAGACCTGTGACTCATTATTGGAAACTCCCATAGGAGACCTTATTATCTGGACAGACTTTTTTTTTTTTAAATCCACCGAAAAACAAAAATTGGTTTCTGGTAAATGATTTTGCTGGTGGTGCAGGAGACATTGTGAGCAGGGAAACTGCTGGCAATTGCTCGGGTTATGAGGAACCCGTAGGCAGGAAAATATAGAGACTCGATTAAGCATAAGGTACTGTTTCGGAATGTATTGCATTACACATTGATAATTTTTGCTTAAATGGCAAAACTAAGCAAGTTGCAATGGGACAGAGCACTTAAATTGTATTGACCACCATGTGTTACATGAAATGCATTCCAATGATATGGTGGTAACATAGGTAGAAGAAAATTGCAAAAATCGCTATCTGAAAATAACAAAAAAAATTTGTGAAGGAGGATTTACTTATCTTATGATTTCTACACCCCTGAGCATGGCGATAAGGAACCTGGGTATGTACAGAGTCAATTCCATGGTAATACAGGGCTCGACAAATCACAGGCACCAGGTCACCTTGGCGACTAAGATTTTAAAACTGGCAACTGGATTGCAGAGACCCCATCAAGTCAGTGATGAGAGTAGTTTTGTTTTGGAAGCGAAACTTCACTCTTTCCACTCAACTGCATGACTATCGCATCCAGCGGTAGTTATGCAAATGAGGATACACCCAGTTTCAATATTTGTGCAGGTCCTGCAGGATGTGCTGCAGCACCAGCTAGAGTAGTGGCCCGTGGGTGATTAACACACAGGACTCACTAACCCAGGAGACACGTGTTAATGTATTGATAGACCCACAGCACCTCAGCTCATTGGTCAGCGGCTGAGAGAACAAAGCATGCCTGGTAGCAAGACAGCACTCCCATTGCATATAGGGAGCCACTGAAGTGCTTCACTGCTCTTAGTTGCTAGCTGCTGGTGAAGTGCTCACAGCCCAGCAGGATAAAGGACATATGGCACATTCCCTCAGGACACAAACAGCCACCCCTACTACCGTTTCTATAAATAGACCCCAGGACTGTGGAGATTAACATGGACGCTGCAGCATCCCATTAATCATCCCAGCTAAAGACACACAGGAGTAACCCTGATTGTGAACACAGTGGTGGACTTACCGGTAAGTGCCACCAGGCAGCAAGGCGTCACACCCGTTATCTATATATATTACGAACACAATGGGGGCCTGCTTTTAGATACATAGTAGCATAAAGGACGTATAGCTAGAGAATTAGTCCAAGCTATACAAGGAAGGTATTCCCTACAAAAAGCTCCTTCATATTAAACTACCCCATAGGTGTTAATGCTTCCACATTGGGACACTTAACAATTTGATCTAGTCCACACTTGTGTAAATGCTTTATCAGGACCATTATAGTGGATATATAATAATCTAATATACAAATCTAGATTTATCTTTATTAGTGTTTACAGTAATACATATGTGTCCACATACATCTATCCTCAGGGCGCTACAAGTCGCGCTACACACCGCGTGATCTCCGTGTGACTCGGTAGCGCCATAAGTCTTTTCGTGTGACTTGTTTACCTTCAAATGAGTCTTTGCACAGAGATGGAAATAGGTAGCACAAGCAGCTTCTGCTGACTAAAAGGATATGCAGCATGCCTATGTTCTGTGTGCGACTGCAGGTGCATCTGGATGAGACATGCTACGTTACAGTGTTACAGCCGCTGACAGCAACGTAGCATTTCGCATGCAGATACACCCGCAGATGAACACTAAATACAGGCATGTTGCATATTTTAATCAGCAGAAGCTGCTTGTGATACCTATTCGCTGTGCGAAGAAGATGCATTTGAAGTTAAATTGTTGCACGAAAAGACACTCAGCGCTACAGAGTCACTACACGACTAGAAGGGCTGTTTAACGCGCAAGGAGGCTGGATTTAGGAAGACATATCTGTGTATACGCATAGTACAGTAAGGTGACAGTGCTTTAACTGATCCATTTAACCTTAAGAGTATTAGACATTTTTTTGGCACTGTGGTGTGGCATATTATGTACTGGATGCACTGTGGTGTGGCATACTATGTACTGGATGCACTGTGGTGTGGCATACTATGTATGGGGACACTGCAATGTCATACTATGACTTGAGTACTGGAGGCTGGCAGTATCCGGGTATGATGGCATGTAGGGAAGCCTGAGGTGCATCAGTGGTGTTCTATAGAAGTTTTCATATATTTAGATTTTTCAAAATTTGTCAAGCCCTGACTTAATGAAATTGCCAAAGCCTAGTAATGGGGTCTTATTCCAGAACCTACCTGAAATGTGGCAGGAGCTTAAATATAAAACCAAATCTCATGTAAACACTATTGCACATTATTCTCTTCAAACAATGTAAAACTGGCTTAAATTTGTAGCCACCATTAAACTCCACAACAGAACCTAGTGTATTGGAGGCTGGTTAGGATTATAAAGAAATCCCAGTATCCCTAGACAAGAGAAGACTGGGTGCACACTAAAGCTGGGTACACACTATACCATGTGTCGCTCTATATATCGTTTAGTCGCGGATCGGAAAGATATATCGTACGGATCGCCCAATGTATAAGCCTGATGCGTCGTTCATTGCATCGGCTGTTATGCACAGCAGACGGGACGATGCAATGAACGACGTCATGCTGCTACATGCAGCAAGAAATACATCAGGCAGTCATACACTGGATCGTGTAGTGTGTTTACGGTGCACACAATGTATTGTTACAGCGCGTTGTTCCGTCGCTGGGTACACACATCGTATAGTGTGTACCCATCTTAACAGTAACAACCTGGGGAATGGTTGCATTGAATGAGGAGTGACAGAGTGCCCTATAAATGGATAATCAATGCATCTACCCTTTGTGAAGGGCAGAGGTAATCTGCGGAGCATCTTGACAAGAGGAACCTGCACACAGAAAAGAAATATTTTGCACAAATTTCAGAAGGCAGCCCATCCCCAATTTTAACTATTCAGTTGCATTTTTGCTCAGAATAAGTTGTGTGACCAGCTAATAAGTACAGTCTTTTCCCCCCACACTATGCAATCAGACAAGAGTTGACCACACATTTCTGAGAATTCAGGTAAGAACTCGAATGAGGAGAATAAATATAGATGGAGACTAACACATGGTCAAATCTTTATAAAATAACTACTATGTTATTGTAAAATATGAGGTAGAGTTTCATTCAAGAATAGTAAAAAGAAAAAATCTATAACCAAGGCGGAGTAAGCACCATGACCATGTTGAGTCTGGCTTCTTGGAAATGGCCTAAGAAAGGACAAAATATGGTACAACAGTAACATGGTGAAGGAAAAAATAATTGCTGCAAGTATAACTGGTTCAAGATGATATGGAGTATACAGTGTTCCAGAAATACTTAAATATAGGCAAAAAAGATGAATACAGTAGCATTTAAACATCATATCTTTCTCTTCAATTGTTATTAATCTACTTGTAGTACCTTGTACTTCAATTTAACATACCATCGCAGTAAGTTGACCTGTTGCCTATGATTTATCAAAGTAAGTTATATTGCTCATTCACTGGTCTTGCATGTTCATTTGCTGCCTTTGTTACAATTATACTACTTTCAGACATACAGCTAAAACCCAGGTTTTTGGACGTGAACGTGTTTTAGCTGTGTGTGAACAGAAACCACCCGGGTCGAAGTCCTGGGTCCATGACCCTGCTCTGTACCAGGGTTTTTCCCAGGGTAGGCTCTAGTGTGAATACATCCAACCCAGGTTTTTAGACGCAGGTTTTAAAAAAACTCGCTCATTGGCTGTTCCATGCACCCTGCAGATGACATCAATTGCTGGCATCCGGACCACATGGCTGGGGAGCAAATACATTTAAGTGTGTATTATTTTATGTTTAGCTTTATGTGAAAATTTTGTCTGCGTCTTTGTATAGACAAAAACTTTATATATATTATGGTCATTACTGTGAACTACAAAAAAAAAAAAAAAAAAAAAAAATAGTCCCCTTTAAATCCACACAAAATTCCAGGGCAGACCCGGGTTCAGTGTGAATGTATCCGACCCTGGTATTTCCTGGGTTTCGGTGTAGTGTGAATGGGGGTCTCAGACTAAGGGGTCTATGTTATCAAAGCTTGATGAGAGAGAAAATTGTGAGATATAAATCACCAACCAATCAGCTACTAACTTACATTTTATAGGCTGTGTTTAGAAAAATTACAGTTAGGAGCCGATTGGTTAATACTTTTTCTCTCAATTTTATCTTTCATCAAGCTTTGATACATAGCCCCCTAAGACCTGGAAATTTCCAGGGTTGATAGATCCAGGTATTTCCCGGGTCTTATGTCTGAAAGGGGTATAACTGGTAATTTCTGAACCCTTTTTGTTTTTTTGGTTGTAAAATTCTGACTATTACTACAATCTTTAAACCACAATTTCTTCAAAGAGTAGATAAAGTAATAATGATGGTACATATCTCAACATTGAATTTATGTTGTATCTGCTACATACACCATCAGCTTAAACAAGACAATCTCCTTAACTGTTCATTCACTGGATGATTCACCCTACTTTATTTTCTTACATTATGGAATAAAAATGTACTCCGAAAAAAAAAAAAAAAAAAAAAAAAACATTATCAAGGCACTATATATGTCCAGTCAAAGCCCAGATGTCAATTCCATTGAAAATGGGTGGCATGAATGCAAAATGGTTGTTCGGCAATGGCCCCATCAATCCCGACAAAACTTAAGAAAATATCAGTGGTCAAGTATTTAAATCTGGTAGAGATGTTCCCAGTTGATTCTAGCAAGAACTGAAATACTGTACTTATGTAATCATTTTGTCTATTCTTTCCATTTAGGAACTATAAAAAAAAAAAAAATGAAGTGAGCGTGCCCCATAGTATGCTCCAGGACGTGGAAAAATAAATTAATCTGAGCAAGGACTTCCAATGTACGTTGTGCAATGAGAATACCCCGAATATATAGGAAAGATTGAAGAAACTATAATAGGAAGCAATTTAAAGGAAATATATGGTGCACCTAGTCACAGCATAACAAGCTACTGCTTCCCCATATGCTAATTAGCATTGATGGAGAGTGAGCGGTGCAGTGCTGGTGGTGACACTAGAATATAGTGTAGTAACGTGGAATGAGCGTGTCATAAGTTGGTGGGGGGCTCTGATGTCAACAGATATTGCAGAGATCTCACCCACCTCAACTTATTGGGAAAACACAAAGTCCACTGAGAGAGTGAAAAAAAAAAGTGTACCTGTCAATGTTTTGATAAGATACATTGAACCATGAAGGCCTGGGTATGACAGAGGTATCCTAGCTCCACTCAGCTAAATTGTGCTATGTTGCCGCTCTCCCTGCGAGACTAAAGCTGACCATCCACTACACAATTTTCTGCCAGATATCTGTCCAATCTGGCTGGTTGGAATGAAAACCTGGTAATGTATGGGAGCAAATGACGATCATATTGTTTTAAACACTGAAAAAAAAGGACAAAAAAAAAAAGTTCTTCAAATTGGTTAAATTTGTGTGTTTTAACCAATTTGTCTGAACAACCATTTTTGGCTATTTTCCAGTGTTTGTGAGCAAATGGGCGACTGTCATTTGCTCCCATACATTACCAGGTTTTCATTCCAACCACCCAGATTGGACAGAGATCTGACAGATAATTGTATAGTGGGTGGCCAGCTTTAGATTTCGGAACCTCCAGTATCAGAGAAGCCGTGACGTGGCCTGGAGGCTTAGCCATATTTTTGCAAATATATGCAACTGAGATCCAATAATCTACCACCATGTAGTTTTTCAAATCTTATCGCTGATATTCTGAGTCCTGGAGGATTACTTTTTGTTGCTTCTGGTTTGATTTAATGACTGATTTACTGTATAAAGTCTACATAAGCGATAACGCTTACTAGATCACTATAGCGGTAACTCCTGCAGATCTAACAGTACAAAGTTATATTTTTATTCAGAAATGTATGACAATCAGCGCAGATTTGTGTCTCATGTATTGGGACTATGCTGGCAGCCTTGTAACGGGAGTATTTGTACTTCTGAAATTAGAATATATTGCCAATAATATTTTTTTACTACTTACTAAACCTAATCTAGAGCTTTATTTGCCAATAATATTTTGTTGCTTCTTACTAAGCCGAATCTAGAGTTTCATTGTTGTTTTTACTCCTGTATGTCTATATGTTGGTATAAATATCCATATATTTTAATAAATTAGATTAAAAACCTAACTTTGAATATATACGAGTACCCCCAAACAAAGTTCTTTTCGTCCCCCTTTTTTTATTATTTGGCAAAAGTCTAGTATATTTATAATTACTTTAACAATAACTGACTATAGTAAAAGTACCTGCATAGTGTGTACTTTATAATTGTCATTTATGTGGCCTTGCACAAGTTTCATGGCTGGAATCATTAAAAAGCATCTTACTGCCTTGACTGTTCCAAAATGTAAAGTGTACTCTATGAGCAAAGAAAAAAAATGACCCAAAAGTCTAATCGCCAGTATAAAAACGCAATGGTTTAAAATATGCAAATAAAAGAAAAAAATTACATCCTCACTAAACACTGCATACGCAGCTGGAAAGTGCGTTAAATACCACACATGCAAGACCTACATTTATATTTAGAGGTCTCTAAGATGCATTGTGAAATGGATGTGCTGTGCTCTCTTACGGGTATACTTACTAAAGTGAGAATTTTGAGAAGTGGAGATGTTGCCCATAGCAACCAGATTCTAGCTATGATCTTTTAGAATGTGCTAGTTTAATGTTAAGTAGAATCTGATTGGTTGCTATGGGCAACATCTCCACTTCTAAAAACTCTCACTTAGTATATATACCCCTTAAAGCCTAAGGCAGAGTGAGCTCATGTGATTGTGCATGCTTTCAGTACATTGGCTGTGAACAAAGGAACTAAATGCTAGCAAAGACAAGCTATGGAGAAATGGGTACCAGAGATTTAAGCTGGGTACGCTCTTAGAGATATATTGCTCATTCTATCGAAGAGCAACATGTCCATGTCCTGCTTTGTATTGTAAGTCACTGGTTACTTATTTGTTCATGTACTTTGTAAGGCGCAGCGGAACACTTGTGGCGCCATATAAAATAGGATTTTGGTACTTACCGATAAATCCCTTTCTCCGATTCCACAGGGGACACTGGAGCCTCAGTACAATAGGGGTATAGGAGTGTGTTAACCGGGAGCTGGCACCTTTAAATAAAAAAACTACTGGTAGCCAGCTCCTCCCCCTCTATACATCCCCCCCCCCCCCCCCCCCCGTCCTGAAGAGGCAGTGGCCACGGCTCGTCTATTAACAGATTCTGTATCTGGGAGTACCACGCTCGTCTGGGCCAATCTGGTGCTATCAGAAGCACCTTGATCCCTTTCCGCTTGATTCTTTGAAGAAGGCGCGGAATGAGCGGAAACGGAGGGAATAGGTAAATGTAATGAAACTTCCACAGAGTGCGTCCACTGCAGCTGCCCGTGGATCCCTTGTTCTGGAGTAGTAAACTGGTAGTAGGTGGTTTAATCTTGAGGACAGCCCCACCTCAGAGTTAGTTGCTGGAACACCTGAGGATTGAGTGACCATTCCCCTGGATGAACGTCCTGCTGACTGAGGTTGTCGGCCTCCCAGTTTTCTACTCATGGCATGAAGATCGCAGAAAGCGCTACTGTGAATTCCTCTGCCCAAAGCAGAATCCTGGTTACCTCCCTCATGGCGGCTCTGCTTTTTGTGCCGCCCTGCTTGTTTATATACGCCACTGCAGTGGCGTTGTCCGACTGGACTCTGATTGCCTGCCCCTCCAGCAGCGGATGCGCCAGCTGGAGAGCATAAAATACCGCTCTCAACTCTAGGATACTTATGGGCAATCTGGCTTTCTGCTGCGTCCAGTGCCCCTGAAAATGCTTTCCCAGAGTCACTGCTCCCCAGCCCCTCAGACTTGCGTCCGTGGTGAGGAGGGTCCAATCCCACACCGCAAACCTCTTCCCCGTCAGCAAGTGGGAAGGGTTCAGCCACCAAATGAGAGATGTTCGAGTCTGAGGCGCCAGGAGAACTCTCTGATGGAGAAAAAGGTGGGATCCTGACCACTGGGAGAGGAGATCCAATTGAAAAGGACGGGCATGAAATAGTGCATACTGAATCGCCTCGAAGGTCGCCACCATCTTCCCCAGAAGGCGGATACAGAGATGCACAGACACTCGGCGATGTTGTAAGACCAGGCGCACCATATGCTGAATGGAGGCAGCCTCGTCTTGAGGCAGGAAAACTCTTTGCTGCACTGTGTCCAGTATCATTCCCAGGAATAGTAAACGCTGTGTGGGGATCAGGGAGGACTTTTTGAAATTTAGTATCCAACCGTGTTGTAGGAGGATGCTCTGAGTTAAGCGAATGTACCTTAACAGCCGAGCTTACGAAGAAGCCTTTATCAATAGATCGTCTAAGTATGGAACAATGACGACCCCCTGACCATGCAGTAGGGCCATCATTGCCGCCATAACTTTTGTGAAGACTCCGAAAGGTAGGGCCTGGAATTGAAAATGCGACTCTAGGACCGCAAAATGAAGAAAGGCCTGATGGGGGGGCCAGATGGGGCTGTGGAGATAAGCGTTCTTTATGTCTAAGGACACCAGAAACTCGTTCCTGTTGAGACCCGCTATAACGGATTGGAGAAATTCCATCTTGAATTTGAAAACTCGAAGATGAGGGTTTAAATCCTTGAGATTGAGTATGGGTCTCATGGAGCCGTCCGGCTTGGGCATCACAAACAGGCTGGCATAAAACCCTTGACCTCTCTGATGAGTCGGAACATTCACTATTACCTGGGACAATAACAGTTTTTGTATTGCCCCTAGAATTTCTCGTTTTTCTGCAACCAGAGGTAAACCGGTTTTGAAAAAACGAGAAGGAGGATGGGCCCTGAAGTCCAATTTCAGGCCGTGAATAATGATGTCCCTGACCCAGGCATCCTGGCAACACTGGATCCAAATGTCCTTGAAACGTAAAAGGCGCGCCCCAACCCTGGGATCCCCCAAATGAGAAGGAAGGACGTCATGCGGCAGGCTTGGCAGCTGCCTTGTCCTGCTGAGTATTGGAGGCGGCTGATGCTGAAGCTCTACCTCGGCCTCTGGAACCTCTGGAAAAGGCCGGACCTCCTCTGGAACGCCCCCTAAATCTTCCAGAGGCACGAAAGGATCGAAAGGAGGGACCTGCCAAAGATCTTCTAGTAGGAGGAGGAGCTGCAGATGGTAGGTAAGTGGATTTCCCACCTGTAGCTTGTGAGATCCACTTACCTAATTCCGATCCGAAAAGTACCTCCCCAGTAAAGGGAAGGGCCTCTACCGCTCTCTTGGACTCTGCATCTGCCTACCATTGACGCAGCCACAGAGCCCTCAGATATAGCTAATGCTGAAGATCTGGCGGATAGATTACAAATGTCCTTAGACGCTTCTCCGAGGAAAGCAGCCGACTCTGCGATCTGTTAGGCTAACTGAATTAAGTTGTCAGATTGCGTACCGGTCTTAATCCCCTCAGCCAGCTGCAGCGCCCAGGCTTCAATGGCCTTATTCACCCAACAACTGACTAGTGCTGGACGCATCAAAACCCCTGCAACTGTATACAAGGATTTCAATGTGTGTTCCATCTTCCTATCCGAGGTTTCCTTTAGGGAAACCGCGCCAGGCACCGGAAGCACAGTTTTCTTGGAAAGACGGGCTACTGACGGGTCCACTGCTGGAGGAGTTTCACATAATCTCCTACTGTCAGATATTTCTTAGAAATGTGAAATTTTTTGTCTGGGTGTTTCCATGCGGAAAAAATAATCTCATCCAGCTCTTCAGATGCTGGAAAGGTAACAGACTGGTTTAAATCTTTTACCAAAAATCGATGGTTTTTCAGTAACCTCTAAATCCTCTACATGCAACACCTGGCGTACTGCTGAAATTAAAGCATCTACGCCCTGAGATGCAGGTTCGGGGTCTTCAAGACGGTAAGTTTCCTCTTCCTGAACCTCGCCCTCTTCAGTGTCCTGCAACTCCTCATCTGACTCATCCCAGTGTAAGGGATTATGAATCAATCTCTTACTAAGGACTTGAGCAGGAGAAGAAGAAGCAGGTGGGGCCTGGGACATTACTTTTGTAAGTCCCTCCACAGATCTGGCCAGAGAGCAAGCCCAATCTGGTTCAGCTGCTGTTTGTGTCTCCCTGTCCTTACGAGCTGATTCCAGCTCTGATTACAGATTTGATATAACTGCAGTCAATTGTTCAGACCACCTAGGCTGTACTTCAAGATTAGTATCCTGAGGTAAAGACACACATTTATCACACAGTAAGGAAGCATTAGATTGTCCCTGTGTGAATTTTTCACCACAAGTCTTGCATGAAAAAGACTTCTGTGCTGCTTTAGACCCCTTGGTAGACTTACAGACACCACACCCACACAGAGAAAAGGACAGTAATGCAATAACAGATTTTTCAATCACACCACACAGAGACCTGAAAGGGACACAGAGGGAGATAAACTATAATGCTTACAGCGCTAAGCGAATAGTGCTGATAACAAGAATAAAAAATGCAATTGCTGATACAGAGAGTACTAGCCTGACTCCTGCACAGCTCTCTCTCCACCCTGCAGTGCGCGTGCCTTGTGCTTAAAATGTCCACCAGCGTCCTTATGAAAGCGCTGATGCTGCTGGGAGGCAGGAGCAAAAGGGAAACTTAGGCTCCGCCCCCCCCCGCTATGGCGCTCTCAGCACTAAGAGAGCGCACTGTGAATGCCCGCCTAAATATATGTCCTGGCTCCTCTGCTAACCAGGGAGCCAGGAAACACTAACCTTAACCCTGCCTGTGCTGCCGGCGGCGGGCATATACTACTGGGTCCCGCGACGTGCACTGCATGCAGCGCGTCTTTGGGAACCCTAGAGACAGGTCTCTGTAGCAGGAGACTTCAGCGCAAACCGCATGCAGCAGCGGTGAGGATCTCCCCGGCAGCTCCCTCGTCGCAGACAGACAGGGGCAGTAGGCTGCCTGTCTGTCCTCAATGCTTGAGTATTTTTACGGAGCCCTAAGGAGGCTTACGTCCAGCTCCCAGGGCACATTTTTTAGACTGGCCTGGGGGGGTATAGAGGGGGAGGAGCTAGCTACCAGTAGTTTTTTATTTAAAGGTGCCAGCTCCCGGGTAACACACTCCTATACCCCTATTGTACTGAGGCTCCAGTGTCCCCTGGTGGATGAAGGAGAAATAAATTATAATATCGTGAGTGCATTGGCGGGTGTGTACACCCAATAAGTCTGAACAACATCGTTCATAGACATATCAGGTCGGCCCTGCAGCACAGCAGATGCCGATATATCAGTGATGGTAACGAGGCTCCGCCTTGAGCAGTGCTCACATAATCAATATGACAACTGCATACCACAGAATACATAGTTTCATTTTGACGCAAAAAAGTTGACAGTAGTCAGATCACCAGCACATAGTAGAGGTAGCATTTGAATTAAGAATAAACTTCAGGTTATTGTGACATATTAGATAGAAAATAAAAAATAAAGAAAATCTGGACTGAAGCAAACAAACATATTGTGGGCTCATCAGGTTCTAGAACAGAGGTCATAGGGAATAGCAAATTGATTACAGAAAACTACAGTGAAGTGTCGAGGAAGTATGCAAGAAAACAAATGATGGAACAGCAACTACTCACAGGCATTAAAAAACACAAATAAATTGGAACAGAACGCACTTACTGGACTTTTCAACATCAAAAGTGAAAATCGAATGTCCATTTGAAGTTGCATTTCACATCAAAGAACCTTTATGTTTACAGTAAGTAACAAGTTTAAATATCCACACTTCGTGAAAATAAAGCTGTAAGTGGCACTCATGACCAGCACAGGGCTAATAAAACAGCAATACCGCCAGACAAAGTGTGTGCCACTTCAAACCAATAGATGGATAACACAAAAGAAATAAAAATTGTAACATTTACTAATATAAGAGATGATTAGCTATAAACCATTAAAGGGTTTTCCAAGTACACAGAGCAACTAGAAACCCCTCTGTACGCATGCTGAGCTCACAGTGTACGATTGCAGTTATTTTGAAATGACGCAAGTTTCATACATTCAGAAAGCCACGCTGCCACAGGCACATTATTTTTTTGCCAATTGAAACCTGTTAGATTAGAACTGCTAAATCCTGGGTTGGAGCACTGTAGTGTTTGGCGTGCTATCTTTTTCATCTAATTCAGGTGATGTCTGCATGATCTGCTGCTTGTGTTTGACTGTAGCTCTGAATGACCGTTTCACATACTCCCTAAGTACTAGAGACAGACTGTTGGGGAAACCTAATAATCTGCGAGATGCAGGCTTCAGTGAGATCCCATCAAGTCTGCCTGTTTCTCTTTTAAAGCGACAATAATTTAGAAGGCAAAACCAGGTTGCGTTTGCTATTTAAATTATTGTCCCTTCTTGCAGGCTATTCTATTACATTTTCCCCTGTGTGCGTCTTGGTCCAGATTGATATGATAGCATCACGTAGTTGCTGTAGATTTGTCATCTGCACATTCATGCTGCCAATCTCAGGTTCCACTACATCCCAAACATGTTCTATTGGATTGAGATCTGATGAGCGTAGGGGCCACTGGAGTAAACTAAACTTATCTTCACAGTACCAGTTCACATGACGTGCACTTTGTGACATGCTGTGTTATCCTGCTGGAAGAAGCCATTAAAAGATTGGTAGACTGTGGCAATAAAGGTATCACATTGGCCAGCAAGTAGGCTCGGTCATTCCTACAGTTGGAATTAAGTGGCCTAATGTGCAACAAGAAAACATTCCCCACACTATTATACCACCAGTATGAACTGTTGACACATGACAGGTTGGATCCATATTTTTTATACCAAATTCTGACTACCATCTGTATGTTGCAGCAGAAATTGAGATTTGTCAGACAAGTCACTGTTTTAATTATCTTCAACTGTCCAATTTGGGTAGCCTGTGCCCACTGTAGCCTCAGATTCTTTAGCTGACAGGAGTGCAGCCTGGAGTGGTCTTCTGCTGCTGGAGACCATCCACTTCACCTTTCAGCTCACTATGGGGGAGATGTATTATCAGTGGATAAGCGACAAATGCGCTAGATCCAGCATAATTTAAACACTTCTATCGTTATCCAACATGTATTAAGACTGTTCTCGTAAAAGAAAATAATTTCTCTACGCAGCTCTTACTTAAAAAAAAAACCAAAAAACTCACTTGCGGATATTGTTTTTTTTGACACATCAGCAGGATTACTTGCTGGTATGTACACTGTCCAGAGGCGTCCGTCTGCGCATGAGATCTTGCAGGATTTGCGAGATCCCATGCATGCGCATTGGGGCCAGCCATAAGGCATGATGTAGCAATACATGGTGGAGTCATTGCTTCATCTCAATAAAAGGCAATACAGAAAGATAGCGACGATAATACATCTCTCCTCAAGTGTTCAGAGATGCTCTTCTGCATACAACTATTGTAATGAATGGTTCCTTGCCTTTTACTGCATATCCTCAGCAGTGAGTGAGTGAGTGTGTGTGTTGAGTATCTGCTTGTAAATGCAAATAACTTGTCTGCCACTCATTCGCCTCCCTATCGATCTAGCTCTGAGGATATTTTGTAAAACCCTTTTATATGTAAAAAGATTTTAATTTCCTCTCATGCATCTTGAAATGACCAGCTAAATAGCTGGAACCAAAAATAATGATGTATTGCTTGTTTATATATAAAAATAAGTTAATTTACTCACATTTACAAGAAGTTCCCCTTTGGTTTTCAAAGGCACAAAATTGTTTTCTGGTGGCTCCTCTTCATCTACTTGGAGAATTGAAATCAGGGAAGAGGAAGACGACGAGGTAGAGGATGACGAATCCGATTCAGTTTCACTATAAAACAAAAGCAGACAGTTACAAGTTTTACAATAATTTTGCACAAAAACAAGTGATTTGCACTTGCATTTAGTGTTTACCACTAACTGTATCAGCTAACAGTATCACAATCAGGTATGTTAAACTTGAACATCATCATATGCATTACCCCTGTTTATGCAACTTATTTTGCAGGGAGGAAGATGCATAAACATGGATTAATGAATGTGCTACAATTAAAGCTTATAACCACGTCTGGGCAAATTCCATAGCAATTTGCATAGTTGTATTAATGGCAACTTACGGACATACCAGGCGGCCCCCAAGAGCTGCTGTCAGTGTGAATGGATGCTGAGCGCATGCACCCAGCGGCATCCATTCACCGGCGGTACACTGTGACCCGAGGATGGGGACAGCACCCGCAGGCTGTTTCAGCGGGTGCCACGCTGGAAGACGGGGTGTTTTTTGCCCTTTAGCAATAGGGCAGGGTGTCGCGACCCGCTACCACAGCCTACTGGGAACGCTATTCTTATACAGCAGGCTTCAATATGTCATATGGTACAAGATGCCCGGCGAGACTGAGCCGCGTCGAGTGGTGTGGCGCAGCAACTCTAAATTTGAGTCTTATTCTTATCGGAGACGCAGAGAAACACCACTACCAAAGAAGAATGTAGATATTTTTGGCTCTTAGCATTAAATCTCTTTCTCAGAGTCCATCTGGGGGACACCTCATAACCATGGGGTGTAGGGAGGGTTGAGGAGCCAGCACTTACTATGTTAACTTTTTCTAGTTTATAAGCTTCTACCCTCCAATCCCTTCCTTAGTTTGAACTTAAAAATCCCCAAGGATAGGTTAAAGAAAAATAAAAGGACAGACTCGCATCCTGCTCATGTATACAACCAAATAAGGGAGAGTTAGTGTCCCCCCGATGGACTCGGAGATAAGATTATTGGTTTTCTCTCTATTGGAGTTTGTATATTCTCCCTGTGCTTGCGTGGGTTTCCTCCGGGTACTCCGGTTTCCTCCCACACTCCAAAAATATACTGGTAGGTTAATTGGCTCCTAACAAAATTACCCCTAGTGTGTATGTGTGTGTGCATGTGATAGGGAATATAGATTGTAAGCTCCACTGGGGCAGGGACTGATGTGAATGGCCAAATATTCTCTGTAAAAGCGCTGCGGAATATGTGTGCGCTATATAAATAACTGGTAATAAATAATAAATAAATCTGGGAGACACTTCTCGACCATGGGGATGTACAAAAGCTGCCTCTAGTGGAAGAGATGCTCAGCCTTGGCTGAACAAAATACGTTCAATCCAAAAGAAGCATCCCTGAAGTCATGTATGCTGTAAAATTTGGTAAATGTATGAACTGAGGTCAATGTAGTTGCTCTACATTTATTTAATTATTTATTACCAGTTATTTATATAGCGCACACATATTCCGCAGCACTTTACATAACTACATAACTGCGCTGTGGAAGCTCCATGCCGTGTCACCCACGAAGTCCCAACCGAGAGTGTTGAATGAGCAGAGAACCTAGCTGGAATAAATAGTTCATCTCCCTGATATGCCTGCTGAATTGTGGCCCTAAGCCACCTGGTTTTAGTCTGTTTGGACGCTGGCCAACCTCTTTTCTTAAGTGTCATTAAGGATAAGTAAACTTTGTTTACTTTATACTGGCTTTCCTTTCCAGATAAATTCTTAACACTCTTAAGGGGCCTATCCATTAGCAGATCTTTTCAAAAGATGAAAGACAAAAGACTTGTCTTTTGAAAATTCCTTGGGCTGTTGTGACATCTCTCATGTACATGACAGATTTTTTTCAAACGATGAACGATTTTGCATGACATCATTCTGGGAGTGGATTTTTTTTCTGTTTCTATTCATTTGCATTAAAAAACAAAAAAGTCGGTTGTTTACAGCGACAGATATTTCTAATATCTGTCAACGATAAACGAAAATTGACCAACATGTTGGAAAGACAAAAGACCAAATTTGTCCGCCTACGGGAGTGCGCATTTTGATCGTTCAGAGCCTAACCATTAGCGGATAAATTGAACGACTGAACGATAAATCGTTCAAATTTATCTGCTAATGGATAGGCCCCTTTACTACATCTAACAACCAAGACTGATTCAATGTTTCAATTTGATTTAGAAAAAAAAGTCTATACTACAATTTCTTGGTTAAGATGAAATGCAGATACCCCTTTAGATTGAAAAGGCTGTAGTGTAGATAACACTGCACTATCTTCATGAATCACCAGAGGTCTACAAGATAAAGCTCCTAATTCAGAAACTCTTCTAGCAGATGATATAGCTAAAACTTATTTTTAAAAAGTTACCCACTTCAAGTCCACCTCCTGAAGCACCAGATTTAGGTCCCAAGGCTCTATGGGATGCCTACATGGTTGGCTGGTTTAAATCACCTTAGATTAAACCAAATGTTTTTGTTTTGTTTTTAAACAAACCTTGTAATTATTCTGTGACTACAGGCATGGTGCAGTGACTTCTTAAAAAAAAAAAAAAAATTTATTATAAGGGTCCCCCTGGTATTATTCCACATTCTTGTTGCAAAGTGGTCTTCATTTGAGTGAGCTGAACCAATACAATAAATTCACAGACAGCAGAAAAATAGGCAGGGTGCACCAGATCAGGGAAGTGTCAAATCTGCCAAGCATCAGCACAAATTCCTCATCTAACAATCCGCTACTAACATTCGCAATCTTAAAGGGTAAACAACTTCAAAACATTAGAGGGAATGCACAGAGAAACACAGCATGGTTTAATCTCCTTCAAGCTTATTTCAATTCCAAACCTGTAGTAGTACAGAGAAGAGTGGAAGGAAAAAATAATGCATAATTTGGCTCTCTTTTGACAAGATAAATAATCCTAACTACTTTGAATTGTTAATGTTAGAAAGCATTAAAACATGGTTAATGAAGATTTCTGATACATAACAAAATTTCACAGTATTAATATAAGCAGGATTATTATTTTATTCATTTAAAACTTTAATGCAAAGAGAGTGGGGGTGTGGCTTAGCAGTCAGCAGAGGTGAACGCAGCTTCTGTAACCTCCCCAGGCTGACATTCATCTACACCACTACCTGGCACCTTATTGTGGGCTCTTGCGATTCCTTTAGGCGACTAGTCTTCTCATCATAACCCAGGACTTTACTGGAAACTGGTCTGCGGAGCCAGGGGCCACATCCGGTGGCTTTGCAGGTTGCAGCCAATTTAGGCCAAGGTCTAACGGCCCTTCTACTCTCCAGTCAGCGCCCGCCGGATGCCCTACTAATCCTCTGGATCACATTGGCTCAGTCTGAGAAGGGCGGCTCCTACTCCTGTCTCCGACGCACCCGTGAGTTCGCCTAGTTGGCATCCGGACAGCTTCCAGTTACTGCTGTCTTGTTTGGAGGGCCTCTTCCCCCTCCTCCTGGAGCAACCCCACCCTGGCTGTCCCCTGAACGCTGGGGCAGTAGACAGGTACGCACCCAGTGCCTTTAACAGTGCTTTGCTGGCCACTATTTTGAACGCCAAGCACCCACTTCTGCAACACCAGGCTGGTCTGTGGTGAGTCTCATTACCCTGCAGAGGGCTCTCCACCAGCTCCTAATAAAGCCTTACTGCCCCGCATTAGCTACGATTTCTCGCTTCTTTTGACTCTGCCTACCCACTAACTCCACTCAGAGTCACTCATTATTGGAGTGGGCAATATTTCACCCTCCCCATACGTCCTCCAAGATCCCTTGCCTTCTTCCTAATCCAGTGACTTGACAAAATGTCCTAGAGGGTAACTCCTGCTTCCCCTGGGTGTCCCTCCTTCTACTGTTATTTATAACCTGATCTACAGTGCATCCGGAAAGTATTCACAACACTTCACTTTTTCCACATTTTGTTATGTTACAGCCTTATTCCAAAATGGAATAAATTAATTTTTGTCCTCAAAATTCTACACACAATACCCCATAATGACAATGTGTAAAAGGATTTTTGCAAATTTTATATAAAAAAAAAAAGAAGTATTCACAACCTTTGCGCATGTTGATGCACCTTTGCAGCAATTACAGCCTGAAGCCTTTTTGAATATGATGCCACAAGCTTGGCACACATCTTTGGGCAGTTTTGCCTATTCCTCTTTGCAGCACCTCTCAAGCTCCATCAGGTTGGATGGGAAGCTTCGGTGCACAGCAATTTTCAGATCTCTCCAGAGATGTTCAATTATATTCAAGTCTGGGCTCTGGCTGGGCCACTTAAGGACATTCACAGAGTTGTCCTGAAGCCACTCCTTTGATATCTTGGCTGTATGCTTAGGGTCGTTGTCCTGCTGAAAGATGAACAGTCGCCCCAGTCTGAGGTCAAGAGCGTCTGGAGCAGGTTTTCATCCAGGATGTCTCTGTACATTGCTGCATTAATCTTTCCCTCTATCCTGACTAGTTTCCCAGTTCCTGCCGCTGAAAAACGTCCCCACAGCATGATGCTGCTGCCACCACCATGCTTCACTGTAGGGGGGGTATTGGCCTGGTGATGAGCGGAGCGTGGTTTGCCCCAAACATAACGCCTGGCATTCACGCCAAAGAGTTCAATCCTTGTCTCTCATGGTCTGAGTCCTTCAGGTGCATTTTGGCTAACTACAGGTGGGCTGCCATGTGCTTTTTACTAAAGGAGTGGCTTCCGTGTGGCCACTACCATACAGGCCTGATTGGTGGATTGCTGCAAAGATGGTTGCCCTGCTGGAAGATTCTCCTCTCGCCACAGAGGAATGCTGTAACTCTGACAGAGTGACCATCGGGTTCTTGGTCACCTCACTGATTAGGTCCCTTTTCCCCCAATCTCTCAGTTTAGACAGCTGGCCAACTCTAGGAAGAGTCCTGGTGGTTCCGAACTTCTTCCACTTACAGATGATGGAGGCCACTGTGCTCATTGGGACCTTCAAAGCAGCAGATATTTTTCTGCACCCTTCCCCAGATTTGTGCCTCGAGACAATCCTGTCTCGGAGGTCTACAGACAATTCCTTGGACTTCATGGTTGGTTTGTGCTCTGACATGCGCTGTCAAGTGTGGGACCTTGTATAGACAGGTGTATGCCTTTCAAAATCATGTCCAATTAACTGAATTTACCACAGCTGGACTCCAATTAAGCTGTAGGAACATCTCAAGGATGATCAGTGGAAACAGGATGCACCTGAGCTCAATTTTGAGCTTCATGACAAAGGCCGTGCATACTTATGTACATGTGATTTCTTAGTGGTCATTTTTTTTTAAATAAAATTAGCAAAAATCTCAAAACAACATTTTACACGTGGTCATTATGGGGTATTGCATGTAGAATTTTTAGGACAAAAATGAATTTATTCCATTTTGGAATAAGACTAACATAAAATGTGGAAAAAGTGAAGCGTTGTGAATACTTTCCGGATACACTGTATTTGTGCTGTCTGACCATATATAAGCTCACCTTATTTTACTTGAGAAATCGCCACTCCCATACGAGCTCCGTTCTCTCTGTTGGCTTTCATTGTGATCCCCTCCACATGCATGCGGCCACTGCCAAAACTCCTTAACAAGGAGGCGGCGATATCTCCCACTACTTTTTACTAGGTAGACTTGACGCCTCTGATAGAGGGCTACCCTCCCCCACCCTTTACCATTGATAAAGATGGCCCTCCATCCCCCGCCCCACCTACTATGGAGGACGCTTATAAAGCAGTTGCCTCCATTAAATCTGATATCTAGACTTTAGCCACAATAACCTCCAAGCTAGAGACCCACTAAGAAACTCTCTAGAAGGCTATTAACGACACTGGCAGAGACCTAGACCATATCATAACCAAGCTCTCAGACCTTGGCACCAAAAACGATGCCCTAGAAAGTAGAGAACGCAGAAACATCTGCATCCGTAAATTCCAGAATCCGTTACCCCAGAGGCCTTGGAACCCTACCCCCACAATCTGTTCCTTCCAGATCTTGGCTCACAGAAGCTCCAGCTGGAATGGGCACATAGCGCTCTTCGACCTAAACCTAGGAATAACGTGATGTGGTGAAGCGCTTTCTTAGCTTCAAGGATAAGGAACTCATCCTTGCCCCCACCCGGGGTAAGCCCTACATTTACTACACTGTCAAGCTACAGTTCTACAAAGATCTTACTCCCCTGACTATTGCCAGACCCTGGGAATTTTGAGACAACCCAGGACCTCTGTGAGAGGAATTTGTTATCGCTGGGGCTTCCCCTTCAAGTTAATCACTGAACTTAATGGTAAATCCGTATTGATCAGAGATCTCAGAGAAAGTAAGGACTTATGGTGCATACACACTTGGCAATTTTACTGAGAAAATGCACGATTACAACATCATAATCGTGCAATCGCTCAGTAATCTCACACTATAATGCGCGCACTATAATGTCGACAACGACCAGCGATGTGCGCTCCCGCTGGTCATTTCTGACATTACCTTGCAAATTCAGGCGATAGACAATCTGCCGATAACGACAGATTGGCCATGTACAAGAATGATGGAGTGTGCCTGCACTGAACGACTGGTCGTTCAGTGTAGGCACTACAGGAAATCAGGAACGAATGTATGATTACGATGTCGTAATCGTACTCTTTCCTAATCGCCCAGTGTGTATGCACCATTACTCATCTAGAAGAATTCGGTCCCTCTCCTGGAGAGGTCAGCTTGCCGTGAATGTGTGCCCCCTCTTATTATCGCCAAGGTTGTTTCCCCTCCATGGTTTTCTGCTTTACTTGCGTGTTGTGCCTTAGTTGTGGAGTTTAACTGTTAACCCACCCAGTGACATGTGTTTAATATTTTAGTTCAATAACGTGCTACTGGTTATATGTACAATTTTGCTCCTGAAAATGACCACCCACCTCTAAGTTGAAAACCTTATGATGTTCATATTTTCCTCTGCTCTAGGTTTTATGCTCATTTACCCATAGCATGGTTACTTCCCCACTATGTAAATGTTGTTGTTATTGAGGTGTATCGTATTACCATTTAGTGCGGATGCCGTGAGGGATCCCAGCTTGAGCTACCCTTTCACATAGTGTCTTCTCCCCAGAGCCATCCTCTTCATTTGTGGACTCCTACGCTGCTCGCACTGGGTCCCCCAATTTCCCCTTGAACTCTCCCCAGCAGCTCCCCGGCAGTCGTGGGCACGATTTGGTGTTAAAAACTGTCCAAGGTGACAAACGATCTATCGTGCCTCCTAACTATTCCAGTGCATCATGACTGAGATTGTCAGATCTGCCCTACAGCACAGCAGATCTGAAGATGCGGGGACACGCATCGTGAGTGGACACTCACGATTTGGGCATATTTTACATGATTTGTCGTCATGATGCATCGGAATAGGGAAAAACGTGTGAAACATCGCTAAGTGTGGAGGCACCTTTAGTTCAAGCATTTTCAGATTTTACTTGACTAATCAATATTTTATTGTGGGTTCCTATTTTTTTATTTTTTTTCTTAGTTAAGCTCTACCTCACTCCTACCCTTTTTCATTAGCCTTATGTATTTATCTTTGATCGCTTCCTATTGCTCCTCCATTCCTGATCCCTACCTCCCTTTTCCGCACCCCCTTGCTCCCCGCACCCATGGATGTACTTGCTCCCTTCTATACTTCATCATTCTCTTAAGAGTTTAGTTTAATCCACCCCTTGGTGTTGCTGTTAATTGCAATCCTTACCCTTTCACTTTGCTCTTTTTCCCCACAGTGATTTTGGCTGCTTAGCCTTTACCTTTTCGGGCCACTGAGCCCTACAATTTTGAGTGCACTTTTCCTCGTATTTCTGGACCCCTCTCCTTTCTTTTCTCTTCATAGTAGGGGTTCCCAGCACCATGTCCTTCCTTACATTCACCCCTTTTTCTGCTCTTTTTTACTTCGCCAACCCCCCCCCCCCCCCTTCAAAACTAAACTTTCTTCCCATATTTCCACTGTCTTTCCTTATGCCTCCTACTAGCGAGTCAGGGGAGCTTGTCCTTTTTTCTCTGCCGTCACTCCCCCCACTTTACAGAATGCCTTTCACCATTGCCTCTATGAATGTCAGGGGCCTTAATTTCCCCCCAAAACGGTCTCATTTATTTATTAAACTCCACAAATTGCAGGTGGACGTTGTACTGCTACAAAACTAAATTTTTGTGACCCTGCTCAACCCTTTTTTTCAGCACTCTCCACAACCGTCTCAAAGGCTCTCTTTTCCTTGGCAGGGTTTTTGACTGTTTTAAATCTGGCGTTGGATAAATCTGCCTCCCATGCCTACCCTGGGGTTTGCCCCAGAGGAATTGCCTCCCAGTTGATCCTTCACCAAACACACCACAGAAGCCAAACCTTTAGATACTTGGTTCTAAATCCTTCCTCAAGAGATGTTACCTTCTACTCTCCCCCTCGCCGTTCATCCTCCAGGATCAATCTTCTCTGTGGCTCCTCCGCCTAAAAGCACCAACAATTATTCCCAATACCTAGTCAGACCACTTTGTCACTTTTTTCCATCTCTTGGATACCCCGATTACTGGGCCTCCTTGGCGCCTTAATGAGACGCTCTTGAAAAATTCCTCAATTCAAATAGATCATCAAGGTCCTGAAGGACCATTTCTCTCAACTTTTCAGAGCTTGGTTGTTCTCCTAAAGTCGGGGAGCCCATAAATCTGTTCTCTGGGGTCATACTAATTATGCCTCTTAAAGAAACAGAGCAGAAAGAACTCACGTTCTCTCACGGAGCAGGTAAATCAGCTGGAATCTCTCCATAAACATACCCTCACTGATGCAATCTACAAACAACTGACCTCAGCAAAATCTGCCCTTAATGCACTTCTCTGAATTTAAAAAAAAAAAAAAAAAAAATCTTTCTAGCCCAACATTTCTACGAGAAAAGTAATAATGCAGATTTCCTTCTCGCCAACCATCTCAAAACTAGGACAGCCTGCTCAGCCATACCAGCACTTAAGAACTCTGCCGACTCCCTTCATTACAACTCCTCGGAACACCGGCCATCCTCTTAAATACCTGGCATAGCAGGGGCTGTGTGCGATCATGCAGAATGGGTCCTGCGCACGTGCAGATTCCCAGGAATCTGCGTTCAGCATTGCACATATGTGCAATACTGAATTAGCCACTTGGTTGGTAGCCTGGCACTCCCCATGAGGCACTAAGCAATGGGTCGACTTGGAAAGTGACATGGCTGGGGTGGCATCTATTTCCAATTTCCCCTGGCTCCTTCTTAAACATAGGCCTCTTTATGCCTTATAATTTCCTCCTACCCCTAAGTCTCTCTATTTGGGACGCGCTCGCCAAATACACCACCTTCACCTACCCAAAAACTCCCTTGTGGCACCACCACTCTCCCCCCCCCCCCTGGCTTCACTCTGGTCAGCTGCTGGATGTACCCGCATTCAACATGTCCTTGACAGATTTGCCGCACAAACTTTTGCAGATATCCATGAAAAAACTTCTTTACCACGTTCTTATTTCTTCCAATATCTCCAAATGCGTAATTTTGTTTGTTCTACCCTTCTCGCCCCTTACTCACCTCGTAACCCCACGGCAATGGAGTGCCTTTTTAACTTCCTTCCCACGGATTGAGGCTTAATCTCCCAGCTATACCATTGTATTTTAACTTGGATCACCCTACTCTGGACAATCATGACATTTCTTAGGAATCGGACCTGGGCACTTCCTTGGGGGAGGATAACAGAGCATTTTGATGTTTAGATAAATGCGTCTATTAGTGTTTCCACCAAGGAGAACTCTTGTAAGGTATATACTCGCCGGTATCTTGTTCTGGAATGCCTTCACCACATATATCTCAACACCTCTAACCTATGTTGGAGGTCAATGTGACCAAGTAGGATCTTGTTTCCATACATGGTTGACTTGCCAACATATTGCAACTTTTTGAAAGATGATGCAATCAATCAATCATAGCATCTGTTGCCTCCTTAAGCTCTCCTCTTATCCCGGCCTCATTACTTTTTTGTGCCCCAGTCAGTTACCTAAACACTGATCCTACATATATCCTGTGCAGCCAAGTACCAAATTGATCAGGTCTGGAAACAACCCTCCCGTCCACCAAGAGCTAAATCAACAGAATCTGGTTTGTAGCTAAAATGGAGTATAGAACGAGTTTCCAAAACAATTCAGTGGAAAAAGGACCACGCTGTTTGGTCTCCCTGATATTTGATGCATAATGCGACTCTCCCTGGCCTTGTTTAATTATATATCCTCTGTTTCCACTATTCTCACCATGCCTCCCTACTGCCAACCTTCCTCTCCCCCTGTCCCCTGACTCGCTACCTTCTCCTGGTTCCTACCCCTCTCCCTCTTCTACCGTTCTCCATCTTTACTCCAACCCCATCTAACCTCTCCCTCTTTTCACTAATCCCATATCATTCACCTCCACCACCGATTACTGAACATATGTACATAAGCTTTTCTATCTACAATATTTTAAGTATTAATAGTATTTCTTGTATCACTCAATTTTTACATCATGTATTTAGGGATCCTATCCCCCTTGCCCCAGCCTTTTTTTTCCTTTTTCCCTACTTGCCAGCACACCAGGCTCCCCCCCACTCCATCATTCCCTTATTAATTTACATGTTGAATATCTTGAACGCCTCTTGTTTATCATCCATATTTCTAATGTATGGAACATCCTTCTCTATATTGTCAGTAAAATTATACAATTCATAAATAAAAACAATGCAAAAAACCTGGTTTAAACCAAACAAAAACGTTGTAAACCAAAAAGTTTTAAAATATAAAATAAAATTTTGGTTTACAAGAAAAAAAAAAAAAAATTCCAACCATGGATGCCTATATGTTGTAAGTTGGCTGTATATGAAATACATCTTAAAATAAGGTTCTCACTCCTGGGGTCAGAGACAACTTTTTTTTTTTTTTTAAATAAATTGACAAAAGTAGATATTTGTACCTTAGGGGAACCTAAACGAAGACCCAACTCTAGGGAGCATATTCAATTGAGGGCGAGGTTTAGCGAGGTAAAAAACCTTGTGCGCCTTGACCCAATTTTAGATTACAGCTGGTATGCGTGCTCCCGATACCCGCAGTATCCAATTTTAAAAAAGTGATTGTGGAGTTTTCAGAGCTGAAAACCCAGCAGCACCTAATCAAAATAAAAACAGTTATACTCAACGGACTGGGGGTCTCCACTGCTCCCGGTGGCCTCCCCTTCATCTTGTCACTGGGGAGACTCTAGTACTGTTGGGAGATATAGTTCTCCCAGTGCTGGCTACAAGGATGAAAAGACCTACACAGAGGGGGAGCGGGCGGGAGATGGATGTCTCTCACACACACTCACTTCTGCAGTAGACCCGGCTCCAGACGCTGGAGGAAGAAGACACCACTTCGGAAGGTGAGTAATTAAGGACTAATTGAGCTAATTGGGAACTACCAATTGCTTAGTCATTAGGTGGGGTGTCACTGTGGTCCCAGGGCATTTCCCAACCATTATTCCTAAAAAGGGTTTTTTAGGAAAAATTGGTTGTGCTCTGAAGGTTCCCAAATAAAAACCTCCCGGGAAATCAAAAACTGAAAAACCCAGCACCTAATTGAATAGCAAAGATCCCGCACCTGCAGGAGTACCCCACAGGTTCGGGATTTTTGCTATTCTCGCACCTAACTGAATAAACCCCCCTCAGGCTTGTCTGAAGAAAAGGAACCCATAGCAAGTAATAAAAAAAAAATAATAAAAAAAAAAGGGATGGGGGAAGAAGCAGCTCTGTCTGTATTACACTATGCCAGAGATTCCCAAACACAGTCCTCAAAGAGCCCTGCATTTTAGCACCATGGCAACGGCAGCACGCACCCTTCACAGGTAATTCACTTGACCCCTAAAACTGAAAAGCCTCTTTAATTCTTGGCTTTGAGAGCCACATCCTCGCATTTAACCGATGAATGTACCGACAGACTATCAGCCCAAAACAACAAGTCCTTTCAAAGTGCAAGTCTAATCCCAGGATCCCACACCCATGCTTAGGACCTCTAAACCACCACACTCCCCTTGGCCAATCTGGTGCTACTAAGATTACTGGAATTTTTTACTTCCTGAGAACTCAAGGAAGAATGGGTGTCAGTGGAAAAATGTAACCTAAATGAAATCTCCAAGGGACAACAATAGAATCTATTAGAAAGGCTGATGGGTACCTAATTTAGCAAAAAAACTGCCAGGGAACCCATTGGATCCATCTTTTTCTGCCACCAGCACTTTACCAGACTTTTGGCTGCAGAGACCATTCCCTTGGAAGAATAGACTGGCGACTCAGAAAGTCCATCTTCTATTTCTCTATTCCTGGTATGAAGACTGCAGATATCGCCAGAAAATTAATCAGTTCCCATGATAGGTTCTGAAAAGATTCCCTCATCGCCATGGAACTTTTTGTCCCTCGCTGTTGAATTAGGTATGCTACTGCTGGATTCTTATAGGTTTTTCCTGAATAAGAGATTGTGCTTTGTTCAATGTGTTTGGAACTATTCTTCATTCCAAAACATTGATTGGATAAATGTTGTTTCCATTCTGGACCAGAGTCCCTCAAGATGCTGGTTCTGAATAACTGCTCCCTACCTGGATACTGGCATCTATCAGGGTTACTAACAAATCCTGGATGAGGAAACTCTTGCCTTTGTTCAAGTTTTCTGACCTGGTCCACCACCTGAGAGAGTCTTGTCTCTGGTGCAGAATTGTGCTGATAATCAATAATGGTACACAAACACCTTGTTAGAATGCTTAATGGAAACATCCTGGGATGCAGGCTTGCATACTGTACTGCTTCTAATAAGAACACCATATGAGCAACTTCATACAACTGATGGACTTCTGACCATCAAAAATTTCAGAACCAGAATTTGAATGCTCTGCTCTTTTCTATTCTATTGGCAAAGACACCCTGGTTAATTGTGTAGTTAGCATTCCCGCTAGGCTGTTCTTACCGTCCTGACAGATTTGAAAATTGGCAGAATGAACCCTGCCCTTTTGGTGGCGTCCCGCTAAAACATGCCCGGTGACGTCCTCATCCGTGGGCCACTGTATCCCATGTGTGGAAAAATAGCGGTGTAGCAATCACCACCGGTGAATAGATGTAGTGTGCATGCGCACGGCATCTATTCACAGATGGGAGAGCTTGGGGGCAGCCCGGCATGTCCGTAAGTGGCAAGCACCCCCTCAACCCCCAAAGACTTTTCCTCCTTTTTCAAACGCAAACTAGCGTGCCCTCTCTAAGGTCCGGCGCCAGACCTTAGAGAGGGCACTCTAGCATGAAGGCTAGCAGTGAAGACCAGGGCTAAAAACTTCATGTACTGCATGGTAAATCAACCTGGACTTATGCCAGTTGATAACCCAGAAATAGGACACTTAAGACTTCCACTGTCCTTAGCAGACCTATTTGAACAGCATTTTTTTAATCTGTTTTAAAAATGAGATTGTCTACATATGGAACAATCCTTATTCAAATAGATCCTAGAAGGCTTGACATGACTTTTGTGGAAATGAGAGCTGTGGCATAAGGAAGAGCCCTGAATTGGAAAGTTTTTTCCTCGGGTGTAAATCTTAAGACATGGTAGCCCTTCCCAAATGTGGAGGTAGGAATCTCTGAAGTCTATACATTCTAAAAAGCAGTTTACCTCCAGTTTTTTAATGTTCATCCTGAACTTGTCTACCTCACCTACAGCACCTGGAATTTACAGGTAGCCTCCCATCCAGGTACAAAACAGGTCCCAAAAGCATAGTTTCCTAAATCAAATGAGATTGGGCATGTTAAGTGAAGTATGGTTGTAGGTTGCAGACCTGTCTTTTTAATTTAAGATGGGTATGTGACTCCCATCTTGTTTATGGACTAAAATTCCCATGTCCAGAAGGGGATTAATTGATTGATCTAAGGCTCAACATACTGTCACTTTGTAACCTTGCTGAATAGCACCTTCTTGGAGGACTCAAAAGACAGAGCACGTAACCTCTTTCCGTTAAACCTGCTACCCATTTCTCTGAAGAGGACCTTTTACACTAGTTCCTGAATGACAGAAGATGGGCACCCGCCGCAGACTCCTCATGGTGCATGCCCTTCTCATCATGCCTACATACCCAGAAGCTTAAGGACTTCATGTTTCCCTGGCTTCTGCATGCTCGCCTTAGTTTATCTCCTCTAAGTGCAAAACACTCAGAACAAGGGTGACTGTCCCTTGACCTGAAATGAAGTAGATGACTGCCTCTGTCTAAAGTGTGGACTTTTACCTCACTTGATCTCTGAGATTCGCTTATCTAGTTCCGGGCCAAGCAAAATATTACCTTCAAAAAGGATAAGCCCTCCAAATATCTCTGTTTCGAATACCGCATTCAATGACTTTACCATAGAATGCCTGTTTCCACAACTGCTAGCCCATAAATTCTTTCATAACTAAAGCTATGGATGGAGCCAAAGACCAAGCAAGTTCTTCACCAAAGCCTGAGGGAACATCCACAACCAATTGCAGATCACGAGCTTCCTCACACCTGCGTATGGGAGCTGCATAAAACTCATAATCAGGCCACAAGTGTGAAGTTTGTACATTTTTCCTGTATCCTTGTGGGCTTACTCTGCTCCAGTTTCCTCCCAAAGCAAGGGAGGGAGTTTTGGAGAAGAAAATATTCTCTGAAATGCTGTATTAGGTGTTGGCACTATATAAAAGGATAATAGAACACTTGATGAAAATCATGTTTATAATACTTTCATCTTGATCTATTATTGAGCAGATACTACTCAAAGAAAAGCCATAGGCAATTTTCTCTAGGATTGAGACATTTACACAGGGGAGACTCTGAAAAACAGGATGAGCCTGTAATAAGCTACACACTTCCCAGGACTTACTGCAGAATGGAATTCATCAAGCAACACAAATATTTTGTATTTTATTGTAGGTCACCCAATTTCATGATCAAGCAAATGATCTATGTAAATCAACAATGCCAATAATAATTAGAATAAACACAAAGAAGATGTACTGAAATATGTTCTCCATTTTAAATATAGTTCTATTAGTTAGTAGTGCCCTAAACAATGACCAAGAGAATCTAAATAGAATAAGCGACGCAAAAGTAATTGCATTTTTTTGTCAAAGCAGTACTAATAATCACATGCAGGTTTGTGTTCATGTCGAAAAGTTTTTACAATATCCTTATCAGAGCATCAGGCTTACAAAGTAAATAGAGCATAACTGAAAGGCAAGCTACGCTCTCTGGTTAAAGGTTCATCCGAAAAGAAATTCCCTGAAGAGGCTTGACACTTAAAATGCAGTATACCATACAGGGTTCTACAGATTTAAATCTACTAGCACCTGCAAGCTTTTTTTTTTTTTTACACACACATTTAAATTTAATTATAAGCAAAAATAACATGTTTTTCCATGGACTTTTACAAGCAGGTGCTCAAAATGTGGGAGATACATCAAAAGTATTTTTAGGGATGGAGTGATATGCCATATTTTCGCAATTTTTTTCAACTAGGGCAGTGGTTTCCAAACTGTGTGCCGTGGCACCCTGGGGTGCCTCAGGACACTTGAAAGGGTGCCTCAGGTTGGTGGTCCAGCACCAAATCAAATTTTTTATGGTCAATGTAATGTAAATATGTGAATAAACAGAAGCGCAAACCTGTCCTCATCACATAACTGAACCTAAGGATGACAGGTAAGCACAATTTACTTCACTTTACTAAACTTTTCTGAATTTCTCAACAACAAAACTTTTGGCTTAGGAGTGCCGTGAAAACAATGCTGATACTCTAGGGCATGGGTTCCCAACCAAGGCCCTCAAGGCACACTAAAAGCTGGCCACACACTAGACCAACTTGCATCCAACTAGCCAACTAGTTGATTGGTTGGAATGAAAAACTGGTAATGGATGGGAGTAACAGATGATCAGCAATTTGCTCCTAAATGCCAGAAAAAAGATTAAAACGGTCATTCAGACAAGTTTTTAAAATGTTT
Organism: Taudactylus pleione; assembly: GCA_031769625.1. Classification (NCBI taxonomy): domain Eukaryota; kingdom Metazoa; phylum Chordata; class Amphibia; order Anura; family Myobatrachidae; genus Taudactylus; species Taudactylus pleione. The sequence continues at coordinate 5,930,218 of JAUIMM010000512.1, read as the reverse complement.
GATATAAACAATTTGTTCAAACAGTAGTTTTGGTCCATTTTCCAGTGTTTGGGATCAAATTGTGATTGTCATTTGCTTTCATACCTTACCAGATTTTCATTCCAGCCAATCAACTAGTTGGCTGGTTGGACAGAATCTTTAGATGTGTGGCCAGCTCAACAGTCCAAGTTTTAAGGATAGCCACACTTAGGGCTCTATTTACTACAATCCGCATATTGAATGCGGATTGTAGTGCGATATTACCGAGTGAATTCGCATTGCGAATTCAGGCAATATCACAGGGATTTACTATAAATCCCTTGCAGGGACAGAGCTTGCGATAAAGCTCTGTCCCTGCGGATCCCATCCGCACTCTAGTCGCGGTATTTTCAGAAAAAATACCGCGACTAAGAGCCCGCGCATGCGCCGCCCCACCGTCGCTGCTGCCCCCCCACCGGCGCTAAGCCCTGCCCCCCGGCGCTAAGCCCCACCCCCCGCGATCGCGGACCCCCCTCCCCTTCCTCCCTTCATTACACTTACCTGCATCCTCCTGGCCTCCGGTGATCTTCTCTGGGCTTCCCGACCAGGTGATCTCCCATACTGCACTGGGGCCCGATCACCTGATGACCGGGCAGCAGTGCACTGTGGGAGACCAGCTGACCGGAGAGGAGCCATCACCGGAGGTCCGATCACCGGTCCCTGGAGTCAGGTAAGTAAAAAAAAAAAAAAAAAAAAAGTTTCATTTTTTTTTTCACAGCAATCAGCTTGCGGTCTATTTAGACCACATAGCTGATTACTGGTACCGGCTCCCGGCTCTGCTCTCCCCGTTAGAGCAGAGTGGGAGCCCGGTAACCGGGGGAGACCCTGGATAACGCCACCTCCAGGTGGCGTTATTATCACAGGGCTTCCCCCGGTATTTTTTTACAATTTATTTTTAGTAACTATGGTCGGATCACATTTCACATTACAATTATGGGAAATGCGATCTGCTTTACTAAAAATAAGTGATACTAGGGGTTGGAGTAGAATTTTACTAATTCTACTCCAATTGCCCTATAGTAACTACAGGTGAACCTAAAATAATGTGAAAAGGGTGTGAAAACACCCTTTTTCACTTTATTTTAGTAAAAATAATGTTAATAAATAGAGCTCTTAAGCACAGATGACTTAATTAGTACCTTAGTTATTTTGATTTAACGACCTGTGTTCAAGCATGGATATTACTAAAACCAGGACTGTAAAGCTGGCCACACATCTGAAGATTATCTGTCCAACCAGCCAACTAGTTGATTGGTTGGAATGAAAATCTGGTAAGGTATGAAAGCAAATGACAATCAGCAATTAAATCCCAAACGCTGGAAAATGTACAAAAACTGTTTGAACAAATTGTTTAGATCAAACATTTAACAAACTTGTCTGAACGACCATTTTCATCTGTTTTCTGGCATTTAGGAGCAAATTGCTGATCATGATTTACTCCCATATGTTACCAGATTTTCATTCCAACCAATCAACTAGTTTGCTGGTTGGATGTAAATTGGTCTAGTGTGTGGCCAGCTTTAGTGTGCCTTGAGGACAGAGGTTGGGAATCACTGCTCTAGGGTGCTGTGGTAAAAAAAAAAAAAGTTTGGGAACCACTGAACTAGGGCAATCCTTGTTCTTTCTAAATGAAAGTTTTAGATCGCAAGTAGTGTTCACTCTAGCTCCGGCAGCAGGCAGGGCGCCGGTGCTAGAGAGGGCACTTCCGTGCGCGCGCCTGAAAAGGGGGTGTGGCTATTGAAAAGGGGGAGTGTCTAAGATGCGTCCCCTTTTCGTCACTCTTGGGGGCGTGCCCGACACTTACGGACAGACCGGGTAGCCCCCAAGCGCTGCCGACAGGGAGAATAGATGCCGGGCGCGTCTATCCTCCGGCGGTGACCAGGTCACCGCACATTTCCCCACCCGCAGGACACTGCGACCCGCGGGTGGAGACTGCACCCGCAGGCTGTGAGGGCAGGGCGCTAAAACAGCCTAGCAGGAACGCTAGCAAGCAAACTTTTGCTGTGTATGCATTTTGGATTTACAGAGAAAGTGGAAAAACCATGAAAAAAGGTGATGAAACTAAAATACGTACATTTTCTATGCTTTTAGCAGAGTGTACTAAATGCCCTCCATGTGTCTACCTTTGTTTTAGATCTTGGTATAATCAAGTATTTTGCAGACATTAGTAACAGAGCTGCATCCCCAGATAACCATTTATGCATTATGGAAGAATTTAATTTTAATAATTCAGCTACAACTTTTGATAAAGCGCTTCTTAAGCTGGCCACACACTAGACCAACTTACATCCAACCAGCCAACTTGATTGGTTGGAATGAAAACCTGGTAACGTATGGGAATAAATGATGATCAGCAATTTTCTCCTAAATGCCAGAAAACAGATGAAAATGGTCGTTAGACAAGTTTGTTGTTTGAACAAATAGTTTAGATCAAACATTTAACAGTTTTGGTCCATTTTCCAGCGTTTGGGAGCAATTTGCTGATTGTATTCCTTACCAGATTTTCATTCCAACCAATCAACTAGTTGGCTGGTTGGACAGATAATCTTTAGATGTGTGGCCAGCTTTAGTCTTTACTAGAGAAATTGGTCAGTTGGATAATGGGGTTTGCAGATCTCTATCTGGGTTGGGGAAGATTTTAGTCAAGGCACTACTGAAATGAAGAAGGGAATCTTTGGAAAGGTCATTGTAAAAACAAGTTATTGGCTCAATTATTTGGAGTCTCATGTCGGATGATAGGGCGTATAACAATTTTCAAAACTTTGATCAATTGCAGAACCTCCTGAGATGATTAGTTGGCGTAGGGCATCAATTTGTAGTTGGGTGATATGAGGGAAAGACAGAATTTGCACTTCTAATAATCACCTTGAGCATATGATTTCTGGAATGTTTGAAGTACAGAGCTCACCTTTCCTTTATGTCGGACAGTGTTAAGAGGAATCTTTCAAAGCATTAATATAGGGTTCAGAACCAGAGGATGATATTCACTATGTCCACAGAGTATGTGAATCTGGACAATGGCAGCGCCAGGATCCCGACATGTATAATGCTACTTGCAATGTAACAGGTGTGGATTGAAAGATCTACAGTAAAAAATATGAGATATGGTAAGAACTTACCTTTGTTATCTCTATTTCAACAAAGTCCATAAGGTTCCACAGGATATCTTGGGGTATAGGTGATGACGTCAGGCATCGGGCACCATAGAGTTAAGTTTTCAGCCTCCCAGGATGCACTAGGGTCCCCCTCCTATACCCCGCCCCCGAGCCAAGGCATCTCAGTCACGTACCAAGCCATAGGCCGGAGGAGAAGGAAGAGAGAGAAAAAAGATCTGGGCACACACAAGAAACACATTCTCACCAGAGGGAGACGGAAAAACCGGTGACCAGAGTAAAGCCCATCTGCAGCACAGGTGCGACAGGGTGGGAGTCCTGTGGAACCCTATGGACTTCGTAGAAATAGAGATAACAAAGGTAAGTTCTCACCATATCTCATTTTCTACATCAGGGTCCATAGGATATCCACAGGATACCTTGGGGATGTCTCAAAGCAGTATCCTTAAAGGGTGGGGACGCTCCTGTGCCGAAAGGAGAATCCGCCGCCCGAAGGAAGCATCCTGAGAGGCAAAGGTGTCAAACGCGTAATACCTCACAAAGGTATGGACAGAGGACCACGTGGCAGCCTTGCAGATCTGGAATGCAGAGGCACCACATCGAGTTGCCCACGAAGGACCCACAGACCTAGTGGAATGAGCCCTCACAGAGGATGGAACCGGAAGGCCCTCATGAAGATAAGCTTCTGAAATTGCCATCCGAATCCAACCTGCCAAAGTTTGCTTTGAAGCAGGCCAACCCTTTTTACGGAAGCCATAGAGGACAAACAAGGCGTCCGACTTCCGAAACAAGGAAGTGCGGTCAACATAAATTCTTAAGGCCCGCACAACGTCCAAAGTGGCCTCACCCACTGACAGGTCGGGTGAGTTAAAAGCAGTCACAACAATTTCCTCGTTGATATGGAAACGTGAAACAACTTTGGGAAGAAAATCAGGACGAGTGCACAGCACTGCCCTGTTCCCATGAAAAATCAGAAAAGGGGGTCTACAGTATAGAGCCCTTAAGTCAGAAACACGTCTGGCCGAAGCGATGGCCAGAAGGAAAATTGTTTTAGCTGTCAGCCATTTAAGGTCCACTGAGCCCAGTGGTTCAAACGGCGGTCCCTGGAGAGCCCTCAAGACCACAGCTAAATCCCAAGGCGCCACCGGTGGAACAAATGGCGGCTGAAATCGAAGAACACCTTGCATAAAGGTGCGCACATCAGGGATTGTAGCAATCCTACGATGGAACCAGACAGACAGGGCAGACACCTGCACCTTCAGAGAAGCAAGGCGAAGCCAATGGTCTAGTGCCGCCTGTAGGAAAGCCAACACTCTAGACAGACGGAACTCCCGAGGTGCATAACCTCTCAGCCGACACCACTGGAAGAACGTATGCCACACACGATGGTATATTCTTGCAGAAGGCTTCCGAGCTCTTAGCATAGTTCGTACTACAGAGCTGGAAAACCTCCTGGACCTTAACATGGCCGTCTCAACAGTCACGCCGTCAATGACAGCAGAGTCAGGTCCGGGTGAAGACAAGGACCCTGAGACAGTAGGTCCGGTCGCAGCGGCAACCGTAGAGGACTGTCCACGGACAGACCCTGAAGGTCTGAGAACCAGTGTCTCCTGGGCCACGCGGTAGCTATCAACAGGAGCATTCCTCCTTCCTGTTTGAATTTCCGGATTACCCGAGGAAGAAGGGAAAATGGAGGAAATAGATAAGCAAACTGGAACGTCCACTGGACAGACAGAGCATGCACCAGAGACGCCTTTTCGTCTCTTGTGCGAGACCCGTACACCAGCAACTTGTTGTTGTGCCGAGACGCCATGAGGTCGATCTCTGGAAGACTCCACCTGTCCACCAGAAGTTGAAAGATGTCCTGGTGCAGGGACCACTCCCTGGCGACTGAGAAAGTCCGCCTCCCAGTTGAGAACTCCCGGGATGAATACTGCTGATATGGCCGGGAGATTGCGCTCCACCCAGACCAGAATGCGGGACACCTCTACGAGTGCCGCCCGACTTCGGGTTCCTCCTTGACGATTTATGTAGGCCACGGTGGTGGCGTTGTCCGACTGGACCTGCACGGGGTGACCTTGGAGAACCAGCTGTGCCTGCTGGAGAGCATTGAAAACGGCGCGGAGTTCCAAGATGTTTATTGGAAGCTCAGTTTCCGCCTGAGTCCATCTGCCCTGGAACAAGTGTGGACCCGTGACCGCTCCCCAGCCCCGAAGGCTGGCGTCCGTTGTCAATAGGACCAAGTTCTCCACCCAAAACGGACGACCCTTGTTGAGATGGGTCGTCTGCAACCACCAGGCAAGGAACAGGCGAACCTCTGGAGTGAGCAGCATCGTCTGGGTTTTTAGACTCTGAGGCAGTCCATTCCACTTGGACAGGATCAATTGCTGCAGAGGTCTGGAGTGAAACTGGGCATATTCCACCATGTCGAATACTGACACCATGTAACCTCATCGCCGAGTGTAGAGACATGGCGACTCTGCAGACAACTGCGCACCCTCAAATGCAAGGCAGAGATCTTTTCCCCCGTCACAAAGATACTCTGCTGACTGGAGTCCAATAAGCTCCGAGATGCAGAATCCTCTGAGACGGGATCAGGGTGGACTATGTAATCCCCAGGTTCCAGCGCCAGAATAATGGACCGTAGGGTCTCCATCCGAAACCGCGGCACCCGCAAGGACTTGTTGAGGGCCTTGAGGTTGAGAATCAGACGGTACGACCCATTGGGTTTCTGCACCAAAAATAGATTGGAATAGAAACCCTGGCCCCTCTGGGAGAATGGAACAGGCACTATAACTCCAGCCTGGAGCATAGTGTGCAAAACCTTCCGCAGGTCCATGGCTTTGGTCTGGTCTAATGGAAGACCCAGGGTGAAGAATCGGGATGGGGGCCTCTGCCGAAAGGAGAGGGCGTACCCATGAGAAACCACCTCGTAAACCCAAGTGTCTGTCGTAGCTGCTGACCAATACTGGGCGAACTGCAGCAGGCGGCCTCCCACTTTGGGATCCCCCAAAGGGAGGCCCAGACAGTCAGGCCGCATGCTTGTCATCAGACTTAGGGGCCGGACGTCTGGCACTCAAGGCCTGTTTCCTGGGCTTGGCCGATTTCTTGGGCCCAGCCTGTCTGGGAAAGGACTGTGCCTTAGGCCTACCCTGGGCCCTATAAGGCCGAAAGGACGACGTACCCGAACTGGAAGGGACCGCAGCAGACGGGAGACATGCAGACTTGGCTGCCGCCAGCGTGGCTACAATTTTGTCCAGATCCGGACCAAAGAGGACTTCTCCATTAAATGGCAAAGCTTCCAATCCCTTTTTGGAATCAGCGTCCGCCTTCCAGGATCGCAACCATAAGGTGCGACGAGTAGCCACAGCTGCCGAGGAAATGCGAGAAGTGAGGGTACTAATATCCAAGGCCGCTTCATTGATGTAAGTGGCCGAATCCCGGAGATTGCCTATCAACTCGGACTGTTCAGCTGAACAGTCGGAATCCAAAGACGCCTCCAAACTATCGGCCCAGCGCTCCATAGCTCTGGCTACCCAACATACGGCCATAGCCGGTCTGGATGCCCCCCCCCCCGCAAGGGAAAAAATGGACTTCAGGCAGATCTCCACCTTACGGTCCGTAGCATCCTTCAAGGAGGACATGGAGGGCATGGGCAATGTGGCACTTCGGACTAGGCGTGTCACATGAGAATCCACCTGAGGGGATTCCCACTTAAGAGAAATAATTGTCCGCAAATGGATAAGCCACCGCTAAACGTCTTTGAGGCTGATACCGTTTGCAAGGATGTTTCCACGCCTCCTCTAAATGGTCTACTAACTGACCCGAAAGAGGAAACACTGTAACGTCACCCTTAATATCCTTGAAAAAGGCATATTTGGACTTTGACACCGGAGGATCATCATCCTCAATAACTAAAGCTGTGCGGACTGCACGAATAAGGCTAGGAATATAAACCTTAGACTTAGCGTCCAACTCTTTAGTACGGGGAGGTTCTTGGTCAGAAAGATCCAGAATCTCCCCATCATCGGACATCCCATCGTTATCCTCATAAGGAGCAGACAGAGACGTCACCGGCCGCTTGTGAGGCCGCAACACAGACTCCCCTTGTAACACGTCCGACAAATGCTGTACAGAGCATGTCAGCGAATTAACCCACGCAGGCTCCTGAGAGGAGGGAAATAGGGAGACTGTGGGGTACCATCAGTTGTCTCGTGAACCCCTGCATGGGTGACGACACCACCGACTGCTGGGACAATCCCATCTGAGAGAACGCAGGTTGCGGTGCTAACTGGCCCACTAGGGTTGTATGCGCTTTGGCAAAACAAGCCCAGGGCGGCTCCTGTACCGGAGCCATGACAGTAATTGGTCGCGCCAATAAAAAACACTGCCGACATAGCCCCTCCGCGCTACCCTAACCCTCCACTATAGGTACCTTGCACGTAGTACACAGAAGCTGGAGAGGAAATCACTCTCAGACATGATGGCAAGTATGTGACCACTCTCACTGATACTCGTTAGTATAGTGGTAGAACCACCCTGCAATCACCGCACCGCAAGGGCTTTAACAGAAGAAGAGCAGGGACAGTGAAAAGGCTGACAGTAGAAAGTGAAAGTACAGGCAGCAGACGCTAGCAGCAGCCACATACAATGAAAATAAATTAATCCCTGCATTATCAGCGCTGATCCTCAACTACACAGAGTCTGGTAGGACTCAGACACAGATCTGTTCCAACAGAGGAGAAGTATGCCGGGGGACCCAGTCCACGATGCCACCGATCAGCATGCTTCTGTAAAGAAAGCCACCGAGGAGCAGAGAGGAGGCCGGCTTGGGTGAGGAGCGTTGCTACAGGGCCAATCGGCAGGTGCAAAGAGGGCTGTGTGTAGCGGGGGAGGCGCAGGCTGTGTACAAGGAAGGCGCACTCCCCTGGCATGCAATTAACCCCTGGGACGCCGCAGCGCTACCGCGCAGCTGCGGTCCGCTGTCCCAGGGGGGGTAGTGGAAGAGCAGGTGTGTTACCTGGCTCCATGCTGCAGCCAGTCCCCAGGGAGCCCCCTGCCTGGGGACTCAGGACCATGTTTCAGCGGGGACCCACCGCGGGACCCCGCTGCTTACCTGCTGCCCCCCTTGAATCCGGCCATGGTCCAAAACATCTGGGGTCACCGGATCAGTACCGGCGTTCTGGGACCGGCAGGGGTGTAGGGAAGACTGCATGGACGTCAGTAGTGACTGTCCATGCTGTACTTCCAGATGGGCAGCCACAGCTGCCTTGAAGAAAACTTCAGGGGCTATCCTTAGCCCTCCTCTAAACAGGTGCTCCGACTCAGAGCCGGGCACCAACGAAACTGGGATGCCTTGGCTCGGGGGCAGGGTATAGGAGGGGGACCCCAGTGCATCCTGGGAGGCTGAAAACTTAACTCTATGGTGCCCGATGCCTGACGTCATCACCTATACCCCAAGGTATCCTGTGGATACCCTATAGACCCTGATGTAGAAAGTTAGACAATGTCTAGATCAGCGATTCCCAACCTCGGTCCTCAAGGCACACTAACAGTCCTGGTTTTAGTGATATCCATGATTGAGCACAGATGGTTAAATCAAAATAACTGAGGTACTAATTAAGTCACTTGTGCTCAAGTATGGCTATCCCTAAAACCTGGACAGTTAGTGTGCCTTGAGGACCGTGGTTGGGAACCCCTGGTCTAGATAGACACCAGGGGAATCGGTATGAAACCCGGGAGGGGGGGGGGCGAAGGGGGGGGGGGAGGGTTAGGCACCCCCGGGGAGGACGGTGCCTAACCCTAAGTCCCCCCCGGGTGCCCTAAACCCAACCCTCCCCCCGCGGCTGTCAGCTTACGGCGCCCCGGCATCCCTTCGATCGGGATGCCGGTCTCCCGGCGTCGGGGAAATGTCAGGCGTCTTACATCTAGACACCCGGCATTTCACCCTCGCCGGGATATGACAGTCGGGAAGCCGGCTGTCGGTATTAAGGCAGCCGGGTTCCAGATTGTATACCACACCAGGGGCCAAATGTAATAGGGTGAGAGTTTAGCAGTAATCTCTCACATTGGTCGAGTTTTATCTTCAAAATGGAAAAACATCCGAATGAGATTTTAAAATCGTGAGTGTTTTTGAGTCTGAAAAACATGAGAGTTTGCTCTGTTCCTTTGTTCTCGGACTCGAACATTGGCAGAGTTTAAAAAGTCTGAGAACTCACTATTTCTAAACTCTCGCCCTATTACATTTGGCCCCAGATGTTAGTCAATAGGCCCTCTAGCGCAAGTATACACTGCCCCCAGTGTATACTCGACGGCTGCAGGGAGGAGCAGTCGCAGGGCAAATAGACAGACAGCAGTGCTTCTGTCCCGCCAGTGTGTATCGATTAGTTATGCATATGTTTTTTATTTAAACATTTGAAATAACTATATACAAAGTCGATGTATCGCATGTGGAACGATCATGCCACTGTTATATAGCATTCTCGGACCGGCTCTCAGAGCAATAACCCCCGGACATCATGTAGACTACAATCACGCAGCAATAATCATCAATAGTTTGTGATGGGTATATCATACCGATCAAAAATATCCATAAGGGATTGGCGAATAGTGGTGACCAATTTATATAAGTCAAAGCAGTTTGAAAGTGTTAAAGTTCAACCTTTGAAAAAATATATACTGTATATTTTTATGGTATACAGTGAATAATCTTGACCTAATTCAATCAGTTTTTGGAAAAAATATTAGCTAGTTAAGTGGTTAAAAGTTCCACAGGTGGAGCCATTTCATTTGTGATACTGAGGAGATCTTTAATATAGGCACTGTTAGGGGTCCAGAGGACTGGCGTTGGGAAACACTGGAGAAGACACTTACCTGCATTCAAATATTTGTTTACTTTTTGTGTTACAACCTGATCAAAGTATTTTTGCTCTCTGTATTTAGTTTTATTTGCTGAAGTTGGGAATTGTTTTATGGCTTATAAAGCAGCAGCAGCAATGTATGCTGATGATTGATCCTTTATATATTGCTTAACAAAGTAAATATCTCCCTAGAGTATCCTTTAGATGTTTGCAAGAATCATTAGTGCAAAATAAATTAACTAAGCTGGTAGGGATTTGCTATGGAGTACGCTCACACAGGACATGATGTCCCTGTACTCTTACCCATATTAGTGCTTGGTCAGAATTGCTGATGGTTTAGGTAAATGTTTCAAATTTTATAGAACGCAAAAAGCAATAAGTCACCAATATGGGAAAAGGAGTAATGTGTCTAAAGCTGGGTACATGCGTAAAGATTTTCTGTCCAACCATCCAACTAGTTGATTGGTTGGAATGAAAATCTGGTAACGTATGGGAGTAACTGATTATCAGCAATTTGCTCCTAAATGCCAGAAAACAGATGAAAATGGTCAGACAAGTTTGTTAAATGTTTGATCTAAACAATTTGTTCAAACAACAGTTTTTGTCCAATTTCTGGCGTTTGGTAGCAAATTACTGATTGTCATTTGCTTTCATACCTTACCAGATTTTCATTCCAACCAATCAACTAGTTGGATGGTTGAACATAAAATCTTTACGTATGTATGCACCTTTAGAGAAGCATGTATAATCCAACTCCACTGGATAGTGTGTTATCTGTATGACCAAGAGTGATGCTGGGTACACACTTAATGATGCGTACCCAGCATGATGTTGTCCGTGGTGGGTCCTGGCATCGGCAAGTGCGTACACACTTGCCGATGCCGGCAGCGATGGAACAGCAGGGGCCATTCTGCATTCAGCAGCATGGCTCCCGCTATCGCCCTTCGGACCTGCATGGTCAGCGACACAGGGGGTACAGCACGTACAACATATAGTCTAGTACAGGCATGTCAAACTCAAAATCCTAACCTGGCCAAATATTCAAGGTCTAAGAGTGTTTGGGTCACAAGGGGAAAAAAAAGAAAAAAAGTCATATGCAATTTTGAAAGGTTTATTACCAAGAATAATCTCTTCTATATCTCCCCTATATAACACCACATATTGTGAGCTGAGATGTGTTTTATTTCCCCTCATATAATACTGTATGGTCCCCTCCTCCAGTCCAACCACATGCCCAGTGTCCCCCCTTCCAGTTTACCTTCTTCCTAATTATTCACAGCCATCTGCTCCACTTCCAGCTCCTGCTCTTCGCGGGCAGCTGGCACTCACTAAGGGCGCGGACGTCTTCAGTGCTACCGAGCAGGCGGGATGTGGCGAAGGGGCAGAATCAGAACAACCAAGGCAGCCGGGTATGCGCCAAGGATGTTTTCCCATCTCTGCCATAATGCGCATGTGCAGAACGGTGAATGCTGCCTGATCGGAGCTGAGCTCCGTTCGCGGCAGCCGGAACTCACCTGGCGGGCCACATTGCCCTTCACTAGTACAGCTAAAGCGGGCAGCAAAAACATGCAATAGGGGCCACATTCGGCCCTCGATTTTGACACGTCTGTTCTAGTGTGTACCCGGCTTAAGGTGTTGTAGAAGATAGGAAATACCTAAATTGTAGCTATGTCTGAGGGGTTGTATTTCTACAAAGGTAAGAGGGGAATGTCGAATGTGTTACAACACGGACGGGGGATGGACGTGTGTTTCTACAGAGGGGAGGGAAATTTAAAAACAAATTATGCTATGCGTGGTTCTGTCTCTTTAAGAGAGGACCCATACTCATGGAAGAAGCACAATATGTATTTAAAATCTGTGTGACAGCTGGAGCCAAATGTGGCAGAGCAATACTCATATATACAAGAGTCAGTGTAGGGACTGACCAGAGAGGGAGAACTTGACGTGGTTGGCCAGCTGGACAAATGTTTGCAATATTTTGGAAACCAACAGTCCCTGTATTTAAAATAATTACAGTTTAAAAAGTGAGCGAGTGCAGAGTTTGTAAGAATTTTTTTTTTTTTATGTAAATGGTGTGGTCACATACCAAAAGGCACCCCAGATGGTTGAGTGCCGTGGATTAAGCCAGTTTGTCTAATAAATAAAAAAAAGTTGAAAATTATATATATATATATATATATATATATATATATATATATATATATATATATATATATATATATATATATATATATATATTCACGCTAATCCACGACACTCAACCTACTGGGGTGCCTTTTGGTCTGTGACCACACCATCTACATAAAAAAAACGTCATACAAACTCGGCACTCACATGCTTTTCAAACTGCAACTCTTTGAACATAGGGAATGTTGGTTCCAAAATATTGCAATAATTTGTTAAGCTGACCACCGCTTCACGGTCATTCCCATCTGGCCAGTCCCTACACTGATTATCAGATAAATGAACTTGATCTGCCACCTTTGAAAACTGGGTCCTGCCTTAAAGAGACAAGACCACATACATACTATACACAGTGCCTTGCAAAATGTAATGTATTTATTTTTCTTATCTGAATTTTGTGTGGTGGATCTGCACAAAATAGTCTAATTTGGTGAATTGAGGTGAGATTATAAAAAAGAATCTTTATAAATAAAATTCTGAAAATTGTCATGTGCATATGTAATCATCCCTTTGCTATGAAGCCCCTCAAAAGTTCTGGTGCAAACAATTACCTTGAGAAGTCTCATAATTTGTGAAATGAAATCCACCTGTGTGAAATCCAAGTGTCACATGATCTGTAAGTATAAACACACCTTTTCTGAAAGGCCCCACATGCTGCAACACCACTAAGCAAGAGGCATCACACCATGAAGACCAAGGAGCTCTCCAAACAAGTCAGGGACAAAGTACAATTCTGGGATGAGTTACAAAAAAAAAAAAAAAAATCTTTGATGATCCCCCAGAGCACCATCAAATCCATCATCATCAAATGGAAAGAACATGGTATCACAACAAACCTGCCAAGAGAGGGCCGCCCACCAAAACTCAGACTGGGCAAGGAAGGCATTAATCAGAGAGGCAGCAGAGAGACCAAAAGGTAACCCTGAAGGAGCTGCAGAGTTCCATAGCAGAGACTGGTGTATCTGTGCCTGTGACCACAATAAAGGCCCCCATACATCAGAGATTGATTGCAGCAATCGTGCAATTTGCAATCGATTATGTATAAAAATCTTTCCCTTTTTCAATCGATTGCAGAATTGCCACAATCGATTGAAAAAGGGAAAGATTTTTATACACAATCGATTGCAAATTGCACGATTGCTGCAATCAGTCTCTGATGTATGGGGGCCTTAAGCCGTACACTCCATAGAGCAGGGCTTTATGGAAGAGTGGCCAGAAAAAAGCCATTACTTAGTGATAAAAAGAAGAAGAAACGATTTTAGTTTGCCAAAAGGCATGTGGGAGACTCCCCAAATGTATGGAGGAAGGTGCTCTGGTCAGATGAGACTAAAATTTAACTTTTCGGCCACCGAGGAAAACGCCATTTCTGGCGCAAACCCAACACATCCCATCACCCCAAGAACACCATCCCCACAGTGAAACATGGTGGTGGTGGCAGCATCATGCTGTGGAGATGTTTTTCAGCAGCAGGGACTAGGAAACTGATTTGAGTCGAGGGAAAGATGGATGGTGCTAAATACAGGGATATTCTTGAGCAAAACCTGTTTCACTCTGCCTGTGATTTGAGACTGGGACGGAGGTTCACCTTCCAGCAGGACAATGACCCAAAGCATACTGCTATAGTAACACTCGAGTGGTTTAAAGGGAAACATTTAAATGTGTTGGAATGGCCTAGTCAAAGCCCAGATCTCAATCCAATTGAGACTTGACTTGAAGATTGCTGTTCACAAGTGGAAACCATCCGACATGAAGGAGCTGGAGCAGTTTTGCCTTGAGGAACGGGCCAAAATCCAAGGGGCAAGCTCATAGAGACTTACCCAAAGCAACTTGCAGCTGTAATTGCCACAAAAGGTAACTCGACAAAGTACTGATTTTAGGGGGCTGAATAGTTATGCAAGCTGAAGTATTCTGTTATGTTGTCCTAAATGTTTGATTCACAATCTAAAAAAAAAAACCACAAGTTCACAGTTGTAGGCATGTTCGGCGAATGAAATGATGCACACCTTCAAACAATCCATTTTAATTCCAGATAGCAAGGCAACACCACATAAAAAATGCATAGGGGGGTGAATACATTAGCAAGGCACACACATATGTAGTATGATGGGGTGGAGGGTGCGCTCGCCCTATGGGTGTAATGCTGGAGTAATAGTGTGTTGTGGTCTTTTGTGTTGGCTCCTGTCTCACACACATCACCGGTCCGTAACATGAACACACACCTGCCCCCTACCCCCCCCCCCCCCCACACACACATCTCTGCCTCTATAGTGACCACACCACCCCAAGACGGCACCCCTTCCCTCCCCTTCTCCACAACAAGACCATTTACACACTACTGCACCAAACACATTCCACACACTAAGAACCTATTAGTCAACCCACCAATCTTACTCCTCCTCGCCACACGTTAACACACACTGCCCCGTGTCAGTCGATTTAACCACTTGGCCACACCACATATGTACTTACACAACCCTGGCATTCCACACATCATACAGGTTAGCGATACTAACCACTACACCCACCCTCCCACCACACGCGGCCATCATCTAGACACCATTATACACATAACAGGAATGTCCACTACAGCACTGCCAGCTTGACACATGCCACACGCACCAGTTTTATTCCATCTCCCCCTGCCCGATCACCTAGCCACCATCCCCGGAGAGTTGCCCAGCCACACCTCCCCGGCCCCCTGCGGTCACCCGAGCCACCAACCATCACCCTCATAATCACCCCCACACACACCCAGCCTATCACAGCGCATGTTTGGCCACCTGCACCACGGGACTAAACTACCATGACAATGCGGTTTCACATCCCCACCTCCACAATAATTGCCTTACACACCCCGGTGCCCCTGACCCCCACCCTACTCGCCACATGCCCCTGACCCCCACCCTACTCGCCACATGCCCCTGCCCGCTCATTAAATCCCCCACACAGCACAAAACACTCCGCATACCTCCTCCGCCCAACGCACGCCAGAGCCAGTTGTCCTCTTAACCCATGTAAACATACGGAAACCCTAGCACAAGATTGGCTGCCAGCACCACGTGACCACCTCCAACCAACCGCACCCGGTCTCGATCCCCATAGCAGCTGCATAATGCATTAAAGCACACCAGCCCCAGCATACACACCCACACCAGCAGAGCACACGATTGGCTGCCGACACCATATGACCGCTGCTGACCATTCACAGCCGGTCACAATCCCCATAGCAGCCACATATGCACCCAGACACGAGCCCCAGCTAACACACCCACAGCAGCACAGCACACCATTGGCTGCCCAAACCACGTGACGTTATCACCCAACCACAGGCTTAGCCTCGCACAATCACCCACGACCTATCAGATACATGGGCCACACCCACTCTTAGCCCTGATTGGTCATCTCCACCACCTGACAAATACAGAACCCGGAAGTTCCACATTTAAACCTCACACATGCATAGCCACACTTCTTACCTCCTTGAAGAAGGCAGAGCCTCTGCCGAAACGCGTCGGAGACCCCCTACATTCTGACACCACAGCCAGCTTACACCAGAGCTCTTCATTCCCATGGAGAACTCGGTCGAGCCTTGCTGCTTCCAGAACCCTCTCTACCCACCACCCGCAGGGCCGCACTGGGCATCACACCTAGCAAAGCCCTGCGCATCCCTCTTGATCACCAGTCCACCGGCTAGACCCAGGCGACCACGCACCGCCCCCTGGGAGCAACCAACACCAGCTCCACTCACAACTGTACATCCAGCAGCAATCCCTAAGCGATCCACACCAGCAGGCACCCACCAGGCAGCGGGAACAGAACGCCAGCAACGTGGTGCACCAAGCCCCACAGTGCACCAGCAAGCCACTACCACACACAGAGCTTCCTCCAACTGCTGACACCGCAGCAGCCATCCAACACCGCATCTGCAAAAGGAAACTAACACCAGCTACCAGCAGCCCAAGCCTTTTTCACCAACAAATCCTACCGGTAGGTAAGTGACTCCGAGACTTATACCCCTGCGCGGGACGCCGCCAGGGTGTACATCCACAACCGCCAGACCCGCTGCCAACCCACCACTCCCCTCCCCCCGAGACATCCCAAGACTGTTGACCAAAGGTCCAGCAGGGGTAATGTGCCGGTCTATTGAACTGCACGGAAAGGAGCCCCCTAAAAGGGTCCACTCACCTCCCCAGTCTCCACCCACACACACCCCTAAGTAGATCGCTCACCCCACCTGGGTGCCTGGGACCGAACAGGATTAGTACAGTTTTTTATCCAATGAACCCTTTGGCCCCCATTTCTGCCTCTGTCTTCATTTCCTCACCCACCACCTCCAGTCCATTAGACCCCCTTCCCTCCCTACACCCCATCACTCCACACAACATCAAACACAAAAGACCACAACACACTATTACTCCAGCATTACACCCATAGGGCGAGCGCACCCTCCGCACCCTCTACCCCATTCTATCGTTACACAGGACCCGGTACTCCTGCTTTTAAGAAGGTGCAGCACCCCGACACAAACAATACATCTCACATCCCATCTGCCCATACAGCAGAGCGCAGTTCTAACCCATCATTTCCACATATGTAGTATGATGTAGATCGATATATATCTATCCTCACTTTTTTGGGGAAAAAAAAAAAAGCAAAAAAGAGCCAGCACACATTTAGTAGATTTATTCTGAAGGTCACAGCATCCAATAGTCAGCAGCAGAAGCCCGACGGCCGTTTCAACCAAATACTAATTGGTTTTCCTCAGGGGCTAGGATTTGGTTGAAACGGTTGTCGGGCGGGCTGCTGCCGACTATTGGATGCTGTATTTTTTCCAAAAAAAAAAAAAAGGGACTGCATATATGTATTTTGTATGACCCAAGTACTGCATCTTTAAAGGAAGTCCAACGTGCTTCAGTCCGAATCAAAGCTTTACCCCTATCAACCCCACTTGGGGACTCTGGTACATGATCAATTTTTATGTACCGTAAGGCTGAAAGGGTATGTCCCTTCTCCTTAAAATGCCGGGCAACTGGCTGGTCAAAATCTCTGCCTGATAATGACAGATTGATAGCCTCTCTCGGAACTTCCGGGTAGTCATAGTAAAAGGCCACGAGGACACAGAATAATTATATACTACACGAGTAGTATTACATGTCAAGATATGGCTAATCTCGTACGTTTTTTCATTTTGAGGATGTTTAAAAGATCTCCCCGATGATAGAAATTTACATGTGGTGCAACTATAGCACCCTGGTGGTTTAGTATAAACAATGGGCGGCTTTGGAATACCTCTCCCAGTAATGTCTGTAACCATTAAGCGATCCTTACGTTTACAGCCTTTTCTAAATGCAGCTACCGGTCTTATTTCTTTAAACACTGGCAAATCTGGTTCAGATGACACCATGGGCCACAGAGCTTTAGTGGCATGTTTAATAACGGGACTGGCTACTGTGAAACTACTAGACCAAGGCAAAATGTTATCTTGTTCCTTGGGTCTAGATTGTAAAGTCTGGGATCTGAACATCTGTAACACTCTCTGCTTTTATTGTTTTAACAACTTGTGATCATAACCTCTCGCTAAAAATGTTTGAATGAGCTCCTCTAACCGTGCAGGAATCTGAGAATGATCAATCATCAACCTCGCTACTCTAATCATCAGGGATAAGGGTAAAACCTTTTTTACGAACTAATGGATGATGGCTAGAAGCTAAAAGGAAAGTATTGCGATCCACGACCTTTGAAAACATCTGTCACAATCTGGCCATCCACAATATTAATTATTACATCCAGAAAGCTAGCTGACTCTGGGTTACAGAAATAGGTACATTTTATGCTAGAATCCATCGCATTAATTTCCTCCATTATCAAAATAAACAATTCGAGACAACCAGTCCATATTACTATTACAAATAAGTCATCAATATAGCGGGTACATAATTTAATATATTGATTAATGTCTGGGTGGTTCAAAAACATATTGTCCACTTGATCGAACATATACACATTCGCATAAGAGGGTGCCACCGATGACTCCACGGCACAACCTCGAAGCTGGAGGTAAAAGTGACCATCATACAAGAAATAATTTCTCAGAATAAAGACATGGATAGATCATGATCAAACACAGACATAGGTAGATGTGCAGACAGGAACTTTCGCATAGCTATTAGACCCCCAGTAGGAGGAATAGAGGTGTACAAATTGCACACGTCTAAACAACACAGAGAACCCTCCGGTACCTCACCCAAATCAAGGAGAAGTTTAAAAAAAAACTAGTGGTGTCCTTCAAAGAGGAACTTTGTAATGGGAGCAGGTTGTAACGAAGTTCAACAACTGGGCAATAGGCTGATATGAGTCATGTGCTGAAGTAATCGGGCGGCTTCTCTTTATACTCATGTAACTTCGGCAAGGAGTATAATGCCAGAACCTTTGGATAATCCAGCAAGATTGTTTTAGCTAATTTGGATGAGATCTTATTCTTTTCCACGGATGTATCCAGGATATGCTTTAGTTCCAGTAGATACCGTCTTGTACGACCACCACTAAAACACATATACTTCATTGTCAGCCAGCTGTCTAGATATTTCTGAGCGATAATCTTGTATATCCTGGATAACGGATTGCTCCGCCTTTGTCGGCCGGCCT
Organism: Taudactylus pleione; assembly: GCA_031769625.1. Lineage (NCBI taxonomy): Eukaryota > Metazoa > Chordata > Amphibia > Anura > Myobatrachidae > Taudactylus > Taudactylus pleione. Next base: position 5,911,398 of record JAUIMM010000512.1, on the reverse strand, counting down.
GATAATATCCTGGTATGAGCTCAAGTCCTGCAATGCTATCATTTCAGCTTTAGATAAATTCTTTGGACTTTACCTGGAGCTGCCACATGCCTTGTTAATGCCCAATCTAAGAATCTATTAAAAGGTCTTTGAGGCATTAGTCGACATTGGATCATAATTAGATCTGGAACATTTTTTAAGAAACTGATCGAAGATAGAGGATTCGGTGGCCGTACCTTGATGCTGGTAATGTTATTTAAGTCGCATATTTCTTGCCAACCTGTGATTCTCTTTGTTCCAAGTAAATTCATCATGAAAGCTCGTCGGCACGAAGGAAAGACCCTTATTAAGGACTTCTATCTCCATGTCATCTAGCGTTCTTTTAGATGGAAGAAACGTTAATTTTCAATCTATGACGTTTTTTTTCTGCCGCCTCTGCCCCTGCCCACCCCTGCGGGTGGCAGGTCTTCTAAAGAGCTATTGCTCTCTAAAGGGGCTTGCCCTAAAGGGATACTTTGGGTTGCAGACGCATCATCCGATTTGGATATTACAAACTTGCTGTCACTGTTGTAATACGGTGTCTGTTTACGGCTGCGACTCTCAAATGCCATGGTTTACGTTTTGGTACAAAAGACTGGGTGCACCCCTTGCTGTTGCCCCCAGTCAACCAGCGATACACATTCTCCTCGTAGTCCATGTCCACTGTATATTTTTTGTTTTTTTTAAATTTCATCAGTGTTTTTTTTTTTTTTTTATAGTGGTCGCATTGTTGCTCCAACTGTCCATCCATGTCCGATTAGCCACATCCTCCATAATTTTCTTATGTTCAGCTTCAAAGGCAATAATTTTAGTCCTGGTATGCTGTAACTCACGTCCAGCTTCATCGATAACCAGGACCATGGGATCGAGGGCACACTTGTTTGGGATGCCCAACCATTTTCTCAAACAGACTAGGTTGTGACAGCCAATAGTTGGCACATTTTTTACTCTAAACCTGCGTGGTATTTTCTCGGATCTCACATAGGCGGACAAATTAATTCTACGTAACAAATAGTCCATTTCACGCCTTTTCAGCTTGAATAATTGATGATGCAAATCATCCAAATTCTGCCTGGGGTCAGTAATGGTTAATACATCCTTAAATAAAATCCCCTCAATTTCTGCTGCTGAGTAGCCAACTGTTTCTCCAGCTGGTACATTGAAACTACTATTTGCCACGTCTACGGTTTCTGCGGTGGTTCGCAAGCCGGCTGGTTGCTTAAAAACGGCCTGGCCTGCTGGTCCCGGAAGTGCGTCATAGACGGGAGTCCGGGCTGGGAGACACAAGCGTGAGGATGCAGACACTGAGGGTTATATATGGCAGGTAAATGTACCTTGTTATTTGTATGTGTGTGTCCTGACGAAAGGGCGGGTACCCTGAAGCGTTGACCTATATGGTTCAATAAATGCACTTGGTGTGTGACATCATAATTGGAGCACTTGGAGTGCTGTGTCGTGTTTTGGATGAGAGAGATAGATGTATGTATTTATATATATATATATATATATATATACATATACACACACACACACACATAATGGTTTTGAAACGTCAGCAAATGGATTTGTATCAACACAAAAATTTTGAAAAAGTGCATATCTTATTTCTATTAGCAAAATTTGCAGCTCTTAATCTTGGATACACCTCAAAGCAAATCGGTTTAGTGGGGTATATTAATGTTGGTTCAGTAACCTACCTGTCAGAAGACGACTCTCCCGAAGAACATACAATTTCACCAGAGAACTTAGTATCCGCTGTAATACAAGACACAGGGCATATGGTTTCTCCAACACTTCCATTAAGGTCATCCACGGTCTGGTTTTTAAAGTGCATGCCTCCTAGTTGTTCATCGACTTCCATTACTTCTGCCTGTAAATCACATGAGAGAGACTGAGCTGTGACAGCTGCTTTCTCACTTTCAGAGACTGTGGAAAGTAACTGTATTCCAGTATTATTATTATTAACAGTTGTTATATCAAGTGCAGAAGCTGCTTCTTCAGATACATCCTGGTTATCATTGTACATTTGTTTTCTTGATCTGCAGTGTACAAAATCATTACTGCATTCAGACAATGGACTTTTGTCATAAGAGTTTGAATCTGTTACAGACGTTTTTTCTTCTTGACACACATAGAGGTTGACATTGTTTTGAAGAATACTGGCAGCTTCGCCAGCTAAAGGAATTTCCTCCTGTTTCTCCATGGTATTCTACACGAGAAAAAAAAAAATGAAAAAGATAAGATTACTATACACACTCCACTGTTTCACCCAAATTACATGTACAACAAACATGTAAGTGCTGTATATATTTTCCAGTGGAAGAAGAAAAAAAAAAAAAAACTTAGGGGTAGATATACCAAGAGGCTCTTTGTCAAAGTTGCTCAACACCAGTAGCTTTGACCGATAGTAATAGGAACAAATGCAATACCAGGCTGATTGACAAACTGCACCTTAGTAAATACACCCTTAATCTATAGGAGGCTTTATCTTTCATATAACACTTCTGACAAAACATTCGCATATGGATCAGTGACAAATGGGGAGAGGGACATGGCTGGTTCCCATAAAATAGGTGGTGCTGCTGATACAAAATTGACCTTGCAAACAATTTGTTTAATGGATTATGAGGTTAATTCAATTGTATGTGATGTCTGGCTGCAGATATATCAATTTGTTACGGTAGTGCCGACTTCGCGATGCCGGTAGGCACGTTGTGCTGTTCTGAATGGCAAATTGCAGATAATTGAATTCCCTATATATTTAATTTTTTTTATTCTCGTCTTACCTTGGACTAAGTTCTAGCAGCCGCATTAGGTGGCTAGATATCCATGAGGATGAGTATATTACTTAGGGGTCATATCCATAATAAGGTGTATATTACAATATATAATATTTAAGGGTCAAATTCATGATGCTAGATGTATTACATTATATAATACTGAGGGGTCTTGTCAATCAGACTGATATTACAATACAAAATACTGAGGGGGTCATATCCCTGAGGTTGGGTATATTACATTATACAATACTGAGGGTTCATGTCAATGAGATTGATATTACAATAGAGAATACTGAGGGGGTCATATCCATGAGGCTGGGCATACTAAAATTTACAAAGGATGAGGGGTCATGTCCACGAGACTGAGCATAATATAATATACTATCCTGAGGGGAGGGGCTATGTCCATGAGGCTTTTTACAAAATATGAAAACAAAGAAAGAAATGAGTCATTTGGTGCACACATTATATATAATCTTATTTTTTTTTTTATATAAAAAAAAAAAAAGAAGAACATATACCTTCTAGAAAAAAAAAAAATAAAATAATATTTTATTTAAATAATGATGTCTCCAAATATTACATTAAGGAGAACAAAGATGTTATTCTAGACAGTTATAGTACATTTACTCATCTACAGGATATCACTTCATACAGTCAGGGGTATACTGTGGTCAGGCAACTGAACTCCAGATAAATTACCCTTGTTCAAGTGTTACAGATGTGTACTCGTACATATAGCCTCAATACGCCATGCAGCATGACTTGCCTGGCATGAGTAAGCCGCCAGGCCGCATGCTACCCTGCTAGCGTTTCATCCAAGTAGCAATGTGATGTAGCTAGGACGCACCAGCATACTGTGCTAATTTGATTCATTTGTTATGCGACACATCTGTGTGCATCTGAGTCTATATGAAGCACAATGGAACATGGAATGAAAAGCTGCGGCTGCTACATTGTAGCACTGCGTATACAGATATACAAGTGTCGCATATCAAATTATTCAGCGTGATTTCATGGTGCATCCTAGTCGTGGTCAAAGTAGTGAGCTGGATGCTGCACGCCTGTCAAAAGGAGGAATGCATGCCCTCCACAATTAATCCTGTGGCTCGTCCCTTCTGCCAGCAAGATCATAGATGCCACCAATACTGGGTGTCTACTATCTGGAGTCCGACCTTGGTCCTTCTCCCTGCAGTACTGCCAGCAGCTAGGAGTAACCGCGGGGAGGCGCATCACTAGCGAAGCAGAGAAGAGTCACCACAAGGGAGCTGCAACACTGCCAGAGGCGAAGATGGTGCCTGCAGGAAGGTGCATCACTACCAACATGGAGGAGGAGAGTGACCACAGGGAGCTGCATCACTAACGGCATGGAGAGGAGTGATCATCGGGTAGCTGGAGCACTGCCAGTGGTGCAAATGCATTTTTGGCTATTTATGTTTTTTTACACGAAGGGGGGCATGGCCAATCATCCTGTGATTAGGCCACGCCCCCCCAAAATTACTGGCGCTCGGCCCAGCTCTCTATGTGCCTGGTTGGAGTAGAAGAGTTTGTCCTCCGGGGAGCTGTACAAGCCTGTTGAGTGTTTGGTTTCATTAGAATGACCTCCAGGTTTTATATTGTTATTAATTTGAGGCACTCCTGTGTGGCACATTGAATTGTGGTCACCCATGTGTGCCTCAGCCCATCCCCCATGTGTGTGTCCGCCCACCATGTGTGCTTCTGCCTGCCCCCTTCTGTCACTCTACTCATCCTCCCCTTATATGCCTCTTCCCACCCAGCCTTTGTGAGCATCTGCCCGCTTCCCCCTATCTGTGCGCCTGACTGGGGAACTCTACTTGTTTAATTTCTACTGTACCCGACAATTTGTGTCTGCACCCACCATGCTGCATCATTGTAGCCTGGCAGCGCTGGACTTATCCAGGTGGCTCAGGCGCAGTCTGAATCCAGAGACAGGGATGCATCAAGATGACGTCATGTAGCTGCATGCCACCTCCCGCCACAGTGATACAGTAACACAGCAGGGCAGGCTGCAGTGCAATGAATTTGAATCAATGTGTTCAATTTTTTTCCTGTAAGGGACAATATATTTTTTTTTCTGTGGGGGGCCAGTGTTTGGTTTTGTACTACCAGGGTCAATGTGTGTGTTTTTCTTCATGTGGGGGCCAATGTTTGTTTGTTTTTTCCTATCAGGCAAATGTGTTTGGTGTTTTTCTTTCCTGTCAGGGTCAAATTGTTTTATTTTTTTCCTGTGGGAGCCAAATTGTCTTATTTTTATCATCCTATCGGGGTCAATGTGTGTTTTTCTACATGTGTGGGCCAATTTGTTTGTTTTTATTCCTATCGATGCCAATGTCATCTTCTACATGCTTCATGGGCTGTAGCTGCGAAGTTGTTAGATTTACAGAAAACTGTAATTTAGAAAGGACCCAGAAAGACCCCAATATTTTAAAGTGAGGGGTCCCTGGGACCCAAATTTTTTTGGTCTCAGCGCAATCACTGTTGCATACTATGAATTTGTGGCATACTGTGTTGCATATTATGAATTTGGGGCATATTGTGTTGCATGCTATGATTTGGGGGCATGAGTGACATTTTGAATTAGGGGCAGGAATAATCATCATCATCCTTAATTTATTTAGCGCCACAAGGGTTCCGCAACGCCTTACACAGTACATAAACAAATAAGCACACAAGAAAAGAGATATTAACAGTACGAACAATGCAGGACAGATACATGATTTATACATAGCTGCATTACACTTAGATAAGCAGCATGGTGTCTGTAACCAAGGGTTGGGTGCTGTTGTAAATTTGAGTATAATTAAGTGAAGGAGAAGCACATGAGGCAAGAGGGCCCTGCTCGTGAGAGCTTACATTCTAAAAGGGGAGGGGGCAGAAAAACATGGGTGACACAGATGGGCAGGATACAAGGGTCACAGTAATCTAACATCAATGGAAAGGTTAGTCTAAACTTAAAAAAAACAATGTGTTCAGCAAAATTGCACCAAGCCTCATGATTTGGGGGCCACAACCAAGGACCATTAGAGAGGTCATCTTGCTGCGTTGTTCGGTAAGGCATAGTTGGAGTGGATAAGCAGATTGCATGGGGAGATCAGGAGGGATGTGGGCAGCATTGATGATCCAGGTGCAGGCACAATCCACAGGCATGATGGAAGTGTGGTGGTAGATAAAAGCAGTCCTTAATAGCAGAAATTGCTGATTTGTTAAAATCTCCTTCTGTTCTCCTCCTGTTTAACTCCTGAATAACTCCAGCTTTAACTTAAATGTTCTATTTACACTTAAAACTAAGCACTGTTTTTGAAGCAGCCCAGCTATGGCAGCCTAATAGTGACAAATATGAGATATGGTAAGAACTTACCTTTGTTATCTCTATTTCTACGAAGTCCATAGGGTTCCACAGGATACCTTGGGGTATAGGCGATGGCGGCAGACATCCAGGCACCACAGAGTTAAATTTTCAGCCTCCCAGGATGCACTGGAGTCCCTCTCCTATACCCCGCCCCCGAGCCTCAGGCCACTCAGTTTCGTAACAAGCCATAGGCCGGAGCAGGAGCAAAAAAGAGAAGAAAGTCTGGAACACACAAGAATCACATTCTCACCAGAAGGAGACGGAGAAACCGGTGACCAGATCAAAGCCCATCTGCAGTACAGGTGCGACAGGGCGGGAGTCCTGTGGAACCCTATGGACTTCGTAGAAATAGAGATAACAAGGGTAAGTTCTTACCATATCTCATATTTTCTACTTCAGGGTCCATAGGGTATCCACAGGATACCTTGGGGATGTTCCAAAGCAGTATCCTTTAAGGGTGGGGACGCTCCTGTGCTGTAAGGAGAATCCGCCGCCCGAAGGAAGCATCCTGAGAGGCGAAGGTATCAAAAACATAATACCTTACAAAAATATGGACAGATGACCACGTGGCTGCCAATCACCGCTGAAGCGCCACGTCAAGCTGCCCACGAAGGACCCACAGACCTAGTGGAAGAGCTTTAAAAGAGGATGGAACAGGGAGACCTGTGAATCCATCCTGCCAAAGTTAACGCAGTGGCAGGCCAACCAATTTTATGGAAACCAGAAAGGACAAAACCGAGAGTCTGATTTCTTAAATGGACTGGTACGGTCAACTTAAATTCTTAGAGCCCGTACCACATCCAAAGAGGCCTCACCAGCAGAAAGGACTGGGGAAGTAAAGGCAGGTACTATAATTTCCTCATTGATGTGGAAACTAGACACCACCGTAGGTACAAAACCAGGGCAAGTGCGAAGCACTGCCCTGTTCCTAGGAAAGATGAGAAAGAGGGAGGTCTACATGACAGAGCCCCCCATTCTGAGATCCTACCGGCCAAATCAACGGCGAGAAGGAATACATTCCTAGCCATAAGCCATTTGAAGTCCACTGAGCCCAGTGGATCAAATGGCGGTCCTCAGAGAGCCCTAAAGACCACAGCCAAATCCCAAGGAGCCACAGGAGGAACAAAGGGATGCTGAATATAATGTATACCCTGCAAAAAAGGTGCGGACATCAGAAAGAGTAGCAATCCTACGATGAAACCAACAGGGCAGAAACCTGCACCTTCAGGTAAGCAAGGCAAAGACCGTCATCTAAGCCCACCTGTAGGAAAGCCAACACTCTGGATATCCGGAATACCCGAGGAGCAGAGCCTGTAGGGCGACACAACTGAAAGAAAGTATGCCATACCTGATGGTAAATTCTTGCAGATAAAATCTTCCGAGCTCTTAGCATGGACATAGACCCTGTTAACTATAGAGCTGGAAAAACTCCTAGACCTTAATAGGGCAGTCTCCACCGCCACACCGGCAAGGACAGACAACCCAGGTCTGGGTATCAGCCAGGATCCTGAGACAACAGGTCTGGTCGTAGAGGTAACAGCTTCAGAGTGTTAACTGAAACACTCCAAAGATCTGAGTAATAGTGCCGTCTGGCCCACGCACGAGCTATCAGCAGGAGCGCGCCTCCTTCTTGCTATTACTGGAGGAAGGGATAACGGAGGAACGAGGTCCACAACTTAGAAGGTCCACTGGACCAACATACGTCTACCATAAGAGTCTCATCTCTGAAAGGCTCCACTTGTTCACCAGAAGATTGAACACCTCCTGATGAAGAGGACATTTCCCTGAATGCACGTCCTGATGGCTGGGAAAGCCTGCTTTCCACCTGAGGATTTCTGAATGAACACTGCCGATGACGGCAGGGATATAGCCTTCCACCCTAGCCAGAATTCGAGACACCACTGTTAGTGTTGCCCGACTTCGGGAACCACCTAGGTGGTTTACATAAGCCATCATGATGACGTTGTCAGACCGTACCTGCACGGTATTTCCGTGGAGGACCTGTCCTGCATGCTGGAGAACCGTGAATACTGCTCAGAGTTCTCAGATGTTTATGGAAAGCGAAAAAACTACTGGAGTCCACCTGCCCTGGAACAAGTGTGGACCCATCACTGCTACCCAGCCACGGATACTGGCGTCCGTTGTCAGAAGGACCCGGTACGCAATCCCAAAGGGGGTGCCCCTTGTTTAGGTAAGCTTTCCGCAGCCACCAGGCCAGAGAGAGACAAACCTTCGGGGAAAGCACTATTGACTTTATCCTATGGGGCAAACCATCCCATCCGGAGAGGATCAATTTTTCTAGAGTGACACTGGGTACTCTCCACCATGTCGAACAGCGACACCCTGGAACCCAGGAACCACATTGCCGAGTGAATAGACACTCGGCGACTCTGCAGGCAACTGTGTACCTTTGCCTGTAATGCAGAGATCTTTTCCTCAATCACAAAGATCCTCAGATGTTGGGATATGGAGCATCCTCTGAAGAATCAGAGAGGACCATTTCCAGTGTATCAGTCAGCCCTAACGTAGCAACACAGATATTGTCCGTTGCAGATGGCACTGAAGTATCTCTGGAGACTCTGGTAATACCAGGAGGTCGCCCGGATTGGGTAACAAGCGGACCCCCTGCATCTGCAGATGGGCTGCCATAACCCTGGTAAAACTGGAAATGCTTATCGACCACTGCAAACCTGAGGAAAAACACTGGTGTTCGAAGAAAACAGGGACATTCAGGTAGTCACCCTGAATATATCCAACGACACCACAAAATTCCCAGGCTCCATTGAATGATGGAATGCAGGGTCCCCCTCCTGAACCAAGGAACCCTTAAGAATTTGTTGAAGGATACGAGGTTGAGGATGTCCAGGTAAGACCCATTGGGTTTCCGTACCAGAAAGAGGATTGAGTAATACCACGTTCCCCTTTGGGGCAACGGAATAGGTACTTTAACTCCTGCCTGTAGCATAGAGTGTAACACCCTCAAAAATTACAGGGCCTTGTCTTGAATTGACAGAAGACCTGCAATGAAAAACTGTCTGAGAGGCTTTTACCGGGAGGAGAGGACATACATTCAAGAAAATACTTCTCTTACCCCAGTGTCCGTGGAGGTCAGACACCAGCACTGGGCGAACTGGAGAAGCCGGCCTCCAACTCTGGGGTCCCCCGAGAGGAGGCCCGTCCCGTGAGGCTGAATGCTTATAGTCCAACTTGGGAGTAGGACGTCTGGTAATCCAAGCCTGTTCTTATGGCTGAGCAGATTTCCTGGCTACTGACTGTCTTGGAAAGCTATATTTTAGACTTACCCTGGCCTCACAGGGCCGAAAAGACAAAACCCCAGACCCCGATGGGACTGTAGCCGATGGCAGACAGGCAGACGTAGCTGCTGCCTGCGGGGCCACAATTGTGTCCAGATGAGGGCCAAACAGGACCTGTCCCGTAAAAGGCAAAGCATACCAATTGGAATCTGCGTCCGCTTTCCAAGAGCGCAACTACAGGGAGCGGCGAGCCGCTACTGCTGCCGAGGAGATTCTGGAAAGGAGTAGGCTATATGTAAGACTGTCTCATTATGAACGTGGCTAAGTCTCTGAGAATTTGCCACTATCCACCTGCTCTGCTGGAGAGTCAGTGTGCAGAGATCCAGTTACCTACCCAGCGCTCCATGAATCTGGCCCCCCAGCACACGGTCATAGCCGGCCTGGAAGCCCCTCCAGCAAGGGAATAATTGGCTTTTAGATATATTTGCACCTTGCAATGTGTAACCTCCTTCAAGGAGGACCTGGAGGGCATGGGCCACGTAACACTCCTCACTAGGCATGCAACATGAGAATCTACCCGTAAAGGTAACTCCCATTCGGAAAAATTATTATCCGCAAAGGGGTATGCAAAAGGTCAACCGTTTTTGAGGCTGGAACCGCTTACCCGGATTTTCCACGCCTCCTCTAAATGATCCACCTGACCAGATAGAGGAATTACAGTGGCAACACCCTTATCCTTAAAGAAGGCATAGTTGGATTAAGCCACGGGGGATATGTAATAACCAAAGCCGCACGGACTGCCCGTTTAAGGCCAGGTATATAGACTTTAGACCCAGACTACGCCTCCTTTGCACTAAGGGGCTCGTGTCTGAAAAAGTCAATAATGTCACAGTCATCAGACGTCATGTCCTTACCCGTCTGAGACCCGAAAGGCCGTTTAGAAGGCCGAAATGGTGACTCCCCCTGCAAAACGTCCAACAGGTGCTATACCATTTGGACAATAAATTCACCCACACAGGCTCCTGCGAGACCTGGGGGGGCGAAAAACAGGATACACTGGGGTACCATCAACTGCCCAGGGACCCCTGCATGTGATGAGACCACCACTCTCTGCGATAACCCCTATGGGGAAACGCAGGGTGCGTTGCCCCCAAGGGCTGTAAGCATCTTAGCCAGCCGAGGGCGGTCCCTTTTTGTGCAGGCACAGTGACAGAAATGGGGCGTGATATATAATACAACATGCCCTCCATAAATCCTCAGCGTCTACATATCCCTCCGCTAACTGCACATGATATCAGTACATTATAGCTGGAAGAGGATATCCTCGTTCACTTTCAGACATGAGGATTGTGAACGGAGCGTATGTGACCTCCCACACAGAAAAACCACGTTTACTGTGAGGTAATAAACACCCTGCGACACCGCACCGCAAGGGCTGTAGCAGAAGAACAGGGATAGGAAAAAAGGCTGACAGTCAGAAATGAAAGTACAGGCAAACAGCGCTAGCATTTAAGTCACATACAATGCACAGATAACATCCTGCATTACAAGCACTACGATCAACTACACAGACCAGAGCCTGGTAGGAAACAGTGCTGCATACACTGACCTTATTGAAGGAGAGGTATGCGGGGGACCCGGACCGCAATGGCACCTGTAACAGCTTCCAGCAGCGTTTGTCATTCCCAGCACATGTAGTGAGAAAATGGCCACCGAGGAGCAGAGAGGAGGCGGGCCCGGGGGGGGGGGGGAGCGCTGACACAGCCCGCTCAGACCGCTGTGGAATGGCACTGTGCAGCGGGGGAGACGCCGGCTGTGAGACAGGGAAGGCGTTCTCCCCTGGCCTGCTATTAACCCCTGGGACGCGGCGCTGTACCGCACATGCTGCGGTCCGCTGTCCCTGGTGGTCTAGTGGAAGACGCAGGATCAGTACCGGGCCCCACGCGCAGCCGGTCCCCAGGGAGCCCCCTGCCTGGGGACCAAAAAGGACTGTTACCGGCGGGTGCCCACCGCGGGACCCCGCCGCTTACCTTGTCCCCCGTGCATCCGGCCACAGTCCAGGTAGCCGGGGTCACCGCTAGCTGTGACCCCAGCTACCAACCAGCATCCCCGGATCGGTACCGGCGGGGTGTAGGAGTGACAGCATGGACGTCAATACTGACTGTCCTATTCTGGAGCACTCTAGTTGTGCAGCCACAGCTGCGAAGAAATCTTCAGGGGCCTTGAAAAGTCCCCCCTCTGTACGGTGCGACTGGTCCGGCCAGGCACCGACGAAAACTGAGTGGCCTGAGGCTCGGGGGCGGGGTATAGGAGTGGGACCCCAGTGCATCCTGGGAGGCTGAAAATTTAACTCTGTGGTGCCTGGATGTCTGCCGCCATCGCCTATACCCCAAGGTATCCTGTGGATACCCTATGGACCCTGAAGTAGAAAAGTACGACTCAAACCAGGTGTCCACACTCACACTGATTCCACCCCCACCCCTAACACAACAAAGGGTCAGCAGTAAAATAAACAAATTGTGAGAGGGCAATATACCAACACACATACAGAGTAATTTCCTGCCTTGATACAGATTTTAAAATAATATGAAATACTGTTTCATCAGTATGTTGGGTGCAGTAGTTAATTACCTAACAGGAATGGCCATGTCGCAGATCTTAAGACGAATGATGAGGCATACGTGATGGTATGTGGGAAGTTTGAGATACAGTGAAGGGGCATGTATGGAGGGCTATACAAGTTTTCAAATATTTTGGTCATGGACGATGCTCTGGCTCCTAAACTTTTAAGCTGGCACCTAGATTTTACAGAAATTTGTTGAGCCCTGCCATATCCATGAAGCTGGGCAGATTACAATATATTAAACAGAGGGAGTCATAGCCATAGAGCTGGTTATAATACAATATAAAATATGTGTAGTTTGTACACACCTTGCGCTTGTGTGTGTTTCCCCCGGATACTCCAGTTTCCTCCCACACTCAAACTATAGTAATAGGTTAATTGGCTAGTAAAAAAAAAACCTAGTGTGTGTACATGTGGTAGGGACTATAGAGTGTAAGCTGCACTGAGGAAGGGACTGATGTGAATGGACAAATATTCTCTGTAAAGTGCTGCAGAATATGTGTGCGCTATATAAATAACTGGTCATAAATAATACTGAAGGGGTCATATCCATGAGCCTGGGTATATTACACTATATAATACTATGCAGTCATATCTATGAGTCTGGGTAAATTACAATACAGGTTGAGTCTCCCATATCCAAAATGCTTGGGACCAAGGGTATTTTGGATGTCGGAATATTCCGTATTTTGGAATATTTGTATACCATACTGAAATGTCTTAGGAATAGGGCCCAAATCTAAACACAGAATGTGTATATGAATCATAAATGCCTTAGACACAGCCTGAAAGTAATTTTTCACAATATTTTCAATAATTTTGTGGTTCAAACAAAATTTGTGTAAATACATGAAATGAATATGTTTCATATACACATTATATAGCATATCTAGGAGACTGGGTATATTACACTATAGAATGCTATGGAGTCATATCTATGAGACTGGGTATATTACACTATAGAATGCTATGGAGTCATATCTATGAGACTGGGTATATTACACTATAGAATGCTATGGAGTCATATCTATGAGACTGGGTATATTACACTATAGAATGCTATGGAGTCATATCTATGAGACTGGGTATATTACACTATAGAATGCTATGGAGTCATATATATGAGTCTGGGTATATTACACTATAGAATGCTGGGGTCATATCTATGAGACTGGGTATATTACACTATATAATGCTATGGAGTCATATATAGGAGTCTGGGTATATTACAATATAGAATGCTGGGGGACATATCTATGAGTCTGGGTATATTACACTATATAATGCTGGGGGCATATCTACGAGTCTGGGTATATTACAGGAATCGGTTTGAAATACCGCCGGCCGCATGGCCAGCGGTTCGATTCCCGGCAGCGCCTGGCCGACCACAGCAGAGTTCCCGGCTGCGGAAGCCCAGCAGCGCTGGAAATCCTGATCGCCGATAGGAAAGTATTGACTAACCTAACCCTCCTTAGGGGTGCCTATCCCTAATCTCCCCCCCAAGTGCCTAACCCTTCCCAGCTGCCTAAACCTAAGACCCCCGGCGGGGGTGCCTAACCCTAAATCCCCCAAATCTAACCCTTCCCAAACCCCACCACGCGCACAGCTGTCCGCTCACGGCGCCCAACATCCCTTCGATCGGGATGCCGGGCGCCGGTCTCCCGGCGTCGGGGAAGTGTCAGGCGTCTACATCTAGACGCCCAGCATTTCACCCTCGCCGGGAAGCCGGCTGCCGGTGGTAAGGCAGCCGGCTTCCCAATTGTATACCATATAACAATATATAATGCTATGCAGTTATATCTATGAGTGAGTAGATTACACTATAGAATGCTATGGAGTCATATCTATGAGTCTGGGTATATTAAAATATAGAATGCTGTGGAGTCATATCTATGAGTCTGGGTATATTACAATATAGAATGCTGGGGGACATATCTATGAGTCTGGTTATATTACAATATAGAATGCTGGGGTCATAGCTATGAGGCTGGGTATATTACACTACTACAGCAGACAGTAACTGATGACAATCATGCAGGTATATGTAACGGTACAAGTAAAAACACAGATGATTAAAGCAATGTGTCGGAGTACTACAGATTATAAGAACTAGTACTGCCAATGCCATAGTTGCCCCATGTGGCGGGTAAGTTGCGGCTGTAGGGCGGTACTCACCCCGGTGTGCTCCGGTACCCGCAGCCTCACATACCCCGCAACGGCGGCAGCAGCGGTGGGTGAACTAATTGCACGAGGGCAAAACACACACGCGGCACAGCTTTGCGTTCCAAGTCTCGCTCTAGCCCACGCCGCATCCTGTGTCTTTCCATTGGCTCCCTGTTCTTCAAGCGATTTGTTCTCTCAAATGTTGCCCCGCCTCCTGCCGCGGGCACGCTGGTGACGTCAACTACACATTTGCTGCCAGTGTCTGTCGGGTGATGCATTAATCTGTCGCTTGCTGACACGATCACGAGTACTACAGTAGTGCACAGCCAGCTACCTCCATAAGAGTCTACAGAACGTTACCTATCTGCCTCATGCAGGTCTGCCACAGCAGAGCTCACGTGTTGGAGATTCAAGCAGAATTGTATTTTGTCATGTCATGTGATCAATCCAATTACCCGCGAAGTGGGCGAGTTGCCGTTGCAATAGGAATGGCCATCGGTATGGTTTCCATCGATGGCAAAATATAAAGTGGCCATCGATGGTAATCAGCTATGCAATGAATGACAATCGATTGCCTCACCAACCGATGGTCATCACTGTTCAATGACTGACTGGCCCGTGGGCCAATCAAAACTGGGGGGAGGCGTGGCTTCGCTGATTCCCAACGGCAGAGCTGAGCTCCCTGTCCCATCACCTTGAAAAAATAAACTATTCGGTTATGTTCTTCCATCGATGGAGGGACACCATCTGGTTCTCCCCCATCGATGGGAAAAACATTCGACTGGTCATTAACCATCGATGATTATGAATCGTCGATGGCCATCCCTACGTTGCAACGGTGTACAAACGTCAGCAATGGAGTCTGAGCTCGCGCCCTTCATGGCCCCTTCACGTGCTGGACTTGCACATTTTTGTAGGCAAAAATCTGTGAGCCCGGTGGAACCATAAGTGCAGGTAATTCGATCGACTCCTATGGGGGAATTCAATCGGATGTGATGTGCCATTCCATAACACATTGCGCCAGCTGGCATTGCAAGTTTTCCCTCGCATCACATAGAAGTCAGCACTAAAGCAACTGGTTGACGTGTGTAGCCAGGCATCCCGGCACATTGTTTACACAGGGGCGTCTGAACGATGTTATGTTAAGGGACATAGGCGTCAGAACAGTGAGAGCGAGGGGGCGGCTTGCCTCCCCCCCAAAAAAAAATATTTAAAAGGAGCAGCGGCCACGGACTCCCAGGGCTTTGCAGCTGTATAGTAATAGCTACACAGCCCCTGCACCGCATGGAGGAGGAGGTGTAATGTACTGTCTTTAAGTTAAAACACTGCACATTACACTTCCTCCTCTGTGCAGCCTATGACTATAAAGCACAGCCCCTGCCAGTCTGCGGCCAGAAATGTTTGGGGGGTCGTTCCGATGCACATGTGCTTATAAATGAATTTTCCACCGTATTAGGCTCTAGTTGGGGGTCTATTTATAAAGCAGAGAACAGCCAAATTTCTGTCAGACACACCTTCTCAACGCTTCTTTCAATTCAACAAAAGTATAATCACCGATTTCTCAGACTAGACCCTATTTTGCTCTAATGGGACAGCAGCATTAGTAAATATAACAAGTGATAGGGCTCGTACATCGAAAGGAAACATCAGTGTTCACTTTGAGGTGAAAATAATGGGGTCACAGGGATCCATCCTACCTCACCTTTTCTGGGTGTCATCATATTGTAAGGTTTAGTGCAAAATTCTAAACCCGTTACAGAGAAATAATAATAAAAAACATTACTGTAAACTCTGGCTACGTAAATGAACAGCTTGTACTTTTACCCTTAAGCTTAGGGATGGGACCGCAAATGAAAACATCGGAAGTACCAATTTTGTAACATCGGTCACAAAACATTGTGGGCCTAATTTGGAGGTGCACAAATGGTTTCTGTCTACGTATGCGTCCAAGTTGCACTGTGCATGCATTCGAGTTGCATTGCGCACTGGTTACAGCTCTAAGCTGCAGAATGAATTTGGATGCGGAGACAGGCAATTTTGGTGGGCATTTCTGGGTGCTAATGGAGTTGGTTAGCCGGACGCGGGCGTGTTGTGGTCAGATGCAGTTGCATCAACACAGGTGGCAATGTTCAGATGAATAATCTGCCTCCAAATGGCTGGTGTGTCAGGTTTGCAGGGGTAGAATCCACTACTGAGGGGTCATGATCTAGTTCTGGAAGGCTTCGGGGTGAAAGGTCTGGATACAAGAGCTCCTCGTCCACAGATCTTGGACGTTGGCGAGACCTGGTCAAAGGTGCGGAATATAACCTGCAGGGAGGTTTTCGCCAGTGACCCCTCCGAGCGGGATATGGGCTTAGCTGCACCCTGCAGGCAGGTCGCGGTCCTTTGACCAGGTATCCAAGACCCGTGAGAATGGAGGCTCAAGATATCAGCGGCCCAAGGGAAGTGCCTAACCTGGGCACTGTTACATTAAGAGTACAGAGAGAAATAACACTTGAATGTATTCCAGGAAAACAGTACTGACACACTTGGCACAACTGGGTGGCACTTAAGAGGACACAGGGAGTGACGTGTGGAATGGCACTAGAAGGATACTTGAAGAAATGCACAGGAGAAAGCGTGCTGATGCACCTTTGCGCCATGGAGTGGCACACGAGAGAAACACAAAGGATACACAGGGAGATGGCGTGCTGGAATGGGTCAGCGGCAGCCCGACAGGAGCAGAGTGCGACGCAGCGGAAGCCCGACAGCGCTGGAAATCCCGATCGTGGATAGGTAAGTATCCACTAACCTAACCCTCCTTAGGGGTGCCTAACCCTAACTTCCCCCCCAAGTGCCTAACCCTAATCCCGCCTCTAAGTGCCTAACCCTAACCACCCCTTCCCCACTACCTAAACCTAAGTGGGGGGGTGCCTAACCCTAAGTCCCCCCCGGGGGTGCCTAACCCTCCCTCCCCCTAGCCTAACCCTCCCGGGGGGGTGCCTAACACTAAGTCCCACCCGGGAGCCCTAACCCTCCACCCCCCGCGGCTGTCTGCTCGCGGCGCCCGGCATCACTACGATCGTGATGCCTGGCGCCGGTCTCCCGGCGTCGGGGAAATGCGGGCGTCTACATCCCGGCATTTCACCCCTGCCGGGATAAGACAGTCGGGAAGTCTGCTGCCGGTATATAGGCAATCGGCTTCCCGGCGTGCTGACGCACTTTAGCACCACAGGTAGAACACAAGGGATACACAGGAAGATGGCGTGTGGATGCACTTTTGCAGCATGAGGTGGCACAGGTAATAAATACACAGGTTGAGAAGTATTGCACTGTAGCTCACAGGAGGCACTGATAACTTAATGCACAGGCACTGCTGCTCATTGGAAAACACTGGCTGTAATACACAGGTAGATATGTTATAGCACTGTCACTGAAAGTGAAGCTCTAGGCTAAAGGCCCCCATACATCAGCAATCTGAAAACCACAATTGAACAATTTGAAGATTTATTGCCTGATCTTGGGATTTTCCAATCGAGCAATCTGCGCCCATACGCTACAGATCTTTTTCAGTGATTTGCAGATCGATTGCAGCAAACACAGATCTGGCAATCCTGAAAGGCCCATCATTTTGCTAGAAACGGTCTGCAAATCTGTTGATCATGTCCATACACTAGTAATCTACAGCCCCAATTGATCTGTGAAATCCAACATGTTGGACAATCTGATTAAACAATTCCAATCACTTTTTGGTTGCAATCTGCGATCTGTGAAGCCCATACATTGTAGATTTTTAGACACAATCGATTGCAAATTGCACGATTGCTGCAATCCATCTCTGATGTATGGGGGCCTAAAGCTGGCCACACACTAGACCAACTTACATCCAACCAGTCAACTTGTTGATTGGTTGGAATGAAAATCTGGTAACTTATGGGAGTAAATGATGATCAGCAATTTGCTCCTAAATGTCAGAAAACAGATGAAAATGGTCGTTCAGACAAATTTGTTAAATGTTTGATCTAAACTATTTGTTCAAACAACAGTTTTGGTCCATTTTCCAGCGTTTGGGAGCCAATTGCTGATTGTACTCCTCACCAGATTTTCATTCCAACCAATCAACAAGTTGGCTGGTTGAATGTAAGTTGGTCTAGTGTGTGGCCAGCTTTACACTGCTGCCCACAGGGAACACTTGTAGCTGGTAATCACAGAGAAGGGATGCAGCTGTGAGATACTCAGGATAAGCTTGTGGCTTGAAATCACAACAGCATGCAAAGGCAGAGAAGTTAATCACACTGGTGCTGAAAGGAGACACTGGAACTCCTACACACAGAGATGTAATAGCACTGCTGCTCACTGGAAAACACTGGTATTAGGCACACAGGCAGAGATGTAGATCGCACTGCTGCTTGCTGGAAAACTCTGGAACAAAGGCTTGTAGGGGTATTCAATATGGGAGCGAAAACATAGTTTTTGCGTTAATATCGCACTTTTGACGTCATTATCGCAGGTTTGACTTTTACACCGTATTCAATTTCAAAGACTTATCGCAGGTTCGAAAAGTCTTTGATAAAAAACGGGGATAAGTTTTCACCATTGAATAGGTGTCGAAAAAAAGTGCAGAATTGGGGTTTAGGGGTGCAGGCTTAAAAAGAATAGCCTGCACCCCTGGGAATGACATTTAAAAAAGAACTGTCAAAAAAAGTTTAAGAAAAAAATAGGGACACCCCAAAAAATTTATTTAAAAATTGGGGTGAAAAAAAAAAAAATGGGAAAAATTGTTTAACAATAGGGAAATAGGTTCAGGGCTATTCTGCAAGTATGCGGCAGATGTTTTCTAGAATAGAATTATAGCGGCAGGTGCACAATTGCAGAATTTTAAAAAATTTGATGGGACCACTTAAAAAAACGAAAAAAATCACTTCTTCAATGTCGGGAAAAAACACATGCTGCGGCTATTTAAATCCCCGACTTTCAATTACAGGCTAAAACGGGGGTACCCATAGTGATCCCCCATGTTTTTACAACTTTAGGGGTTCCTACAATTTTTTAAAGGAAAAATTCGCAAGTTTACGCAAATCCAACTTCAGAGTCTCCTGTTTTCGTTCATTTCATATTGAATATGGGGATAAGCGGGCGCGCGCCCGATACTTTAACGCAGGTAAAAACTCCGATATGAAATGTAAACTTCGACAGCGAAGTTTACGTTTCATATTGAATACCCCTCTTGGAATCCAAAGGAACCTGGAACAAAGCTCAACTACAAATAGAAAGTATGGTGGTCGCTCACATCAGCTTAATGATATTGCTCAGGTGCTTGTAAAGGGAGGGGTTTATACTGAACCACAGAAAAAAGAAGATTCCTTCCAGCACACTGCAGCAATATTAGCAAAAATACTTGAATCCTACATGATAATAGAAATTCAGAGGTATTGGTTGCATACATTTGCAAATATATATAATTAAGCGCCGGGCCAGCGTCAAGGCTCCTCTATACCGGCGTCCCTAACATTAAGGGGTTCACATCCGAGGCGCAGGGCAGCCCAAAAGAACCCAGCCACTCCCAGGGCATCACACGAAAAATGGGTCATATAATTACAATTAATGTACTACATGATAACAGCACATGTATAAGCTGAGCGCTGACTCACCTAGGAGGTACCCCAAAAACCTCCAAATGGCACTATACGGACCAGCACATCCTCCCAATGCTGGCTCCTTTCATGCCTCTCAGAACTGCAAATAGAAAGTATGGTGGTTGCTCACATCAGCTTAATGATATTTCTCAGGTGCTTGTAAAGGGCGGGGTTTATACTGACCCAGAGTGGGTGCTACTATTTTGTAGCAATAATTATTTTGGGGTGAGCTTTTGGGCGTGGGGCCCCCGGAGTGGCTCTGGCTGGGCCTTTTTCAGGGCATCACCACTTAATTCACATAGATATTTTTTCATCACTTTTCCATTTGTTTATTATTTAAGTAATTGTAATTATTTCTTATTATATTAACACATTGATTATCTTGACACATCTATACTTTACACTTCACTATCACCTTTCTTCCATTTTTCGTGTGATGCCCTGGGAGTGGTCCTTGGCTGGGTTCTTTTGGGCTGCCCTGCGCCTCGGACGTGAACCCCTTAATGTTAGGGACGCCGGTATAGAGGAGCCTTGATGCTGGCCCGGCGCTTAATCATATATTTGCAAATGTATGCAACCAATACCTCTGAATTTCTATAATCATGTAGGATTCAAGTATTTTTGCTAATATTGCTGCAGTGTGCTGGAGGGAATCTTTTTTCTGTGACAAAGCTCAACTAGTAAACTAGGAGTGACAACTGTTGATCAGGCAACTTCCTGGGGTTCTGGAGGCGGATTTATACCCAGGGGTAGCAGATGATTGGTGCACAGCATCAGCTGACTGAAGATCATGCTACCACAGGTTAAGAGTCCGCAAAAAGCACCTAAGGCAGAATACTCAGCCTCTCGCCCATCACTGCACCAGACGTCTGACCACAAGAAAGTCAGGGGAAGCCGGCACAGAGGTGAGAGAAGGCCGATCCTAGGCTGAACCCTGACATGGTGCATATCACACAATGTGCATGCACAATGCTCTGCTTTGTCCTCTTTGTATCGGGTCCATGACAATGAGACTTACTGTCAGTGACTTAGTTCCTGTCACTGACTAGCATCACTGCCACCCTTGATGGACTCAGTTGGTGCTTTCAGAGCCCATCATCACAAAAAACCAGCCAATGCAAATATGAGTCTCCTGCAGTAGCGGGACTCGGGAGTCAAACAGCAGGAATCTGCCACTTGCCCACCACTGGAATACAATGTAGCGATGGTGAAGAACCATTAAATCCTCACCAATATAGAATTAGTCATCAAAACCAATACATCTATGGTTCTGATGAAATATTTGATTCCCGTCCTTACTAAAAATGTTTTTAACAGTGCTGGACTGGAGAATGAAGGGCCCACCAGGTAAATGCAATCATACTAAAGGGTGTAGCTAGTTGGTGGAAGGGGTGTGGCCATCTGGAGTGGCCATCCATTAAAAGATATAAATAAAAGAATGTACCTTTCAAATAAGGCCAGTTTGACAATTTTCATTGATCCCCATCATAATAGCAGAACATAGCAAAATCTTTATCACTGTATCCCCAGGTGGGACCCTTATAAAGGTTAGAGGGCCTCCCAATGTGGTCCCCAAAGTGTATCAGGTTGGTTAACACTGTCATAATGGATGGTCCTACAGTAGCAATGTGAGCTGTGTCCTCTGAATCAGGTCCAATTACCTTATTGTCACATTCTATTGCATACAAATCATATTATACTAGGTCAAAGTTTGACATTAAAATATAAATGTGTTTAAACCAGTGGTTCCCAAACTGGGTGCCGCAGGGCACTTGCAGGGGTACCATGGGTTGGCGGTCCAGTACCAAATCAAATTATGTATGGTCAATGTTATAAGCAAAACCAGTAATAGTAGCTGCTAATCATAAAATGTGTGGACAAACAGAAAGACAACCCTGTCCATCACCACATAGCTGACCCTAAGGGTGACAGGTAAGCACAATTTACTTTTTCTGAATTTATCAATTGGAAACTTTTAGCCTAGGGGTGCCATAAAAAAATGCTGATACTCTAGGGCGTCGTGATTCAAGAAAGTTTGGAAAACCATTGGCTTAAACAGATGTGTTTCTTCTTAGACCATAACAAGTACTTAGCATAAATCATAGATTTCGGCGTGTGGCAGCTAAATTTGAGCTGAACAATTTTAATCAGCTATGACATGTTTCTTCCGCCAACCAATTATTTAGCAAATCCGGTTAATTTTTAAAATACAGTTATAGTTCTGACTGGAATAGAAAATGCACAGGAAATATATATACAGTCATTTCATTAGCACAGATTAAAGCTTTCTCCTAACCATAGAAATGTTGATGTTCTTTCAGTGCATTTTAATATATTTATATATATATCTGCCATTATATTAACATAATTTCAAAGCAAGATTCATCCATAAAAAAAACACTTTTTAGTATTAAACTAACCATGGTGCTTCCACACTGGTACACCTATAGACTATCATTTGTTTAATATTCATCATTAATTTCATCTAAAGAACAGCTCTTTCTGAATTAAACAATGGAGAAGTGTGAGTTTACCTTCTGCAAATTAAGGGCCAGATTCAGAGGTGGAAGCAGTGCCTGTAGCTGCTGTGATGCAGTACGCTGCGGATCTGAGAAGTTAATTAAATGTCGCAGCTGCTGTCTTTTGTACACAGATGCCTACTGCCAGTTTCTTAGATCAACCTCTTGTGTACAAAGACGCAGCAACGGACGACCATCGGTCGCCCAATCGGACCTCTGAGCAACAATGCCGGGGCCAGAACCATTGTATAAGAAGTAAGATGCCGGGGCCAGAACCATTGTATAAGAAGATGCAGACGCTAGCTGGGTCACTCCCCAAAACAGTTGTGACACACGCTCTTTACCGTCCCCAAAAGGTTGCTGTTTGTCAATCAATCTGCATCTAATTTACACTATGACCACCATTGTGAGACCATTGCGGCACATGCACAGTGTGTCTGATATATGTGCAGACTGAAACCATCCACCACTTACAACCATAATTGACACTGTATCCACCTCTAAATCCAGCCTGAGCTCTGTAAACGAAGTATAGAAACATTAAGATCAACATTACTCCAAAAGTCCAAATACTTCATAATATATTTCCCACTGTAGTTTAATAGATTACACTGCTTATTCAAGCATATTTCATACTAAAAATCTAATAGTTCTCTCTTTTAATAGTGAAAGTTCAATTTCCCTTCCTGTTTGAAATTGTACCATTCATTTCACTGTAGTGTCTGATGGAACATGCTTTCATTGCTTGGGTGATTATTCTAGCCTACAAGGGCAATAGAGCATATAAACAACATTGATACTATGAAAATTGGGATTATAAAAGAAATTGTGCTTATTCATTGGTGAATAAATGTCTGTCCTTGTAACAAAGGATTACAGATGAGACTGTTTTTTGCATGTAAATAATCATGTTATGGAGCATACACACGGTCAGATTTGTCAGATGAACGATTTTACCAAAGTTTTGAACGATTTAACAATTTTTGACTGCATTAAAATGAATGGAATCGTCCAAGTCTGACTGCAAACACATCAGATGTCAGATATCGTTATCTGACAAACGGGAACGCGCATCGTTCATCGTCCATCATTCAGGCATGTCAGATATGTCAGATTTTCCTTCAGATATGAATGACTGAATGATTTTTAAATCGTTATCGTTCAGATCTGAAGGAAAAATCTGACCGTGTGTATGCACCATTAGTTTTTATATTTGGTTTATATATTCAATAAAGGAACACATGCTGTAATATTGTCAATCACATATCTTTAGTTTAAATTTTTTATACAGTTTTCCAAATGCTTGATTTTTAAGGTGCCTACACACTAGACGATGTGCTTACGATGCGATATCGTGAGCAATTTCCCTTGAACTCTCCCCGGCAGCTCCCAGGCTCTCTAGGACACTATATAGTGCTAAGAAGTGTCCAATCTGACTAAAGATCAATCTGCACAGAATCTATCTATTGCCCCAAATCGTGTATGAGACTGGCAAATCCTACCTGCAGCAGGCAAGAACTGAAGATGCGATGTACGACCAGCGGGTACGCGCATCGGCATCGTGATCTTGAGTGGACACTCATGATTTGGACATATTTTACACAAATTGTCGTTCCGATGCTTTGAAATTGGGTAAATCATGTAAAATATTGTCTAGTATGTAGGCACCTTTAGAGTAAATGGCCAGCCATGAAGGAGACATGCTAGCACTAAACAAGTACTAAACAAGCTAGAGTTTACCTCAAAGAAAGTGCAGTGTATGTTATACTTCTACTATTACAAATAATTGCAGCAGTAGAGCTTTGGAACAAGTCATGAGCAGCAGAAGAAATGGGATGTAGTTGGGACTTAAGGGACTTAAGATAGAAGTCGAAATACCGACACCTATCTTAATCTTGATGCCGAAATCCAGGAGGATGGGTGCCTGAACGAAGGTAAGCCGGGGTGACCTTAGTTTTAGCAGCGGCAGAGAGGGTTAGGTTTAGGTAAGTTAGCAGGGTTAGCATTAGGTTTTGGGGGGGTTAGGGTTAGGCACCCCCTAGGGGAGAGGGTTAGGGTCAGGCACCACTGGGAGGGTTAGGATTAGGCACTAGGGGGGAAGGTTAGGTTTAGGCACTAATGGGGAGTGGTGGGGTGGGGAGTGTTAGGGGAAAGGTAAGTATACTAAAGGTAAGTATCGGGATGCCTCTGTCGGTATTGTGACAGGAGACATCCCGACAGCCAGCCATTACATACCCATTTCCAAAGAAAACTACAGGGGCAACAAGAGAGGGAAGGTAGGTACAAATTACCCGGGCCTAGTGGAGGGACCGGGGCCACCTGGTAAGGGAAAAAAATATTTAACTGAATTTTTTGGGGAGGGGGCATAGCCACACCTCCCGGATGCCCACCCCCCTCAGTAACCGTGCCCCTTGAATGTGACAAAGGCCCTGAGAAACTAGCACTGGCCCTGGACATACTATATTGTGCAAAAGTTTTAGGCAAGTGTGGAACAAATGCTGCAACGTAAGAATGCTTTCAAAAATAGAAGTGTTCATTTATTATTTTTATCAATTGACAAAATGCAAAGTGAATGAACAGAAGATAAATCTAAATTAAATCAATATTTGGTGTGACCACCCTTTTTCCTTCAAAACAGCTTAAATTCTTCTAAGTACAGTACACTTGCACAAAGTCAGGGATTTTGTAGGATTATAGTCAGGTGTATGATTAACCAATCACTAAACAGGTGATAATGATCATCATTTTCATATGTAGCTTGAAACACAGGGCCTGATTGCGACCCGCTCGCGAGCGCTGAGCGCTCGCAAGCGGGTCGATGGTGCCCAAGTGCGCATGCGCATGACGGAGGCGGCTCCGTCGTGAGCATGCGCGAGACCCGAATAACGACGGCCAAGCCGTCGTTAAGGGTCTCGCACCAAAAGGGGGGTGCTGTTGATGGTGATTGACAGCATGCCCCCTTTCCGGGGGCGTGGCTGCCCAGACAGAGGCGTTCCCATGGCTCTAATAGAACCAAAAGCACTCCTGGGCTTGCGGCAGCGAGACCCTACCGCAGGGTCTCGTTGCAAGCCCGATGGTCGCGATGGTCTTGACCATCGTGACCATCATTTTGGCCGCTCGCTATAGCTGTGGGTGGTCACCCACAGCTATGCGAGCGGCCTGGGGGCCGCTCCAAAAAGGAGCAGGGACAGCCCTGATTCAGAGCGAGCGCTCTGTTAGAGCGTCCAGCTCAGAATCAGGACCACAGTCATTAACTGAAACAGAAACAGCTGTGTAGGAGGCTTAAAACTGGGTGAGGAACAGCCAAACTCTGCTACAATGGTGAGGTTGTGGAAGACAGTGTCATGTCACATTTCATACACCATGGCAAGGCTGAGCACAGCAACAATACAAAAGGTAGTTATACTGCATCAGCAAAGTCTCTCCCAGGCAAAGATTTTAAAATAGACTGGGGTTTCAAGATGTGCTGTTCAAGCTCTTTGGAAGCACAAAGAAACGGGCAACGTTGAGGACCGTAGACGCAGTGGTCGGCCAAGGAAACTTAGTGCAGCAGATGAAAGACACATCATGTTTCCCTTCGAACTCAGAAAATGTCCAGTAATGCCATCAGCTGAGAACTGGCATAAACAAGTGGGACCCAGATACACCCACCTACTGTTCAAAGAAGTCTGGCCAGAAGTGGTCTTCATGGAAGATTTGCAGCCAAAAAACCATACCTTCGATATGGAAACAAAGCCAAGCGACTCAACTATGCACGAAAACATAGGAACTGGGGTGCAGATAAATGGGAGCAGGTGCTCTGGACTGATGATTCAACATTTTAAATATTTGGCTGTAACAGAAGGCAGTTTTTTTGCCGACTGGATTGTATGTAATACAGCATTAATAATTAGCGCTATAATGTAGATGGTCTGTGATAAAGGCTGTAGGGGAAAACGTCTACAAAAAAAACCTCTTGTATCAGACATTTATCTGATAAAAATAACAAGTGGAATTGTTAAATATACATACATAATATAAGCTGTAGGAGACAGAACTGAGCTTTCAAAGCACACATTCTTCCACCTCATGTTAAGATGCCTGTCTCTTCTTGCTAGCAGCGGCTCTCTGGTCTGGTGCACTGAATGAATGCTTAGATCCACACTCAGCAGACTTGGTAGGCATGTGCAAATGCACCGTTCTGTCCCCTAAACTGCAGGTTTTGGCCATAGCTCTAGTAAAATATATTGCTATTGTGGTCATGATTTAATCTGCTGCCCTAGGGGAGTTCCAGGCAACAGGGAAATCCATGAAGCTGGTGGTCAGCCAAAAACTAAGCTGACAATAGATCTGGAAGTAGGGTGAGCTGCTTGAATAATCAAATCTCATATTTAGTTCAATACATTATTGCATTTCTTTGTTAGCATATAGTACATGGATGAAAGAGAGATTAGGGTAATATTTTTCAATGTTGTCATTCTTATCAGGATAAGCAGCTAGTAGAGAACAACCTAAAGTTAGAAACAATGGCCCTCATTCAGAGCCGTACGCTCTGAGCAGAGCGCACGCTCTGAATGAGGGCCGGGCTCCATTTTCATGGAGCGTCCTCCTGGACGCTCGTATAGCTGTGGGTCACCACCCACAGGCTATACGAGCGTGCTTTTTGATGGCCGCGATGGTCGAGACCATCGCGACCATCGAAATTGCGAGCCGGAGCCTGCGGTTGAGGTTTTCAACCGCAAGCTCCGGAGTGATTTTGGCTCTATCAGAGCCAAAATCATTCCCACTGACATCACTAGTGATGTCAGTGGGCCGGCTTCTGACCGGAGGCGTTCCCGTGGGAACGCCCCCGTCAGGGAGGCACGCCCACCAAAGGGGGCGTGCTGTCAATCAACATTGACAGCACGCCCCCTTTGATCGGACACAACGAGCGAAGGACTTTCCTTCGCTCGTCGCGTCTGGCGCATGCGCACGACGGAGCTCCCTCCGTCGTGCGCATGCTCAGTGCATAACATCGACCCACTTGCGAGCGGACAGCCGCTCGCGAGTGGGTCTGAATCAAGCCCAATGTACCATTCAAACAGTTAAATAACACAAGCTAGGTATACACTATGTGATCCATTATACAATATATATTTCTGACAGGGATCAGAAGGATATATAGTGCAGGTCATATAATATGTACTTCCGAACACGCAGAACAGTCGTTCATTGCATCGAATGGTACAATGCGATGACCAACAACCGCGCATGTGCGATCAGGAGTACACACTATACGATACACTCAATATATCGGTTTGATCCATGTCATAGAATGATATATTGCTCGGTTGTACACAGGATCAATGATATCTATTGTTCCATCGCGTTGTGTCGTTGCCGGGAACACACATCGTAAAGTGTGTACCCAGCTTTATTTCATGCACAGGAGTGTTCAATTACACTGTATATGGAAAGTATCAATATTGTTTGCAAAGTCAAATTCCCCGTCTGCTTCTTTTGGCATTGGTAATAAGCACATTGTTTACTCATGCAGAAGTAGACGAATCCTAGGACATTGTTTAATTGGATAAGATAAGATAATTTTATATGCATCTGTATAAATGACAGAATGAGCTGAGATAGTCGAAAGCTGCTGTTTATTTACTTAAATTAAGAAAAGTAAGAGTAGGAATAATTTTAGGAATAATGTCAAACAGGGTCTATATTGCCAAAAACGAAAGAAAATTTGTTGTCCATAAAAACTTGCACACCATTAAAGAAGACCATGATTGTTCAGAACATGGGAATTTGAGAATTCACTTAAGAGTACAGTAATTTAATTAAACAGTTTTCCTAATTTTCTCTTCTCCTACACCATACTATAATACACCTTCCATGATCATCTCTATGACTTCATGAGTTTTTTCTGATCGCTGACAAAGGTATCTGTCTTCCCCAGGGAAGGTTAAGGTTAGTGTGAAGGGTGTGTATTGGCAGAAGTGCCATTCATACATCCTAGAGATCAGGGCTGGTTTTAGACTATTTGGAGCCCAGGGCAAAAATTTTGCTACTCCTTTCCCCCAATAAAAAAAGAAGTGAACATCTAAAGACAATGCTTTCGTTGGTGTGCCTCTTCCACCAAAATGGCACTCCTTAACTAGGAAAAGGCCACCGAGGAGCAGAGAGGAGGCGGGCCCGGGGGAGGAGCGCTGACACAGCCCGCTCAGACCGCTGTGGAATGGCACTGTGCAGCGGGGGAGACGCCGGCTGTGAGACAGGGAAGGCGTTCTCCCCTGGCCTGCTATTAACCCCTGGGACGCCGCGCTGTACCGCACATGCTGCGGTCCCCTGTCCCTGGTGGTCTAGAGGGAGGCGCAGGATCAGTACCTGGCCCCACGCGCAGCCGGTCCCCAGGGAGCCCCCTGCCTGGGGACCAAAAAGGACTGTTACCGGCGGGTGCCCACCGCGGGACCCCGCCGCTTACCTTGTCCCCCGTGCATCCGGCCACAGTCCAGGTAGCCGGGGTCACCGCTAGCTGTGACCCCAGCTACCAACCAGCATCCCCGGATCGGTACCGGCGTTCTGGTACCGGCGGGGTGTAGGAGTGACAGCATGGACATCAATACTGACTGTCCTATTCTGGAGCACTCTAGTTGTGCAGCCACAGCTGCGAAGAAATCTTCAGGGGCCTTGAAAAGACCCCCCTCTGTACGGTACGACTGGTCCGGCCAGGCACCGACGAAAACTGAGTGGCCTGAGGCTCGGGGGCGGGGTATAGGAGAGGGACCCCAGTGCATCCTAGGAGGCTGAAAATTTAACTCTGTGGTGCCTGGATGTCTGCCGCCATCGCCTATACCCCAAGGTATCCTGTGGATACCCTATGGACCCTGAAGTAGAAAAGTACGACTCAAACCAGGTGTCCACACTCACACTGATTCCACCCCCACCCCTAACACAACAAAGGGTCAGCAGTAAAATAAACAAATTGTGAGAGGGCAATATACCAACACACATACAGAGTAATTTCCTGCCTTGATACAGATTTTAAAATAATATGAAATACTGTTTCATCAGTATGTTGGGTGCAGTAGTTAATTACCTAACAGGAATGGCCATGTTGCAGATCTTAAGACGAATGATGAGGCATACGTGATGGTATGTGGGAAGTTTGAGATACAGTGAAGGGGCATGTATGGAGGTCTATATAAGTTTTCAAATATTTTGGTCATGGACGATGCTCTGGCTCCTAAACTTTTAAGCTGGCACCTAGATTTTACAGAAATTTGTTGAGCCCTGCCATATCCATGAAGCTGGGCAGATTACAATATATTAAACAGAGGGAGTCATAGCCATAGAGCTGGTTATAATACAATATAAAATATGTGGAGTTTGTACACACCTTGCACTTGTGTGTGTTTCCCCCGGATACACCAGTTTCCTCCCACACTCAAACTATAGTAATAGGTTAATTGGCTAGTAAAAAAAAAACCTAGTGTGTGTACATGTGGTAGGGACTATAGAGTGTAAGCTGCACTGAGGAAGGGACTGATGTGAATGGACAAATATTCTCTGTAAAGTGCTGCAGAATATGTGTGCGCTATATAAATAACTGGTCATAAATAATACTGAAGGGGTCATATCCATGAGCCTGTGTATATTACACTATATAATACTATGTAGTCATATCTATGAGTCTGGGTATAGTACTAATGCTATGCAGTCATATCTATGAGTCTGGGTAAATTACAATACAGGTTGAGTCTCCCATATCCAAAATGCTTGGGACCAAGGGTATTTTGGATAATGGAATATTCCGTATTTTGGAATATTTGCATATCATAATGAAATATCTTGGGAATGGGACCCAAATATACACACAGACTGCATTTATGTGTTATATACACTTTATACAAACAGCCTGCAGGTCATTTTATACAATATTTTCAATAATTTTGTGGCTCAAGCAAAGTTTGTGTACAGAAATGAAATTAATTTATGTTTCATATATTACCAGCCTGAAGGTAATTTTATACAATATTTTTAATAATTTGTGCCTTAGACAAAGTTTGTGTACATGGAACTATCAAAAATCAAAGGTTTCATTATTTCAGTCATGCCAAAATAATTCCGTATTTCGGAATTTTCTGTATTTTGGAATATTTGGATATGGGAGACTCAACCTGTAACAATGTAATTAAAACATTAAGATGCATTCAACATAAAGGAGGCTCCATCAATAGTGTGTTAGGAGAAAATGTAGTAAAAAAAATGTGCGAAACTGCCCAAATATAGGTGTGCCAAGCTTGTGGCATCATATTCAAAAAGACTTGAGGCTGTAATTGCTGCCAAAGGTGAATCAACAAAGTTTTGAGCAAAGGTTGTGAATACTTATGTACATGTGATTTCGTAGTTTTTTTTTATTTTAATTAAATTTGCAAAAATCACAAAAGAACTCTTTACACGTTGTCCTTATGGGGTATTGTGTGTAGAATTCTGAGGACAAAAATTAATTTATTCCGTTATGGAGTAAGGCTGTAACATAACAAAATGTGGAAAAAGTGAAGCATTGTGAATACATTCCGATGCACTGTAATAGAGTGTGAAAATAAGGTGCAGGATCTTCCACCTACTAAAAAAATAACAGTACAGTGTGTCTCTCTCTATATATATACAATACATTATTCTTACTCATATCATTATTCCATTGATATAATCATAATTTGGAGCTTAGAGCTATATTACTTTTGTTAGATGTTACCAATAGTTTAGTTTGACTAAGATATCAAGGATTGTAAACCACATAATACATATTCATTTGAATGCCAAATAATATGATGTTTTGAATTACATCTTGGAATGCATGTGTTCTTAAATCTAAAGTACTTTGCCCAATGTAATTTGGATAGAATATATTTGGAAGTTAGTGTTCCTACTAGCTCATATATGAGTTTTACATTTTATAGCTTGATTCTATGTCTATTTGGCTGTCCTAGCTTAGAGGTACAGTACATTACAATGGTGTATCTATTTGGGATATTGAAAATTTCTCCTCACATTTCATTTTTTTAAGAACTGTTTGCAAGCCAAGTCCATTGTTAATGATAGACATAATTTTTATGGGTAAAAATTTGATTATATATATATACAGTCAGGTGCATAAATATTGGGACATTGACAGAATTTTCATATTTTGGCCTCTATTCACCACCACAATGGCTTTGAAATGAAACAAACAAGATGTGCTTTAACTGCAGACTTTCAGATTTAATTTGAGGGTAATTACATCCAAATCAGGTGAACGGTGTAGGAATTACAACGGTTTCTATATGTGCCTCCCACTTTTTAAGGGGCCAAAAGTAATGGGACTATCAACTCAAAAGCTATGTCATGGACAAGTGTGAGCTATTCCCTCGTTATTTCATTATCAATTAAAAAGGTAAAAGGTCTGGAGTTGATTCTAGGTGTGACATTTGCTTTTGGAATCAGTTGTTGTCGACTCTCAATATGAGATCCAAAGAGCTGTCACTATCAGTGAAGCAAGCCATCATTAGGCTGAAAAATCAAAACAAACCCATCAGAGAGATAGCAAAAACATTAGGTGTGGCCAAATCAACTATTTGGAACATTCTTAAAAAGAAAGAATGCACCAGAGAGCTCAGCAACACCAAAAGACCCGGAAGACCACGGAAAACAACTGTGGTGGATGACAGAAGAATTATTTCCTTGATGAAGAAAAACCCCTTCACAACAGTTGTCCAAATTAATAACACTCTCCAGGAGGTAGGTGTATATGTGTCAAAGTCAACAATCAAGAGAAGACTTCACAAGAGTTAATATAGAGGGTTCACCGCAAGATGTAAACCATTGGTGAGCCACAAAAACAGGAAGACCAGATTAGAGTTTGCCAAACAACATTTAAAAAAGCCATTATAGTTCTGGAACAACATCCTATGGACAGATGAGACAAAGATCAACTTGTACCAGAGTGATGGGAAGAGAAGAGTATGGAGAAGGAAAGGAACTGCTCATGATCCAAAACATACCACCCCATCAGTGAAGCATGGTGGTGGTAGTGTCATGGCGTGGGCATGTATGGCTGCCAATGGAAGTGGTTCCTTTGTGTTTATTGATGATGTGACTGCTGACAAAAGCAGCAGAATGAATTCTGAAGTGTTTTGGGCAATATTATATGCTCATATTCAGTCAAATGCTTCAGAACTCATTGGACGGCGCTTCACAGTGCAGATGGACAATGAACCGAAGCATACTGCAAAAGCAACCAAAGAGTTTTTTAAGGCTAAAAAGTGGAATGTTATGCAATGGCCAAGTCAATCCCCTGACCTGAAACCGATTGAGCATGCATTTCACTTGATGAAGACAAAACTGAAAGGAAGAACCCCAAGAACAAGCAGGAACTGAAGACATTTGCAGTAGAGGCCTGGCAGAGCATCACCAGAGATGAAACCCAGCGTCTGGTGATGTCTATGCATTCCAGACTTCAGGCTGTAATTGCCTGCAAAGGATTTGCAACAAAGTATTACAAAGTGAAAGTTAGATTTAGGATTGTTTAGTTTGTCCTATTACTTTTGGCCCCTTAAAAAGTGGGAGGCACATATAGAAACCGTTGTAATTCCTACACCGTTCACTTAAATTTGGATGTAATTACCCTCAAATTAAATCTGAAAGTCTGCAGTTAAAGCATATCTTGTTTGTTTCATTTCAAAGCCATTGTGGTGGTGAACAGAGGCCAAAATATGAAAATCCTGTCAATGTCCCAATATTTATGCACCTGACTGTATATATATATATATATATATCCAAGGAAGTCCTATATGTATAAGAACAGAGGGCACTCACCAATAGCCAGTAATGTCTTTTATTCAATAACTCACATGGGTGTATAGCCTTAATCGACGTTTCGATCCCAGAGGACCTTTGTCAAGATAATCATCACCTGCATTTAATCGCCAGTAGTGTCACCAACACACGTATATCACCCATGACATCACAACATATATAGTACACACAGGCCCCAATTTATACCCTACCAGTGAACGCAGCTCGTCGGATCCCACGTGCAACACATCCCGGAAGTGACAAACACTTCCTGTCACATGGCTCAGACGTTACGTAAATGTCACTCGGTTGCTATGCAACGACTAACACACTAATGGACACGTGACCATAATATACTTGCTGCCGGTGCGATGCTAAGCACCAAAGAAGCCACTGATCGATCACATGCCCAGTGTTACATCACGTTGCTAAGCAACCCACAGATACCAAAAAACGTACACTTATACATAGGATCTGCACATCAGGACGATTGAGTCCCGGCACGATGCTAAGCACAAAAAGGGCATAACATCTAACAATCAAAGTTTATATGACGCTAGTATCGCCAATTAACAGGGTAATGACTCAAATAAAAAACACCAATTTTAGACAAGCGCCATTAACATACATATAATAGATACAGTATTATATTCTTCAGATTCCAAATCTATTAATCACAAGCGCAAACCTATGTAGTCCCCAACATAGCTGGGATACAAACGCAAGATATAAATAAGGACCCGTTATACATAAAAAACACATACAAATATAAAGGTAATATATTAAAAAACAATGCAGTCCAAAAAGGGACTAATTATGATGACCCACTGTCAGTATAGGAAACATTGTACACTATCTCAAAAACATAGTCATTGGATTGGATTCATTTAATCCACGAGGAGTTAAAGTCCCGAGATGAAATATCCACCGACTTTCTAATTTACGCAGTCTGAGTACTCGATCTCCTCCCCTTGTAAGAGGTGGTACCCAGTCAATTAGTCTACACCTCAGAGTGGCGGCCTGATGGTTCAATTTCCAAAAATGTACGGCCACCGGTTTGTCTGATACTCCTGAGGATAAGGCTTGACGTATGGATAGTCTATGATTAGCCATCCTCTCTCTGAAGCAACGTGTGGTCATGCCCACATAACCCAATCCAAACGGGCGCATGAGTAGATATATGACATGATCCATGGTACAGGTTAATTTATATCTGATCTTTATCTGGCGCCCAGTTAGAGGATGGGGAAAAGAGAAACCCATCTGCATAGAATTGCAGGTGACACAGCCCATACACTTATAACATCCAGGTTTTTGGCTATGTAGCCAGGTAGGTGTGTGTTCTGGTGTAGGCCTTATTGTGGTTCTCATTAGCATATCCTTGAGATTGGGTCCTCTTTTATAGGACATCATGGGTGCTCGCATACCAACAGCTTCCAACTTTTTATCAGAAGAAACAATAGACCAATGTTTTCTCAGCGTTTTCTTGACCAAAGGTGTCTTGTTATCATATGTACTGACATATACCATCCGATCAGATTTATCCACTGTATTTCCTCACAATCCCGTTAAGGCATAGCGGGCTTTAGCTTTGGTGAGGCACCTCTGTATCACATCTTTTTTATAGCCTCGTTCTGTAAATTTTGTCGACATCTCAGTCAATTGTTCTTCCATTCTCACATTATCTGTGTTATTGCGAAGAACCCGAAGATATTGAGAAATGGGTAGACTTTCCAAAAAATTAGTCGGATGAAAGCTTGTGGCGTGTAAGATAGTATTCCTATCAGTAGCTTTTGTATATAAGGTGGTTCCCAGCCGGTTTCCATCTTTATATATTGAAAGGTCCAAAAAATTGACCTTCGCATCATCAATTTGATAGGTAAATCTCACTGGGTTATCCAAACTGTTCAAGTGGGTCATCATACAAATAAAACTCTCCTGGGTGTCACTCCAAATTAAAAATATATCGTCTATGAATCTTTTGAAGAAGAGTATCCTGTCCTGGAACTGTGGGAATATCTCAGTAGACTCATGCTCCGCCATATAGATGTTCGCATAGGCCGGAGCGAGATTAGAACCCATCGCTGTTCCAGAACGTTGCAAGTAATAATCCCTCCCATACATGAAGGAATTATTACTTAAAATGAAATGCACCAATTCTAGTACAAATTCAATCGGAGGATGATTAAATCCCTCATCACCCGTCCAACTTCTCGTTAATGAGGTACGATGGGCATCAAGTCCACCCTTGTGGGGAATTATAGTGTACAGGGAACATACGTCCATTGTCACTAAGTACACACTCGATGGAATCTCACCAATTGCTTTCAATTTTACCAAGAAATCACCAGTATCTCTAATGTAGCTCATATTGTTAACCACAATAGGTTGTAACAATGAGTCTACATAGACTGCCAATGGTTGTAAAGTGGAATCCCTAGCTGAAATTATTGGCCTACCCGGTGGGTGCACCGGATCTTTGTGCACTTTGGGCAGTGTGTAAATAATTGGACTCACCGGGTAGTCAACCCTCAGATAGTCAGCCAACTCCTTCCCCAACCAACCATTGGAAAATCCCAGATCTATCAACATATCTGCTTTGTTCTTTATCTCTTGCATAGGATTATAGTGCAATTTAACATATGTATCCTCATCAGCCAACTGTCGTAAGATCTCATCATTGTAATCTGACCAATTTTGGACCACCACAGCTCCACCCTTGTCGGCCGGTTTAAACACAAGATTAGTATTATTACGTAGGGAGCGTAGGGCCAACCTTTCATCTTTAGTCAAATTATCAAAAATCCGGGAGCCCCGATTGTTGATAACATCTTGTTCAGTCATTCTCATAAATGTACAGAGACTAGGATTAGTGGATTGGGGATCAAAAGACGACGGTCTTTTCAATCTATTGTTAACCTGTTGTTCACCTTCAACACCAGGAAACAATTCCTTTAGTCTGATCTTACGTCCAAACTTGTCGTGTTGATTGGGGCCTGTGTGTACTATACATGTTATGATGTCATGGGTGATACACATGTGTTGGTGACACTACTAGCGATTAAATGCAGGTGATGATTATCTTGACAAAGGTCCTCCGGGATCGAAACGTCGATTAAGGCTATACACCCATGAGAGTTATTGAATAAAAGACATTACTGGCTATTGGTGAGTGCCCTCTGTTCTTATACATATAGGACTTCCTTGGATATATTGGGACTTTATTGCTACGTCTTGGGAGGTTGCACCCCGCTGTCGGCTTCATTGGATGTGAGTGCAGGACCATTGGATTTTCTATATATATATATATATATATATATATATATATAGTATCTATATCTAGTACTGTGAAAACGTTTCAGGCAGGTGTGGAAGAAATGCTGCAATGTAGAAATGCTTTCAAAAATAGAAGTGTTAATAGTTTATTTTTATCAATTAACAAATTGCAAAGTGAATGAACAGAATAATGAATGATGAATAATGCTGAGTACACACTGGCCGATATATCAGTTGTACAGCCGTCAAACAATATATTGTCCCGTACATCAACCAGTGTGTACACCTGATATAACAGAGGACGACATAGTTCACAGATATATCGAGTTGGCCATGCAGCATGGCAGACGCGATATACAGTATCTTTCAGATATACAGTGCCTTGCAAAAGTATTCACCCCCTTGGCTTTTTACCTTTGTTTCTTTACATTACAACCTGTAATTTATTTATTTTTTTAATCTGAATTTTAAGTGATGAATTTGCACAAAATAGTCTAATTTGGTGAAGTGAAATGAGAAAAAAAATTATATAAAAAAGAATCTTTATAAATAAAATTCTGAAAATTAGCATGTGCATATGTAATCACCCCCTTTGCTATGAAGCCCCTCAAAAGTTCTGGTGCAACCAATTACCTTGAGAAGTCACATAATTAGTGAAATGAAATCCACCTGTGTGAAATCTAAGTGTCACATGATCTATCAGTATAAACACACCTTTTCTAAAAGGCCCCACAGGCTGCAACACCACTAAGCAAGAGGCACCACACCATGAAGACCAATGAGCTCTCCAAACAAGTCAGGGACAAAGTTGTTGAGAAGTACAATTCTGGGTTGGGTTATAAAAAAATATCCAAATCTTTGATGATCCCCCATAGCACTGTCAAATCCATCATCATCAAATGGAAAGAACATGGTACCACAACAAACCTGCCAAGAAAGGGCCGCACACCAAAGTTCACAGACCGGGCAAGGAGGGCATTAATCAGAGGGGCAGCACAGAGACCAAAGGTAACCCTGAAGGAGCTGTAGAGATCCACAGCAGAGACTGGTGTATCTGTGACCACAATAAGCCATACACTCCATAGAGCATGGAAGAGTGGCCAGAAAAAAGCCATTAGTTAGTGATAAAAGTAAGAAGACACGATTTTAGTTTGCCAAAAGGCATGTGGGCAACTCCCCAAATGTATGGAGGAAGGTGCTCTGGTCAGATGAGACTAAAATTTAACTTTTCGGGCCACCAAGGATAACGCTATGTCTGGCGCAAACCCAACACATCCCATCACCCCAAGAACACCATCCCCACAGTGAAACATGGTGGTGGCAGCATCATGCTGTGGGGATGTTTTTCAGCAGCAGGGACTGGGAAACTGATTTGAGTCGAGGGAAAGATGGATGGTGCTAAATACAGGGATATTCTTGAGCAAAACCTGTTTCAGTTTGTCTGTGATTTGAGACTGGGACGGAGGTTCACCTTCCAGCAGGACAATGACCCGAAGCTTACTGCTTAA
Source organism: Taudactylus pleione (assembly GCA_031769625.1). Taxonomy (NCBI): domain Eukaryota; kingdom Metazoa; phylum Chordata; class Amphibia; order Anura; family Myobatrachidae; genus Taudactylus; species Taudactylus pleione. Next base: position 5,873,475 of record JAUIMM010000512.1, on the reverse strand, counting down.
GCAACACTTGAGTAGTTTAAGGGGAAACATTTAAATGTGTTTTGGAATGGCCTAGTCAAAGCCCAGATCTCAATCCAATTGAGAATCTATGGTCATACTTGAAGATTGCTGTTCACAAGTGGAAACCATCCAACATGAAGGAGCTGCAGCAGTTTTGCCTTGAGGAATGAGCAAAAATCCCAGGGGCAAGATGTGGCAAGCTCATAGAGACTTATCCAAAGCCACTTGCAGCTGTAATTACCGCAAAAGGTGGCTCGACAAAGTCTTGACTTTAGGAGGGTGAATAGTTATGCACGCTGAAGTTTTCTATTATGTTGTCCTAAATGTTGTTTGATTCATAATATAAAAAAACACAACTTCACAGTTGTAGGCATGTTCTGTGAATGAAATTATGTACACCTTCAAACAATCCATTTTAAGTCAGGTTGTGAGGCAACAAAACATGAAAAATGCAAAGGGGCGTGAACACTTTTACAAGTCACTGTATCCTGCACATCTGCCTATGTGCACAGACAACTGACCGACCTGCCGGCAATGACATCACTAACAATTCCTGTGGCCAGACTTATCGCTCAGTCAGTAAGTGTGTATGCACACCTACATACCATACAAGCCAAATCGATCTGTCAGTCTGATTGTCGGCTGGACGGCTTATCCGTTGGCCAAGTGTGTACCCAACAAAAGGCACCATAAAGTTCTGCTGTACCATACAGAAAAGTAGAACAAACAGTAAACATAATAAAATAATTGCACTACAGCTTAGCATAATTGGAAATACAAAAGACAGCAAGACATATAGTCAGCATTTATACAAGATGACAGGCATGATCCACAGATTTACAGCAATAAGAGAGATATCAAGGAAGTCAAAGAATTTGGGAACCAGATAGGGTAGGAATCTTTGGAGAATAGAGGAGGAAACAAGCAAAAGGTGGGTGAGGTGTCATATATTTTGCTAATTATTTACTAGTAACAATAAAATTTTCCATACAAAATAAAATCATTGCACCCATCATATAGTTTTTTGTTGCATTACAGTTGAGCAGTTTCTAACAATGTTTTTGAGTCAGCTAATGTTAAAATTTATATGTTATGTTTGTATTTTCTTCTTAAATCTCTTATAGAATCTAATTAATCGGTACAGCAAAATTGTATCTCAATTATTCTTTGCTCTGAAATAATCGTTTGTTTTTCCAATTGCTTTAGAGATTACATATTTTGAAGTAGAAATTGGTCTATGACATTTATGTCATAAGCAATTATTGTGTATTGGTTAAATTTTATAGAAAACATTTCACAAAGCATCATCCTGGTTTTACTCTTTAGATCTAGTCATTCAAAACTGTAACTGATTGATGAAGATATTGATAACCTAAGAAATTTATACATAACACATTTGATAATTTGTCCATTTAATGTATTATTCAAAGCATCAAGTACTTCTCTGTAATTCATTTTATTTACGTTGTTTTTCAAGGTCAATATGGTTGGGGAAGTATGGCGAGCATTTTTACATTGTTAAATTGTTTTGTTTTTTCTTATGTCAGTAGATGGTGCCCACTTGTACTGCTCATTCTGAAGAATACATCAATCACACAAATAATGCACAGTATTTGATTACAGAAAATCAATTTCTTTTGAAAGTCAAAACTATACAATCCATTGCTGAACACATTCTTTTTCATTAATAGAAATTTTATCTGAGCTCTGTCGTTTTCCCTCTAGATTGTAAGCTCTCCTATGAGCAGGCTACAATTTTTTGTTTTCCATATTCATGTATTTTGTTACTTTGCATGCCACTGTTTTATATATGTTCTATTTTTTCCACTGTGTAGAACTGTAGTGCCTTTCAAACCAATGAAAATATGATTGGCATTAATAAGTATATATATAATATACATCTACTATAGCTGTTTCCAAAGATACTGTTTATTATTTTAAGCAAGCATTATTGAATATGAATCACTATATCTAATTGCTATTTTTTCAATATTTGCGGTCGTCACATTCCAACATTAATATCACTCTTTTTTACGGAGTACCCACACAAATAGAAACCATGCGTTTTCAGAAAATACCATTAGTCTACAATACTTCTAACACGTTTAATAAGAAAACTTTTGGTAATGAAACTTTCCCAAAATGGGCAAAAAGTGTTTTTTTCCCAGAAATTGCAACAAAGTGAACTTAAAGCAAATGTTTATATATTTTTGTTTATACGCACCATAAACAAATACTTTGTTTTTTAGCTTCGGCTTTAAACCACCTTTCCAAAACAAAAAAACGCAGGATCCTAGGTGAAGGCTTTGACAACAAAATGGGGACATCTAGTTTGAAAACGGTGACTACCGTCTTTCATACAAGGGATCTGCCATCATTTTGGATGCCAGAGTTGGGAAGATATAAGAACCTAAATCCCTAACACCATATTTTTCATTCATTCATTTTTTTCACTAAAACAATTACATCACTTCCATGTCTGACAACCTTGCTTCTGATCTTAAAGCTGCAATAATATTAAATACAAAACCAGGTGTGTTTTATATTTAATATTATTGCCCCTTTAGAACCAGCGGCTGAAACTGCCGAAGGAAATGTGACATTGAAAGGCACATCACAGTAAAGAGATATTTGTGTATATGTCCACAAAACTATGCCCAAATCTGTCACAGGCCACAAAACAATTCAATGCATAGTATACTCCAACCAGCAATGTTGTTAAGTGCACACAAACACATTGAACTGCTATTTCTACTAGTTTAATACATGGAGAAAATACAGCTGTTACAGCAGGATGTAATAGATTTGATAACATTTAACAATCTTGCACAATAAAACAGTTCTGTATTGTCCTGTATAAGAAAACCAGCAGCCTGTATGCTAAATGGGGCTTTCCCTATACCCCAGACAAACTTGAATGTACAGATACCAAAAGTGGTGCATTGTCAAGGAAGAAAAAAAGTAACAAAATAATAATCATATAAGTTTTGAAATGAATTTAAGGGTTATTTTCCACCCAAACAAATTTCACAGTGGCATTTCCTAAAGGTACTTACCAGGTTACACTGAGTTGACTACAATGATATAAATGTGCTTTCTACTTTGACTATAAGTGCCTCTGTTTGCTGCTTTTGTATTTTAACATCTAATAATCGTTTTGTTGCCTCAACATTAGAGATGTGCGGTGCGGTTCTCCAGAAATCCGAATCCATCCGAATTTCGTGAATCCGTGTAAATCCCAGTCGCGGTTCTAATCCCCTGAGAAGATCCAGATAAATCCGGCGCGCAGTTCTGATCTTTTTGCAGTTCGGAATTTGGATTTTAAATCCGAATTTCGGCTTTTGGATTGCATAAATTACATGATTTTAGCTGTTTTTAAAACTTTTAATCTATTTTTTAGTAAAAAAATCCAGGGTGGTTTCCAAACCAAATCCAGATCCAAAACCTTGAAGAAGATACAGATCCAAAACACAGGGGTCGGCGCACATCCCTACTCAACATGAACAATTATCTGCACTTTTTGCTCAGAAAATAGTTGGAGCCCAGTAATGAACAAACTAGTATAACGCTGTGATGTTAGGCAGATGATGAGGTGGTCGGTGTGAGCTTGTCTTCCGAAAGGTGGAACATTTATTTAACATATTAAAAATGTAATTATGTAGAGCTCACCTTTTAAATTTACCTTAATGTATCGGATACATACTGTATATTTTTTAAAGCTAAAACAGACTCACTTGTGTATGTTTAAATTATTATATTATATATGTTTAAATTATTATATTTAAATTACAGCTGTGTGCATTGAACTGCACCTAATGGCTGTATAACATACAGGGAAATGACAAGACACGGTGGGATTTGGGTGTGGGATAGTGTAGGATGGGGGAAAGGGGAAGGAAAAAGAAAAAAATATATAAAACGTATATTAAAAAAAACCAATAAGTAAAAATGTTGATAATATAGAGTTTCTTAATAAAGTGAATAGTCTCCATGGCAATTAATATATATATAAAATGTAAGGGATAAAATTGCATTGTTCTTTCGGATAAATTCCAAGTAATCAACTTTATAATTGGCAGTTTATATTAGTGTCCGGTGGATGGTTTGAGTAGAGAAGATGTTAATTAGCCACAGTGAATCTAGTATCCTGCAGTGTTTACTCACCGTTAGAGGCACAGGGCAAAATTTACTAAGCGTCGGTTTCTATTCTATTCTAAACTCCGGTGGTTTGGTGGCGGTTTCTATTCTATTCTAAACCCCGGGGGTTTGGTGGTGGTTTTGCAGTGGTTTCTAAATGACAGCCCTGTTCTATTCTATTCTAAAATGTGTTTTGATGGCAGTTTTGCAGCGGTTTGGCCTTAGTAAATCTGCAGAAAGCAAAACTGCTGCCAAACCACAGTCAAAACACATTTTAGAATAGAATAGAACAGGGCTGTCATTTAGAAACCACTGCAAAACCACTACCAAACCCCTGGGGTTTAGAATAGAATAGAAACCGCCACCAAACCGCTGGGGTTTAGAATAGAATAGAAACCGCCGTTTAGTAAATTTTGCCCACAGTCTTAATGCAGGTAAGCACTATCAGGATAGCGCTGTATGCTAGCTGTAATATTATTACCAGCTTCCAAATGATCCCTTTGAGGTAGCAAGTGTAGGGGTCAAGCTGCAGGAAAGGCAGGCCGTGCGGTCCGCATACACAACGGGGACACCACCGCATGTAAGTGAACACGGCGTGCTTCCGGCACAGACTGACATCTTGCTTCTACACCGGCACCCAGGCTCACCTCCGCTTGCGGGTGGATCGTAGTCCTGCAGCATTCTGGGCTGATGGTGTAGTTCCATCTATGGTCTGGTTAGGGTCATCTGGCTTAACTAGGTGTAGTGATAGTGATGGGTCATTTAACATATGTGAGTTTATATAATAAACAAGCCAAGAAACCCAAGTGATATGTTTTACAAAAATTTACCATTTTGGTCTACTGCATTTCTAAGAATTAAAAATGTTTCTTTTAATGACAATTCTGGACATTTCACAGTGGAAATTCTTACCAATGTTATTGGAAATCTTATGTGTTCATGACAATGGCCATTTGCTGGTCTGGCTTTGAGTTTGTTGTTTTACTTTGCATTCCAAGTATAAGACAGTTAATGAATGGAAATAACCTAAATCCAGGCCAGGTTTACTGGTGTGATCATTTGAGAAACATGTGTCCAGTACAAGTCTTGCATGTTTACCCTGTGAAAAGAGAAAATACATCTTGTTAAATCTTTTGTTGCTTTAAAGAAACTCCACTTTCATAAATGTATATATTTATGATCATGGTAATTATTTGCAAATTAAAATTCCTACCTGGCTGTTTCAATAAGCTATTTTTTAGATGCTATTTGTGCAATTTTTTTTAATATAAACCTATTGTTGCTGAGTAAAGGACATAGCTGGAATTGTCCACATCATTTGGTTATAAATAATGGTGAAAAGTCTTTCAAAGTAAAAATCATCAACATTGTAATGCCCTGGGAATGGGAGGCCCCCTACTTGGTGTGAGTAAATGCTTCCTAGATATGGTGCAATGCTGGAGAAGGCAATACCATGTAAGGGTGGGGTTATGCCAAGACTATCACAAGTGCTAGATCCTCATAACCAGGGGCGGATTGGCCGTTACTTACTGCGGGAAGAATCCCGGTGGGCCGATTGGTTGTGGGGCCGCTTTTCAATTGAGGCCCTGCCCCCCAACTCGTGTCACCTGGCTCCTGTTCTGTACAGACTGTTTTACACAGGCAGCCTGGCCGCTGCTGAGCCTCTCTCACGAGAAGAGAAGGCCAGCCTATTAAAGCCCCACCCACCCACCCAGCCTGCCGTCGGTATCATCGAAGGGGTGAGGAAGTGGCGGTGGTTGGTGTGGCCGTAGGGGGTAAGTTGCTGCTGAGTCTGCTACTACAGCTGCCTCTGCGCTTGTCACACTGTGTCACAGCGCCGCCGTATCCAGGTTGCCCTTACCTGGTCCGGCGATGCGGAAGTCCGGGCTTGTGTGTGACAGCAGGCAGGAGATCCCTGGCACCCGCTGTCAGCTGCTCCTCTTCTCTCCTGGCGGCTGTGTGCAGGTGGCCGCAGCTTCCTTAGAAGCGCGCGCGCCACTCTGCTTAACTTGTAAAGGGACAGGCACCTGTAATGGAAGCGCTGATTGGGGCTAGTTTGAACCCTGACTTATAAAAGGAAGTTCCTGGGAGCACTCCAGTGCCAGAGTATAGGCTCCATTACCATACTCCAGCGTTCCTGTGCATATCCTGATTATTGGTTCTGACCCTTGGCGTGTTTTGTGACTCTGATTCTGCCTGACCCCTGGTTCTACGTTGATATCTGGTTCTGACCTCGGCTATTCCCTGTGACCCGTTTACGTCTGCTCCCTGGTACCGCTTCGTCCATTTGGATCTGACCCGGCTAAGTCGACTACACTCAACTGTATACCGACCAAGTGCCAGCACCCGTATAGGGAAACCTAACCTGAGGGCCGCGACCTGTGTGTCGGACGCAGCCAAGTCCATACCTTCTTGCGAGGGTCCCTGGTGAAAACCACTGGCACATTAGACTCCGCGCCTCAGGAATAGGTCTAGCCAATTCCCTGAATACGGATAGCGTCCACTATCCTCCCGTGAGTTTGTGACACATGGTATGACAGGCAGCGGCAGTCTACTGCAGAGAAGCGCGCCTGAGCTATTTACACAGTTCCAACTGCTGCTGATCGATTCGTAGGTCTGGCAGGGAGCCAGGTTGGTAACTGTACTGGTTACTTCCTATCTGAATGGCTGTCTGCTCAGTGCGCATGCCTCCCTCTCTGCCTGAGTCCACTGTCCCTGGCCGGTACAATATTTGTGGGCCGCAGAGGCTACATCACTGCTCCACTTAAGTGCAGTCACCACCTGTGCTGAGCATGTCTCTGTACGCAGCCCGACCTATCCAATGTGTCACTCACTGTCAGTGATCATATACTTCCTCTGAGTCCTAGTATGCAGTGTCTGCACTGCCAGGGATAGAAGAGGTCTCTCCCTGCCCCCTCCCCGAGTCCCCTCCTTTTGTTGTGCCTGGCATGCACTCATGACACAAGCAAACAGCTAGAGGTGCCATCTCCCTGCCCCCTTCCAGTCCCCACCCGAGTCCCCGCCCCCTCCTGCTGTGCCTGGAATATTCTCAGCACTGTGAGGTTCCAACTCCTAGCCCCTTCTGTTCTGCAAGGACTGTCCTTCTCCCTTGCACACAGCACCCGGTGGCTGAGGGTCCAGGAAGACAGAGCTTCCTACAGTGCAGCAAATGCAGGTAAGTACCAAAGGATGGCTATATATTCATCCTATGGAGTAAGGTGGTTTAGGAGGGGTAAATGATCAGGGGGGGGTGAGGTGGGTTAGGAGATGTAAATTATCAGGGTGAGGGGGTTAGGAGGTGTACATTATCAGGGGGGTAAAGTGGGTTAGGAGGTGTAAATTATCAGGGGGGTAAAGTGGGTTAGGAGGTGTAAATTATCAGGGGGGTGTAATCCTATTTGGTAGGTGAGGTAGGTTTGGGATATAATGTAAATGTATCGTGGTGTTTTATATACTAACATTTTTTATGTGGGGAGGTTAGGTGGGTTGAGGGTTGTAATATTGTATCTGGTTTAGTGCAGTAGTATTCTGTTCGGTGGGGCATATTAATAGTACAGGCTGCATACTATGTTCTATTAGGACATATTGAACTTATTTGTATATATATATATATTAAAATTCATGATGAGATGAGGGCAATGGGGCTGGGAGATGGAGTTTAGAGAGAGGGATGTCTGGGGTGGGGGCCCTAGGGTGGAATGATTAATGATGAGAATAGAGATGATCTGTTTGTGGTGGGAGGGGGGTTCTGCTGAATTAGGGAGAGATGATCTGCCTGCTGGGAACTATTCTGTGAGGCATTGTGCTCTGAGGGGGGCTGTCATATGAGGGGACTGTGCTGTGAGAGGGTCTGTGCAATGTGGGCGATTTTGCAGTGAGGTGCTGTGCTGAGGAGGGCTGTGGTGTGAATTGCTGTGATGAGGGGGCTGAACTGTGGAGGACTGGGCTATGAGTGGGACTGTGATGAGGGCTGTGTTATGAGGGGCTGAGCTGTGAGGAGCTGTGCTGTGAAGGGGGCTGTCATATGTGGGCGACTGTCCGGAGGAGGGCTGTGGTGTGAAGGGTTTTTATGAGGGGGCTGTGCTTTGGAGTACTGTGCTATGATGGGGACTGTGCAGAGGGGGCTGTGGTGTGATGGGCTGTGATGAGGGGGCTGAGCTGCGGAGGGCAGTGCTATGAGGGAGGTTATGGTGTGAAGGGCTGTGATGAGGAGGGCTGTGGTGTGAAGGGCAGTGCTGAAGGGGGCTGTGAAGAGTGCTGTGAGGGGAGAGGGTTTTGCTGTGCTGTGGGAGGATGTTGTGATGTAGGGAGAGGGTTGATACTGGGGGCACAGAGGAGATGGTGCTGGGGCAAAAATGAAATGGCCTTGGGGCAAAGAGAAGCTGGAGCTGGACAGTGGGATGTATTGGAGAGACCCAGATGGATGGTATTGGAGAGTGACAGGGGAATGGTACAGGTGAGATACAGAGGTATGGTACTGACGAGAACCTCTGTTGCATGTTGATGACATTGGCTTTATTCCTACGCTAACAGACGGCTTCCGGACCATGTGATCTCCTGCATGAATAGTGAAAACCAACTCGAGACGCTGCCTGTCCAGGGAGGATCAATTTCTTCAGAGGTTCCTTGTTGCAGAGAAATCATATAGGTAAGAAAGTACTTATTCACATGCTGTGTTTATTCACTGGAGAGAGGTGCTGGGGGCATATCCATCAGCTCCCGAAGCAGTGGCCATGCCCCCAGCATGAGAAAAACAAGGGGAGTAGCTTGCGGGCGTAGCATTTCACATGCGGCCACACCCCTTGCTGCTAGGCCACACCCACTTTTTCAGATGCGCGCCTATGGCGCGCACATGGGGCCTCTTTCAGAATTTTCTCCAGGGCCACTTTAAATTCCCAATCAGCCCCTGCTCATAACTGTACCCCTTATATCCTTCTCCTCATAACTGTGTCCCTTATATGCTCCTTCTTCTCAAAACGGTGCCCCTTATATATCCTCCTCCTCCTCATAACTGTGCCCCTTATATCCTACTCCTTTTCATAACTGTGCTCCTTATTTCTTCCTCCTCATAAATATTCCCCTTATATCTTCCTCCTCAAAGATGTACACCTGATATTCTACTCCTCATTACTGTGTCCCTTATATTCTCCTGTCTGTGCCTCTCATATCGTCCTATTCAAACTGCGCCCCTATTATTCTAGTACTAATAATTTTGCACCTTATATTGTCCCCCTCATAATTGTCTCTGTCCCTTATATCCTCCTAACCTTTTGCTCATAATTGAATTCTTTGTTTTCCTCTTCATAACTGTGCCCCTTATACAGTATCCACCTCCTCATAACTGAGTTGTTTATATTCTCATAACTGTGCCACTTATATAATTTTCCTCATTACTGTGCCCCTTATATGCCCAACCTCATAACTGTGCTCCTTATATCCTCCTCTTCTTAACAGTGCCCTTTATATTCTCCTCATAACTGTGCCCCTTATATCCTCCTCCTCCTCCTCCTCCTCATAACTGTGCCCCTTATATCCTCCTCCTCATAACTGTGCCCCTTATATCCTCCTCCTCATAACTGTGCCCCTTATATCCTCCTCCTCCTCCTCATAACTGTGACCCTTATATTCTCATAATTGTTCCCCTTATATCCTTCTCCTAATAACTGTGCCCTAATATTCTCCCGCTCATAGCTGTCTGTGCCTCTTATATCCTCCTCCTATTAACTGTGCCCCTTATAAATGTCCTCCTGCTCATAAGTTAACTAAATTCTTTATGTTATCCTCATAACTGTGCCCTTTATATTCTCCTCCTCAAAACTGTGCCGCTTATACCCTCCTCATAACTGTGCCCCTTATATCCTCCTCCTCCTCATAACTGTGCCCCTAATATCCTCCTCCTCAAAACTGTGCCCCTTATATCCTCCTCCTCCTCATAACTGTGCCCCTTATATCCTCCTCCTCCTCCGCCTCGTCATAACTGTGCCCCTTATATCCTCCTCATAACTGTGCCCCTTATATCCTCCTACTCCTCCTCATAACTGTGCCCATTATATCCTCCTCCTCATAACTGTGCCCATTATTTTCCCCTTCTCAAAACTGTGCCCCTTATCATCTCCTCCTCCTCCTCATAACTGTGCCCCTTATATTCTCATAATTGTGCCCATTACATCCTTCTCCTAATAACTGTGCCCCTAATATTCTCCCGCCCATAGCTGTCTGTGCCTCTTATATCCTCCTCATAAATATCCTCCTGCTCATAACTGAATTATTTATATTCTCCTCCTAACTGTACCCTTTATATTCTCCTCCTCATAACTGTGCCCCTTATATCCTCCTCCTCATCACTCTGCCCCTTATATCCTCCTCCTCATAACTGTGCCCCTTATATCCTCCTCCTCATAACTGTGCCCCTTGTCTCCTCCTCATAACTGTGCCTCTTATATCCTCCTCCCCATAACTGTGCCCCTTATATCCTCCTCCTCATAACTGTGCCCCTTATATCCTCCTCCACATAACTGTGCCCCTTGTCTCCTCCTCATAACTGTGCCCCTTATATCCTCCTCCACATATCTGTGCCCCTTATATCCTCCTCCTCCTCCTCATCCTCATAACTGTGCCCTTATATTCCCCTTCTCATAACTGTGCCACTTATCTCCTCCTCCTCATAACTGTGCCCCTTATATTCTCATGATAGTGCCCATTATATCCTCCTAATAACTGTGCCCCTAATATCCTCCTGCTCATAACTGAATTCTTTATGTTGTCCGCCTCACAAGCATGTCCCTTGTAAATATCATCCTCCTCATAACTGTGCCCTCTATATCCTCCTCATATCTGTGCCCCTTATATCCTCCTCCTCGTAACTGTGCCCCTTATATCCCCCTCCTCATACTTGTGCCCCTTATATCCCCCTTCTCATAACTGTGCCCCTTATATCCCCCTTCTCATAACTGTGCCCCTTATATCCTCCTCCTCATAACTGTACCCCTTATACCCTCCTCCTCATAAATGTTACCTTCATATCCTCCTCATACCTGTGCCCCTTATATTCTCCTCCTCATAACTGTGCCCCTTATATTCTCCTCCTCATAACTGTGCCCCTTATCTCCTCATCATAACTGTGCCCTTTATATTATCCTCCTCATAAATGTGCCCCTTATATTCTCCTCCTCATAACTGCCCCTTATAGCCTCCTCCTCATAACTGTGCCCCTTATATCCTACTCCTCATTACTGTGCCCCTTATATTCTCCTCATCATAACTTGCCCCTTATATTCTCCTCCTTATAACTGTGCACTCTATATCCTCCTCATATCTGTGCCCCTTATATCCTCCTCCTCGTAACTGTGGCCCTTATATCCTCCTCCTCATAATTGTGCCCCTTATATCCCCCTTCTCATAACTGTGCCCCTTATATCCTCCTCCTCATAACTGTACCCCTTATACCCTCCTCCTTCTCATAAATGTTCCCTTCCTATCCTCCTCATACCTGTGCCCTTATATTCTCCTCCTCTTAACTGTGCCCCTTATCTCCTCCTCATAACTGTGCCCTTTATATTCTCCTCCTCATAAATGTGCCCCTTATCTTCTCCTCCTCATAACTGTGCCCCTTATATCCTCCTCCTCATAACTGTGCCCCTTTATATTCTCCTCCTCATTACTGTGCCCCTTATATTCTCCTTATCATAACTTGCCCCTTATATTCTCCTCCTTATAACTGTGCCCCTTATATCCTACTCCTCATTACTGTGCCCCTTATATTCTCCTCATCATAACTTGCCCCTTATATTCTCCTCCTTATAACTGTGCCCGTTATATCCTCCTCCTCATAACTGTGCCCCTTTATATTATCCTCCTCATAACTGTGCCCCTTATATCCTCCTCCTCATAACTGTGCCCCTTATATTTGTGGTACCCCATACCTGTATGTACTCACTCTTGTTGGACCCTATATAAAATGTATATATGTAAATACTGTATATATAACTTGTAAATACAGTGTGCACTGTGCACGTGGCAGAGAATGTTTTTTATGGAGCCATATTTTAACTGATTGTTAACTTGATGCCCCACCAGAGTCTGGAGACAGTTACCCATATACATATATGTACTGGTGGTGCAGGTAGTATGTGGTAAATCAGCAGCAGGTCACATGACTGAGGGCCTGATTCATACCCGCTCGCAAGCACTGAGCGCTCGCAAGAGGCGGCTCCGTCGTGCGAATGTGCGAGACCCGGATAGCGACGGGCAAGCCGTCGCTCCGGGTCTCGCTACAAAAGGGGCGTGCTGTCGATGTTGAGTGACAGCACACCCCCTTTGGTGTGCGGGCCGGGGGCGTGGCTGCCCAGACGGAGGCATTCCCATGGGTGGTGGTCACCCACATAGCTGTGGGCGGTCACCCACAGCTATGCGAGCGGCCTGGAGGCCGCTCTAAAAATACAATAGGTGGGCACTGATTCAGAGCGAGCGCTCTGAAAGAGCGTCCGGCTCTGAATCAGGCCCTGAGAACACAGGTGGCTGAGGGGGACTTTTACGTCAGTTACAGAGAACCCTGATGGCGCCTTGAGAGAGAAAACCTACACTAAGACAATTACCGTCATTTTGAAGCATCTGACAGTACTGTGAGACCAGCAACAGCATTTGAGGCATTTCCCTGCAAGAGTTATAGCCCAGCTGGAGGCAAGATAGCAGAGGAAACTTCATGGAAGGAAAAGTGGACTCCGGCAGGTACAGACATCAGTTAGGATACCTGGTGCGAGCGATGAGGAGAGGTCTGTAATACACCTGAGGCAAAGCCACCTACTCTGGTCCTGATTCAGCATGGATCGCAAATGCTAAAGCACACGCAGAAGGCCAATTGTTGTGTATTGCATAAGCATTACAGTGCGCGAGTGTATCATTGCGTTCGCACTGCGATCATGGAGATCACATAGAGCCATCACAGAGTGATTGACAGCCTGTGAATGATTGGGGGTGGTCGGAGAAACAAAGGTGTGTCTGACCATTTGAACACCATTACATGGGTGTGCATAAATTAGCCACTGCAACGGCATATGCAGCTTGAGTGCTCACTGCGTGCAGAAAGGTTTACAATTTCTGAGTAAGGTCTGACCTGCTGTAATTGTGCATGAAGCTCTGATGTGGTACCGATGTTTTCGCTGGATTACAAGGTATTACGGATGTGGAATAGAGGAAGCGGGCATTTATGTTGGTCTGCGACGGCTTTGCGATTGCATTATTAGCATATTTTGGCAGTAGACCTGCGTGCGATTACAGAGATATGATTGCAATAGCGATCCGTAATGAAACTCTCCCTTTGGGCCTGATTCAGAGGCGCTCGCAAAAAGTGAGCGCTCGCTCTGAATCAGGGCGGGCGCTGTTTTTTTTAGTAGCAGCCTCAGCTATTGCGAGCGGCCAGGATGATGGTCGCGATGGTCAAGACCATCGCGACCATCGGACTTGCGACGAGACCCTTGTGGTAGGGTCTCGTGGCCACAAGCCCCAGAGAGCTTCTGGCTCTAATAGAGCTGGAAGCTCTCTCACTGACATCACTGGTGATGTCAGTGGGGCTGCCCACAAATGGCAGGCGTTCGCTTGGGAACGCCTCCATATGTGAAGCCACCCCCCGGCCACGCCTACAAAACGGGGCGAGCTGTCAATCAACATCGACAGCCGCCCCTTTTGTAGTGAGCCACGGAGCGAGTGCTTTTTGCGCTCGCTCCGGGGCTCGCGCACATGCAGTGCACACACCGCACGTGTGCACTAAGCCACCATCTACCCTCTTGCGAGCGATATGCGCTTGTGAGCGGGTCTGAATCATGCCCTCTGTTGCCACACACTGCAGTTGACACCGCCTCAGGAACTAATAGTAACTGGTGTTAAAAAGTATAAACTCTCCCTTGTGACACTGCTAGTCCCTCATATAACTCTAATGATTGCAGCTCCTCTTAATAACTGTCTGTACTCCTTATATCCTCCTCCAAATAACTGTGCCCCTTATATTCTACCCTTCGGAACAGTCTGTAACCCTTTTATTCTTCTCATACTAACAGTTAATAAATATGCTCATTAATAAATATGCTCCTCTTCATCTCTAGCCCCACTCCACCCTCCGTTCTTTTCTTACCATATAATAATCTCTTCTTTTGTCTTCACTCCTTAAATTTTGCATCACGTGGCTATTTACACAGGCTGTAAGTCTTGTCTCCGTGCTGGCTTTTCTCCTGGGAATGTGGATGGGCAGGTCTGGTCTCAGAGGGATGCAGGGACTATCTCCATGTGGTAGGGGGGAGAGGGAGCTTGCATACAGGCACCACCACCAGGGCTTAAATTCCACCACTCACTGGGATAGGTGATGTAAAAGCAAATTTTCTGTCCCTTAGGTGCTTCTTTCTCTGTCACCTTCAGGCTGAAAGCGTTCCGGGTGACAGCCCTGTCAGACCGTGCCTTTAGCCGCTCCAAAAACTATAATATAATGAGAAATTATTTCTTGTATAGAAAAACATTTTGAGAGTGGAATGACTTAATATAAAAGGTTATTTTTCATTGCGGGAATACGCTGTAAATTATTTAAACAAGTCCAGTGGATGACTTCCTACACTAACTAGGGCCGAACATTTGTTTTCTTGTTTTTTTAAATTGAATTGAGAAATTTGTCAGAAACATAACTAAAGAATTGATATGCTGCCTTCATGAACATACTTCACATTTCTTTAAAAGAAAAAAAATAAATGTATTGTATTTGTTATTCACACAAACTATATTGATTACGAAAACGAATTTACAGCACACATTACATACTTGGCAACTTTGTATTGCAATGTAAAATATATATGGGTGAAATATAAACAAATACATTTGACATAATATAACAGTTACAGCAGGATGTAGTTAGTATGCCAGTGGACGGGATGCCAGCTATTGGATTCCCGTTGTCAGAAGCCGAACCCGGGACTAAAGATAGGCATCAAAAAGAATCTCAACAGCCCCATCCCGATCGAAGGTACATCGGAGCGTCTCAGCTGTCAGCTGCAGGGGGGGGAGCTAGGGTTAGGCTTTAAGGGGGGAGGTTATGGTTAGGGACCACTGGATGGGATTAGGGTTAGGCACCACTGGGGGGTTAGGGTTAGGCACTAAGGGGGGACGATTAGGTTTAGGCACCAAGGGTGGAGGTTAGGTTTAGGCACTAACGGGGAGGGTTAGGGTGCGGGGTGGGGAGGGTTAGGGTGCCAGAAGGGAGGCAAGCATTGTGGAAATCAAGCTTTGTGATGCCGCTGTCGGCATTTAGACAGCAGGCATTCCGACTGCCGATATTTCATACCCAACCCTTACAGCACACATTTGTGAAAAGCCAGTTATTTCTGCATTATAGGAAATGCTTTCTCTCTCTCTTACAGCTGCAAGAAATATTAAGATTTGATGTTTTTTTATAAATGTTTTATATTTTCATTATATTGCGATCATACGGTGCTCATTGTGCCTGTTGAAAAGTTAAATGCAACTGAGCTGCAGATGCTCCTGCTATGCAAGCAGGGCCGGCGCTACCACTTGGCAACCTTAGGGAGCTACCTAGGAGCGCCGGCCACTAGAGGGTGCTTCTGAGTCCTCCTAACTACGGAGGGTGCAGAGGGTGTGGTTGCTATGGGGCCCAGTGGCTTAAGCAGCGATCGCACCCCCTGCACCCTCCATTTTCCGGGCGCCCACTGAGATTGTGTTACCAGCGGGCATCCGGCTCTTTCTCTCCCCTCCCTTCCACCTACGGCGCCAACGGCAGCCGGAGGACGGAGCTCATTCCTGAGATCCGGCTTCCGGGTCCCGCAGTGCACTACGGGAGTGATGTCATGACGTCACTCCCATAGTTCCGAGGAGCGGGCGCTGGGGACTGACGGCAGCAGGCATTGGAGCAGGGTTTAAGATAAGTATATATATTTTTTTGTGTGTGTGTGCGCAGGGGGAGCAGTAAAGGGGCATCGTATGGGGGCACTATTGGGAGCACTGCAACTGGGGGCACTACAGGGGCCCTTACTACTGGGGGCACTTCAAGGGGCATAACTACTGGGGCACTGCAGGGAGCATTACTATTGGGGCACTACAAGGGCATTACTGCTGGGGGCACTGCAGGGAGCATTACTACTGTGGGCACTACAAGGACATTACTACTGGGGGCACTGCAGGGAGCATTACTACTGTGGGCACTATAAGGGCATTACAACTGGGGGCACTACAGGGGCCCTTACTACTGGGGGCACTTCAAGGAGCATTACTACTGGGGGAACTGCATGGAGAATTACTAATGGGGGCACTACAAGGGCATTACAACTGGGGGCACTACAGGGGCCCTTACTACTGGGGGCACTGCAGGGGGAATCATCCTTTTAATTCGGGTCATGTGAATATTATTTATGGCGCTGTATATGTGTCTGTGAGCTGGGCGGAGGGTTTGGTGGAAAACAGGGGCAGCATTGTGAACCTTTGCCTAGGGCAACCTGAAAGCTTGCATCGGCCCTGTATGCAAGCACAAAAAAAATACATATATTTGCATCCTTAAGACATGCTGGTGATATAGAAATAGCTTTTGATCCAATTGTAAATGTCCATCCAAATATTTCAAGTGCAAGGTGTTGCTACCTCCACTTCTATAAATTCGCACTTTATTAATCATACACCTATATTTCTATGTAAGCTATTTGCCTACATATACCATTATAAACTCCTGTGTAGAACCCCTACTTTTCCTTAAACACTACTGATCCCAATCTACCTCCTCCTGGCCCCCCTTCGTGACGTCACAATATCATATATTAGGAGGGCTGCACAGGGCATGGAAGTGGAGTATAAGCTATTTAGAAAAAATAAAGATACACATCAGGTTTTTAAGGCATGGCTTCTTCCTTTGAACAGATTCCCCAAACTTATAGTTTATGTGCATCCTGACATATTCAAAACACATACGTATGCTCACTCTTGTAGAAATATGTGCCAATAATAATAATATAGCCACGTCTAGGCCTACCTCAGTCGCAGTTATGTGAACATGCCTGAGCCCAAATCCACTTCTCCTCATAAGAAAATGGGATGAAATAACAGTTTACATTTGTTATAGCCACATTGTGCTTGTTGTATAATAATGTAATTGCAAAAGTGTATGGTAGTATACCTACAGCATGGTTGTGTCACCTTGATATCGGAAATTACATGTAAATTAGCATCTGATATGAGGCTGGTAGTATTGATACCTAATTAAAATCTCTATGCAATCCTGCCTATAACCTCTATGCAATCCTGCCTATAACCTCTATGCAATCCTGCCTATAACCTCTATGCAATCCTGCCTATAAACTCTAGGGAATCCTGCCTATAACCACTAAACCTTATATGACGTTACTTAGCATTATGAATAGTCGCACACAGCAATAAATACTTTGAGACCTTAACTGTGGTTCCGAAGCACAAAAGTTATTATTTAGCATAAAGAAAAAGGTACTTTACGCACTATAATCTAGACAATTGAGTGCAAAGGTTACAATCAATATGGTACAGATCTTGATCTTGATTTTAAACAGATTCTGTCTTAGCCAATCATCCGGCTTCAACAGTCCACCTTTGATAGCCAATCAAATGCTATCACAACCTATTTTGAATCTGTTTGGCCATGCATGAGAATATACCTTTTAATGTTATTATGGTATGACACAGTTTGGTCATTTGAACCATTAGATAATGCATCTCGAGGAGGGTGAAACAACCCTTATATGCATTCTGCGGATCCTTAAGGGACCATTGGCAGGATGTGGGAATTCATCTAGCCTATAAAGGAAGTTTTGAGGGAGAATTGGGACAGTATTACCTAGGATGTTTTAAAATAACGTTATCGATATATATTCATGCACAACCATACAAAATCTGGATCACATTATCATAGGGTACATTCTAATTCAGGGTTGTAATATAGCTCTTCCTTAACCTTGGTATCCATATCTCCATCACTTACCACCACCATCTCAATATCTCAGTTCACCCTAGCACGTTTACTGCACTTCAACACATTAGGAACACATCTGACACACAAGCCAATTACTAAGATGATCAGAAGTTTACTCACTGTAGCATCCAATTTTTGGACCCACTCTCCTAGACCGGAGAACCATTTCACAAGGTTCAACCACGTGAACCACTCCTCTACTTGTTCCTCAACTTCAGTCAATGAAGCATTATGGTTCTTTCAGAATTCCCACTTTAACTGCAGAATTTCTTCTATCTTCCGGTCTATCACCTCCTTGGGATCACTGGTGTTCATAATGTGTATGAAGATATGGAGATGGCGTATTTTTATGGATACCAAGCATTTCACCATGTGTAAGGGTCATAATTTCTGGGAGTTTCCTTCCCAAATAACATAATCCTTCTGAACTCAGCCACTTATATGCTTTTCTACCACATATAAAATATACATCATCGGGGAGAACATAAGGAATTGAAAACATCATAGTCATTAAACACATTTCTCTTGCATATGACCCTACTTCAGGTTCTCCCATCTGGTCAAGACATGTCTCTGGTTGTATAATCTTGGCGCAATACCCTTCTGGTACCCTACCAACCATTTCTTTAGTATTACTAAGTGTATACTGATACCTAAAGTGTTTTTCCCATTTGATCTAATAGAGCGTAAAAGTTCAACGTTCACAGGCTCATTATCAGCTCTCAATGAGAAGGTCATTGTCTGATTATTCCCCGTCACATTCCAACTCCCTGGTTTAATGGGGTTGGTTATGTTCAAACATAAAAGTGATCTATCTACTTGGAATTGATGGAGTTTAAAATGAGGCAGCTTGGATGAGAGGAATTTTCCATCCAGCATTTTCCCTTTTTGCAATTCTAAAACTTCTGAAACATTCAATGGAAATGGCACCAACCCTACATTATGCTGTCCCTGAGGCACGTGTGAGCACACTCAACAATCAGTTTGATTTAAAACTTTTCCTACCATGTTATGATAATCCTCTAAAGGATACCCACCCCAATACGGGTTATATTTAGGCTGACACCGTTGGATACATTTTTCATCAACTAGGGACCCACAAAGTTCACAAATACAGAAATCTTCAGATGATAAACCTTCACACTGTCCCCGAGTCTCGTGTATCACAGATCTCTTAACAATTACTGTACTAAGATTGGTCAGACACTCCCCTGATTGGCATAGCACTCCTCCTCTCGACTCCACTCCATTAACATCAGCATCAGCTCCTATCTCCTTTATCTGTCCTCCGTCACAGAAACTGGAAATCCCCAGACAAACCAAGATGATGGAAACTCTGGAAGAAAATACAAAAATGAACACAGCAGAACAATCCACTGCTGCACCACTGATCTACAATTTTTATTCAGCTCAGATATCTCACTGCCACCTTTTAATCCTCCTGGAACAATCGACAGGTCCTCGTTATCTGCCTCGACTCCGCCCTGTATCTCCACCGGTTGATTAACCTTCCTGCAGTGAGTGGAATGGACCCAGGTATCTCTCTCGGCCAGCTTCAAGGATGTGGTACTCGTCAACAACACCTGATATGGACCTTCCCACCGATCTATCAGACAACTTGAGCGTAAAAAATTTCTGATCATAACAAATTCTCCAGTTTTGACATCATGACAGTTTGCATCAGACATGTTAGATAATAACACTTTAAATATCTGTTGTTCTTACTCATCTTCGTGAGACACTGCACAGTAACCTCATTATCATATTTTCACACATGAGGCTGCCTGTCAAACAGTATCTCAAAGGGATACAGATAAAAAGACAGTCTGGGGTGATCTTGATATTATTAATACCCACCAACTTACACATGTTTTTTTTTTTAACAAGACATCACCTGTGATATGAGTATCCCTATACTCTAGGGATACCATATCTGTATACAACCTTCTGTACAATTAAACCCTGTTATTAATAGTTACTGCTCTAGGTAGTGTCTTAGCCCCTGGGTTTGGACAGTATCCCAAGTACTTGATCTTAGCCTGGCATGGCTGCTATTTGTCCTTAGCAACCTTGTGTCCTGTATGTGAGAGATGAAGCACAACAGTTTATTATCATTTAAACATGGCATAAATGAATCAGGGCACAACAATAAATCATCCACATATTGTATCAGAACAGATGAATTGGCAGGTTGAAAAGATTGTAAACAGTCGTATAAGGCCTTAGTAGAAGATACTGGGGTTGTCTATGAAACCATGGGGCACTCATGTCCATGTGTAGTGTACACCTCCCCCTATGTGAAAGCAAAGAGGTTCTGACAGGGTGTTAGGGAGCAGGGAAGAAAGCAGAAC
This sequence comes from Taudactylus pleione, assembly GCA_031769625.1. Classification (NCBI taxonomy): domain Eukaryota; kingdom Metazoa; phylum Chordata; class Amphibia; order Anura; family Myobatrachidae; genus Taudactylus; species Taudactylus pleione. The sequence goes on along the minus strand of JAUIMM010000512.1, from coordinate 5,853,006 downwards.
AGAGATTGGGTATCAGTTACATCAATTACCATTACCGGTTCTTCCCTAGTATCCCCAATTAAACTGACTGGCTGTAGACTACAGGTGTGACCTAACCCCTAGAGCTGACTGTCTTCTTCTAAGACAACATTCATGGTCATGGTGTTAGCAGGTGACTGTTTAGGGTGTCCCTCCTGTTGGTACCTAGGGATTCCCTGACCTACTTTACAAAACTTACTTATGTGACCCTCCCTGTTACATCTAAAACACCTCTGTATGTGACGTGTGTTGAAAGGTTGTTGTTGTGTGGGGGGAGAAGTATGAAAAGATTGAGGTTGAAAATATTGAGGTTGAGCTTGGAGGTTGTATGGGGTGTGTGTGTTTTGGCTGTGTGTGGTAGAAGCGTTGCTGTGGTTTTTGCATTACTTCTAGAGCTTGAATACTAATGGCCATTAGTTTCTCACTCTGGATTTCTCTCTTCTTAAGGATGTTTTTATCATGCTCAATTGCAGTCTCCCTGAGTGCGTCCACAGTAATTCCCCTCCACCCAGGAAGTGAGGTCTGAACCCTGGTCTTAAGGATGTCTTTAAGACCGTCCATAGCACTGTTACTGTCATTTCCCTGTAATGAGTGTTATCTTTAATATCCTTTATACCTGTGTATTGGGTAATAGCCTGCAGAGCTCGGTTAAAATAGTCTGCCGCAGACTCACTCTCCTTCTGTTTAATTGTTTAATGGAGAAAATTTTACTCCAATTAAGTACTACCGGGAAAAATATGGATAATTGGTCTACAATATGAGTTATATTATTTTGATTGCCTCCATCAGTTATGGGAACATCTCCATCCAATATACAAGCCATGATAAACTTTTTCACATCAGTATTGTGTGGAAGACATGCCCGTAATATCACTCGCCAATCCTTGTTGGTTGGCTCATGAGCATTACCTAAATCCTTTACAAACTTTTGGCAATTTGCTGACTCCTTTCTTGGGTCTGGGAAATCTACCACTATGGAATGTAACTCTGCCCTTGTCCATGGACAATGCATCGCTACATCCCTTGTGACCACTACACCCTGTGCGTCCGGATTCCCATTGGGAACAGTTATTGTCCGGACAGGGTGAATGTCTAATGCACCACTACCTGTGATTTTTTTACATTGTGTAGGGTTCAGCTTCTGACTACTATGTATGGGATTAGCAGTTTCTGTAGCTGCGGGTGTTACAACATGGGAAAGAGCGGACATTACAACAGGTTTGTTATCTGCATCATAAACATGTTCCTTATAGTTACTCAGAAGAGGGTACAAATTGCTTGTTACATTTTTATGATATTTGTTATTGACTGTACCTACACCACTATCCGCATAGGACAGCGGTGGTGCATGTGCGTTAACAGTACCTTTGGCAATGCTACTTTGCAGTGCGTGCTCATTCCCTGGCATCACTTGTACAATGCTGTTTTGTGTTGTGCCAGCGCTCCCTTGCGCCGTGCATGCGGCGCTGATTGGCGTCACATGCACTCCGCTTTGCCACATATTCCCTTCATGCTGCCACAACTTCAAACAATCATTGAACTTTACCCTTTTGTTTAGAGACCTCACCAAGCAAATACTGTATCTAACATTGTTCAAGACTTCCACATCAAAGCTACCTATCTTGGGAAAAGGTTTTCTACATTTCTTGGTCATTTTGACCCTTATGTTATAATATGCCGTAGCATTAGCACCATACTTTTTAAACAATACATACCTTGCCGATCCCTGCGGCCCTTCCATCAGCAGCACTTCATCGATCGTTACTAGAGATTGCTTAGCACCCATATTTAAACAGTGTTATGCAATTTCCGGAAAACGTCGACCTGTGAACGATTTTCAAAGAGCTACGTTCACACACTCCTTCCCGTTATGCACAGCCAACCCTTCTAAAGTTCACAGCTGGCATTGCACAATGAGGAGCAGAATAAATACTTATTGTACTTACCCTACTTGCGGGTGTATTACCAAGCTTCAACCACTCTCTTCTGCAAGTTTATACACTGGTTTCCCATTAGTATAGCCAAAAAGTGAGGAAAGGAAACAACTTGCTTTGTGAGTTATTCCTTTTTCCTCTTGGTAAATCACTTCAAGCTTTACCACACCGCATCCTACTTCGAGTTTTCTCCCATTGGTAGAACTTTGCCAACAGTTTCACTCCCACAACACCCACTTCGAAATCACAATTTACACAAAACCATGCAGTCCGATCACTCTGCCCAAGGAACCTAACCGATCAATGGACTTTTCGATTAATGGGTTTTCAGACAGGGAAGAACTCCTCGTTTCCCGATAACCACAATGTACCTGCTTTGTACACTGGCCCAGTAGTTTGTACAGTTTCATCAGTAACCTCCGCTAGGCTTAACAGACAGTAGCCTTAGCTTTTTGAGCTTAACAGACAGTAGCCCCCACACACATTCACACTTCAATCACTACCCTACTTCTGTACAGAAAAATAAAACCTTTTCTCAAAACACAGTAGTACAATTCAGAAGTTTGAACAGGTAATCACACTACAAAACACAATGACTTTTGAAACATGTGGCAGCAAAACAGAGAACGTGCAGACGCTAATGTGCAACTTACCCCCTAACACGCTGTTTTAACACCGAAGGAAAACACATTATTCCTTCTTCGTCCCTGGTTCTAATCAGCGCGCCTTGTTCTCAAATGGTGACGGTAGCGCTCTCTCAGCAAACAAGTGGTAGCAGGTTTTTCAAAGGCAAAGCGTTCTTTCCTGCTTATGGCGCCTTATCCACCCTTTTGTTGAGAGATAGATGCCGTCTGTTACCATGAAAGTGGCAGCATGATTTCACTCTACAAGCTCCCAACTATTGATACCTAGTTAAAACCTCTATGCAATTCTGCCTATAACCTCTATGCAATCCTGCCTATAACCTCTATGGAAACCTGCCTATAACCTCTAAACTCTAAAACTTATATGACGTTAACTAGCATTATGAATAGTCGCACACAGTAATAAATGCTTTGAGACCTTAACTGTGGTTCCGAAGCACAAAAGTTATTATTTAGCATAAAAGAAAAAGGTACTTTACGCACTATGATCTAGACAATTGAGTGCAAAGGTTACAATCAATATGGTACAGTCGATATACATATGCCAGCGCACCGGTCCCAGTTACAGCCATCAATCCAGAAGCCTGCGGTCATCCAAGAAGAAGAATGGCTCCTAACTGGGGTCGGGACGAGGCTATATACCTTACAGATCATGATAACAACAATGTAGACAGACAAACATTATTCCATTGGTTCTTGCTCGTGGGTGATTTTCTTATTGGGCAGTTCTAGGGGTATGTCCAATCTTCTCCAGATTGCATTGTCTTTCTTTAATTGATTTAAATTAACCACAGGCTCAGCATACAGAGTTTTATATTTCAACCAATAATTCACTATGGTCCATAACTCCCGAACGCATGATCCGATTCCCTTGCCGATATAACCGGAGATCTGCAAATAAACAGCGGCTCAGAATGGCGCCAAACATGGTCTGCTTATCATGTACTAAACCATAGCTATCATATAACATGCACTTCACAACATTGCTGATATAAATAAAACCTTGAATATTAACCTAAAATACTGTGGAACCTTTTAATGTAATTGTGTGTATATTTATGATTATATGTAAGTATGCGTTGTGTGTCTGAGCACAAAAAGGTGTGCTGTGTGTATGTTTATATCTGAAATAGCAACTGTATATATAATGTATGCATTGTGGGTACACATGCGATTGTCTATGTGCATGCATGTATTTATCATGAATTTAATATATATACATATATATATATATATACACATATATATCTCTCTCTGCATTACTTGGTTTTGATATTACTGGGCTACAACAATGACAGGCAATGTGTTTACACATGTGATCAAACGAGGCTTGATGAGATCACACAGGTAAGGCTAATTTGTTTAAGCCTCAGACTTAAAGACAATGGTTTATTTAGAATGCAATTCATTTCTCCTTAACCACATCACATTAGATACAAGACCTACAATGGCTAACGATAGCTTAGATGTCTAACAATTGTTTCCCAATCCATTCCTTCTGAGTGTATTAGTGTCTGTATTATACTTAAATTTTCATAGGCATACTGTTCTGTGTGCAGAGCAAACGCTTACCATATGTTTTTGTCTTCTCTAATCACTTGTCACAGACAAATCCACAAAACCTGTCCCGTCATCACTGGATATTCAATGTAAGGATTTTTTTCCAGTTGTAGCTAAAATGGCGTTTTGGGACCAGTCGCAAAATGGCGTCTTGCAGATCTTGATTTTAAACAAAAAAATGGCAGCTGCTAAATCAATCTGGTAGTACTTTTCAGGTGCATGAAAGGGAGGGATCATACCAAGTAGAAAAGAGAGGGGGGTTTTAACCCCCTATTGTTCCTCAGCACAGTGAATTGTACTAGCAACAACATATGAATACTATATGGTAATAGAAATCAGAGATATTGGTTGCATGCATTTGCAAATACATGGGAAGCTGCTAGGCCTCTTCACGGCTTCTCTGTCACTAGCAGTCCCTAACAGTAAGAAGTTCACAACCGGGGCACAGTGCACCCCAAAAAACGTCCAGCCCAGGACCCCCCCAGGGCATCACCCGAAAATGGAAAAGAGTGATAGTGCAGTGTAAAGTATAGATGTGTGGGAGTAGTTAATAAATGTTGAGGGTTAAAAAAAATATATGTGAAAAAATACATGAATAATAAACAAACATAATGTGAACCTCTTATTGTTAGGGACTGCTAGTGACAGAGAAGCCGTGAAGAGGCCTTGCAGCTTCCCATGTATAGATTACATTTGGGGTGAGCGTTTGGACATAGGATCCCCGAGGCTATTCTGGCTGGGCCTCCTCAGGGCATCACCACTTAATACACATAGTAACTTTTCACATCACCTTTTATGTTTGTTTATTATTCATGTATTTTCTCACATATATTTTAACCTCTCATTCCACACTTATTGATTACTCGCACACATCTATACTTTACACTGCACTATCACTCTTTATCTATTTTCGTATGATGCCCTGGGGGAGTCCTGGGCTGGACGTTTTTTGGGGTGCACTGTGCCCCGGACGTGAACCTCTTATTGTTAGGGACTGCTAGTGACAGAGAAGCCATGAAGAGGCCTAGCAGCTTCCCATGTATTTGCAAATGCATGCAACCAATTACCATATAGTATTCATATGTTGTTGCTAGTACAATTCAGTGTGCTGAGGAACAATAGGGGATTAAAACCCCCCTCTCTTTAGATCTTGATTTTAAACAGATTCTGTCTTAGCCAATCATCCGGCTTCGACAGTAGGGACTCCTGCATTTGTTTGCCTGTGTGTGTGCACGTGTGTGCTTATGTGCACGTTGGAGATAAAAAGAAATCTGTCCCAAAGACCAACCATGCAAATCCCTTGTTACTGCAAATTCCATGTTTTATTTTAATTTTTTAGCCTTACTCTTTGCACCTAGAGTTGTTGCCTGATGGCTAACGTTAAAATGTGATGTCCTTGTGTTAAAAAATCCTGGTAGTGCATAGGGTTATCTTATTGCAAAGTCAATGTAGACATGACATGAACATAAAGTTATTTTCCATTTTACCATTTAAATCTAGTCCACATTGATTGAACCAGTACATTCAATCCCCTCTCCCAACTTGGACAGACTGCAGTGCTTAATCATGCCCTGTAAGCATCCATTTATATGAGTCATTGATTAAAAGAAGTTGGTAAGTGAGCAGAGCCATGTTGTAAACATTAAGAAAGTAGTCCTAGCACACTGCAAAATGGGTTCAAAATGCTTAAACACTTCCTAACTTTTTTTCTGCATATGACAGCATAAAATTGAATGGGGGACCTGCACAGGGCTCTAAAAACATTGTGGGCCTGATTCAGCAAGGAACGCAGTTGGTTACTTGTATGCAAACGTTCGATTAATTCGCAATGCACTTGCGTATGTATCACAGTGCGCGAGCTAGACACTGCGTTACGATTTGCGTTCACAGTGACTATGTGGACCTGATTGACAGGTAGTGCCGTTTGTGGGTGGTGATGGGGGGGTGGTCAGACGAACGCAGGCATGCCAATGCGTTTCAATGCCGGTGCATGGGCGTGCATAAATTATCCACTGCGATACCAGATGCTGCCTGAGGTCTCATAGCATGCGCAGAAGTTAGTAATTCCTGAGTAAGGTCAGTTCTTTATCAACTGTCCGATGTTACCGATTGTTTCTCTATGTTGTCACAGTATACAGATGTGAGTAAGGGGAAATGAGCGTCCTTATGTCAAGCTGCGATCGCATTGCAAATGCAAACATTTAAATATCACTGCTGATATTAGCAACACAGTTGCGTGCGTATAAGCAGAATACAATCCATAGTGAATCAGGCCCTGTGATACTCAATCTAGTGATGTGGCTAAAAGACAGTAGTAGCTTTCACAATAATAAGCATTACATGAACATAGACTGCAATTAGTAGTGATAGGAGGACAAAGGCTATGTTCATAATGTGAGTCATTACATAATTTATAATGTTATTTTGTGGTACATCAATTGACCTTTGCCTCATTACTATATTATATAGTCACTTTCATTTTCTGTAAACCTTCTGTCAAGTCACTTTGTTCAGAGAATATCATTTATTATGATAAGTGTGTTGTGCCTTGCACCCTGCTTCGCAAAAGGCCACATCAAATCTGTTAGAGTTTATGCCCTCAGTGGACAAATATTGATCGGCATAAGCGCATTTGCCATGGTGCCAAAGAGCCTTGGTGTTCTGCACAACGACAACGTACTGTAAATCTCGTTTTATGATTAATACAGTACATGCATTTTGCATGTTGTCAAAATTTCTGCCTATTAGTCCTAGGTGACTCCTTATTTTGCATAATTATTGCTGTTTTGGAATTTTTTGTTTTTTTTTTTAGAGAAAATTTTAGATCAAATTCATAGAATTGTCATTAACACACTTTAATGAGAAGAGAATGAGCAACATTTTCAAGACTGTTTTATGACATGTTCTGGCTGCAAAATTATATATGTTCATTATCGGCATTTGGCCTTAAGTGATCCCAAACCTACCCTAAACACATTACAGCAGGATATATTAGCTATAGTCATCCTAGCACTATTCATAGACAATAAACTCAGTGAAATGCAAATTTCCAAGTAATGTAGAGGTTGGATCGTCCATCTGCAGAGTGGCTAAGCACAGCAAAACGAAAATTCTTGCCTCTGCAAAATAGTCTGTTTCATTTAAAAAAAAAAAAATGCATGCCAAAATGTTGCAATGATTTTGCTAATTACTACTATTGACTAAGGGGGAGATGTATTAAGCCTTGGAGAGTGTTAAAGCAAAGAGAAAATCAGCTCCTAACTGTCATGTTACAGGCTGCCTTTTAAAAATGCAGTTAGAAGATGATTGGTTGGTACTTGATCACTCTCCACTATGAATACCTAATGATCTATACACCCTAAATGTCGTATTTAGCGTTGTATGTCACACAAAAAATAATTGCTTTCCAGACTTTGATTGTGGTTCCAAAGCACAAAAAGCACAAAAAGATATTATGCTTATGTACCCTTACAGAGATAGGCAATACAATAGAACAATTTGGCATAATCCCATTGGTTCTTCTTCCTAGTTCTTCTGTTACGATACAGTTCTTAGGTCAGTTTGTATTGTAATAGTTCAGCCTCCAACAGCTTTTTGTGTCCGTTTTCCCACCGAAAAACAAGTCTAAACTGGCTAATAAACATTATATTACCAAGTACATTTCAATGCCTATCTCTCTATGATCCATAATTCACAGACGCATGTTGCGATTTCCTTGCCGATGGAACCGGAACTCTGCAAATAAACAGTGGTTTAGAATAGCGCCAAACATGGTCTGCTTATCATGTACTAAACCTTAGATCTTAAATACAGTCAGTTCATAACATAATTAATACTGAATAAAACCTTGAATATTAACCTTTATGCTAGGGAACCTTTGTAAATGTACAATGTGTAAGTGTAGGGATATTAAGAAAAGACGCTAGTTAGCGTTGTGCGTCTACGTGTTTGTGGAGTACACCGTAGTACGTGTTTTGCAGCGTTGTTCCTATTTTGGGTATTAATAAATGTATGTATAGTTTTGGTAAGGACTTTTAATAGTATCCTATTGTGTAGGAGATGCACGACGCTAAATAATAACATCGCTGTATGTACTGATATTGTGATATACGCTAAAATGGCATTGGGCGGCCATTCGCAAACTGGCGTCTTGTTGCCAGTTGCAAAATGGTGTCGTGCAGATTTTGATTTTAACAGATTCTGTCTCAGCCAATCATCTGGCTTCGACAGTCCACCCTTTGATAGCAAACAATACGCTATCACACTCTGATTTTAAAATTAATTTAGGCTTACACTATGACATATTATTTAATGTTATATTATGGGATGGCACAAGGTGGTTCTTAAACCATCAATAATGAGTCACTGAGAGGGACATAAAACTACCCTTATATGCACACCATGGATCTGGAAGATCATGGGAAAGATGTGGGGATGCACCTAACCTATAAAGGAAGTCTTGAAGGGGATATGGACTTACATTATTTAAGATGTTTAAATTAACATTTAATAATCTGTTTCATGCATAACTAAAACTATACATCATCTGATGGTACATTCTAGTTCAGAGTTGTAATGCAGTACTTCATTTACCTCAGTATTCATATTGTTACTACTGACCACCATCATAATTTCATTCCTTTGATTTACCTTATCTTTACATTTTCCACATTTCAACACAGTAGGATCACATTTGATACATAAGCCAATTACTATGATGACAACCAAAATGAGGATCAGGAGTTTACCTATACTAGCAATCATTTCCTGGACCCACCTCCTAGGCCGGAGAACCATTTCACTGGGTTCAATCAAAAAACCCATTCTTCTACCTTTTCCTCTACTTCAGCCACTGAAGCATTATGGTTCTTCAGAAATTCCCATTTTAACTGCAGAATTTCATCTATCTTCCGGTCTATCACCTCCTTAGAGACACTAGTATCGTTTGTGATGTATGTGCAACACTTTACACCAAATTGGGTGGCTAAGGTCACACAGTACCCTCCAGTGACAGCTGTTAAATAATTTAACACTAGTCTATTTTGCATCAGTTCTTTCTTGTAGGTCTGTAACTCCTTACCTGTGTACCTAAACATGTCATCGTACATCTCGGTGATATTATCTATTAATTTAGCAAGATCTTGAATATATCTGAAATTTAGAGTACGCAGAGCGATCCTTGTGGGATCCAACTGTGTAGCTTTATGTACATCACCAGGTATCATATTTCTTTTGTCTGTGTTCATACTGTGTGTGAAGATATGGTGATGGTGTGTTTTTATGAATATCAAGCATTTTACCACGTGTAAGGGTCATAAGCTCTGGGAGTACTCTCCCCAGATAACACAAACCTTCAGAACTCGGAGAGAGCCACTTATATGCTTTTCTTCCACAAATAAAATATACATCATCAGGGAGAACATAAGGAATAGAATGCATCATGATCATCCAACACTTTTCCCTAACAAATGATCCTATCTCAGGTTCTCCCATCTGGCTAACACATGTTTCTGGCTGTATAATCATGGCACAGTACCCTTCTGGTACTCTACCAACCATTTCTCTGGTGTCACTTAGTGTATACCGATCAAACTAATTGTGCATAACAGTTCAAAATGTATAGGCTCATAATCAGCTCTTAGTGAGAAGGTCATTGTCTGGTTATTCCCAGTCGCCTCCCAACTTCCTGGTTTATTGAAGTTGGTGATGTTCAAACATGAAAGTGATCTATCCACTTGGTACTGGTGAAGTTTAAAATTAGGTGGTTTGGTGTTAAGAAATTTTCCATCCAGTGTCTTCCCTTGTTGCAATTCTAAGACCTCAGAGACATTTAATGGAAATGGCACTAACCCTACATAATGCTGTCCTTGAAGCATGTGAGAGCACACCCAACAGTCAGTTTGGTTTAAAACTTTGCCCACCATGGTATGATAATCCTCTAAAGGATACCCACCCCAATATGGGTTATACTTAGGCTGGCACCGTTGGATGCATCTCTCATCGACTAGGGACCCACAAATCTCACAAATAAAATAATCTTCAGATGATAGACCTTCACACTGTCTCCGAGTTTCCAAAATAACAGATCTCTTAACAATTAATGTACTGGGTTAGGTCAGATACCACCCTTGTGACTGTATTGCTCCTCCCAACTCCACTCCATCGATATCACCCTCAGCTCCCAGCTCCGTCCTCTGTCCTCCATCACAGAAACCAGAGATCCTGAAACAACCCAGGATGATGAGAACTCTGGGAGAAAACACAAAGATAACTACAGCAGACCACTCCATTGCTGAAAACAATGATTTACAAATTTCTATAGCTCAGGTATCTCACTATAACCTTTAAACCTCCCGGAACAGACTCGCAATTGACAGGTCTACGTTATCTGCCTCGACTCCACCTTGTCTCTCCACTGGTCAGTTGACCTTCTTACAGTGAGTGGAATGGACCCAGGTATCTCTCTCTGCCACTTTCAAGGAAGTTGTGCTTGTCAGCAGTAACTGATACGGACCTTTCCACCGATCTGTCAAACAACCTGAATGCAAGAAATTTCTGATCATAACAAATTCTCCAGGTTCAACATCATGACAGTTTTTTTCTGGCATATCATGTGACAACAATTTCAGTTTCTGCTGTTGCTGCTTTAACTGTTTACTCATTGTTATAAGATACCTTACAGTAACCTCGTTGTTATTTTTCAAAGCTTCCTGTGGGCTTATAATCAAATGAGGTTGTCTACCGAACAGTATCTCAAAAGGGGACAGATTGAGAGGGAGTCTAGGAGTTGTTCTCATACTATGGAGGACAAGTGATAGTGCTTCTGGCCACCCCAGTCCAGTTTCTGCCATGATCTTACTTAATTTATTTTAATAGTACCGTTCATCCTCTCCACCTTGGCACTGGCTTGCGATCGGTAGGGGGTGTGAAGTCTACTATTAATACACATCAACTTACACATATTTTGGAAGACATCACCTGTGAAATGAGTACCCTTATCACTCTCAATAATTCTAGAGATACCGTATCTGCATACAAACTCCTGAACTATTTTCTTACCAGTAAACGCAGCAGTATTAGAGGCAGCTGGGTATGCCTCAATCCAATTAGAAAACATATCAGTGCACACTAATACATACTTGAGATTCCTGCAGGGTGGTAATTGGATAAAATCAATTTGTATTACCTGAAAAGGTTCATCGGTCGGAGGAATGTGGGATGGCTCAGTAGGGATTGTTTTCCCAATGTTTTTCCTCAAGCACAAAACCCAATGCACACCAGTATGCTCTCACCTACTTGCACATACCTTGCTTTTCCAAGTGAGTCAGACCATGTGCTGCCTCAGCCAGGCTTGGGTAGTACACCTTGGGAGCCACTGGCTTACCTTCTCCATCTCTCCAGAGTCCAGAGGACTCTTGCCCACATCCCTTGGACCTCCAGACGGCCTTTTCCTGAATGGAACACAAAGTTTGCATCTCAATTAAATTCTGCATATCAATCATTTGAAACATCATTTGGTTAATTGGCATGTTTATTCTTAAACCTGCTGCCCATTTGGCAGCTTCATCTGCCCTGTTATTGCCCAGTGACACTGGATCATCCTCGCATGTATGGGCTTTACACTTGATGATAGCGACTGCCTTTTTGCAGTTGGATCACTGTCAGTAGTCCTTTTATATGTCTGGAATGTGCGACTGGTGTGCCTGCTGCTGTCATAACATTTCTCAGATGCCATAGAGCACCAAAATTATGTACTACCCCGAAGGCGTACCTAGAGTCAGTGTAGATATTAGCAGATTTGCCTTTTGCTAATTCACATGCTCTTCACCAGCTCCGCCACTTGGGCTGAGTGAGGTGGACCAAGGGGTTCGGCTTCTATGATGTCTTCGTCATTTACAAGAAAATAACCTGTACATAACTCTCCAGTGTCAGTTTGTCTATGACAACTCCCATCTGTGTAAATTGTCACATCTACATTTTCTAAAGGTGTATCCCGTATGTCAGGTCTAGCAGTAAAGGTCTGATTCAGACATTCCATACAATCATGTGCATCAACATACCTGCAGAACTCACCTTCCACCAGCGACTCATCTCTCTCCACCCATTGTGTATCCTGAGGCACATATGGTAAATACGTTGTTGGATTTAATGTACTGCACCGCTTAATGATGATGGTTGGAGGTGCTATTAGGGCTTGTTCCCATTTTGTGAACATAGCTGGGGAGACATGTCTGGTTTGGGCAGAATTTAGCAAAGCAGATACAGCATGGGGTGTATAGATAATCATATCATGGCCTAATACTACATCCTCACTCTTACTGACCAATAGAGCAGTTGCCGCTACACTTATTAAACATGTTGGGAGTGATCTTGCCACAGTGTCCAATTGTGCACTGTAGTATGCTATGGACCTACGGGCATCACCATGTTTTTGTGTGAGGACACCTGCTGAAAAACCATTAGCTTCCGTAAAGTACAAATCAAACGGTTTTTCATAATCTGGTATTCCCAATGTAGGTGCTTTTGTCAGACTGTCCTTAAGACTAAGAAAAGCCTGCTCTGTTCCCTCTGTGTATATGACACAACTGGGCTTTGAGGAAGAGACTAAATCCTGTAATGGTAAAGCCAAAATAGAAAAAACTGGGATCCACATTCTGCAGTATCCTCACATTCCCAAGAAGGTACGGATTTTCTGTTGGTTCGGCGGCAGTGTCATGGTCTGTATGGCCTGGAGTCTGTCAGTGGTCAAATGTCGTAACCCCTGGGTTAGGCAGTGTCCCAAGTATTTAACCCTGGTGTGGCATGGCTGTAATTTGTCCTTAGCAACCTTGTGTCCTGTCTGTGAGAGATGAAGCAACAGTAGTTTAGTATCATTTAAACATGACTTAAATGAATCAGAACACAACAATAAATCATCTACATATTGTATTAGTACGGATTCATTGGCTGGTTGAAAAGATTGTAAACAGTTGTGTAAGGCCTGAGAGAAGATACTGGGGCTGTCTATGAAACCCTGGGGCAATTGTGTCCATGTGTATTGTACCCCCCGATATGTAAATGCAAATAGGTACTGACAGAGGAACAGAGAAGAAGGCAGAACAGAGGTCAATGACAGTAAAATGGGTTGCATTTGGTGGAATCTGCATGAGGATGACAGCTGGATTTGGCACTATGGGGAATTGGCTCTCTACTACCTTATTAACCCCTCTAAGGTCCTGTAACAGCCTATACCCCTCCCACCACTCTTCTTAACAGGAAAGATGGGACTGTTGGCTACACTTGCTGTACAGACTAAATTTCCCTGTTGTAATAACAACTCAATTATGGGATAAACCCCTATCTCTACCTCCTGTTTTAATGGGTACTGGGGAATTTCTGGAGCTTGCCTACCGCTTTTTAGATTTACCATTACGGGAGCTACATTTGCCATTAATCTAGTGTCCTGTCCATCTTTGGTCCATAGTGAACCTGGTATTTGGGATAGCATTTGCTCTACCTGAGATGTATTTTTATCTAAAACAGTAGAGTAGAACATTAACCTATGGGGAGTGTCCAGTATATCCTTCACCTCATATGCAACTCTCTCTGGGATATCTAGAAATATACCATCAGAGGTACAATAAATGACACATCCCATTTTACATAACAAATCCCTTCCCAGTAGGTTAGTAGGGGCCGCTGCTGCCAGGAGAAAGGAATGCCTGGCATGCAATGGACTGATAGTAACCTCTGCAGATTTGGTTAAAGGATAATGTTGCACTTTACCCATTACACCCATTGCTGGTATTGTTTTGCTGGTCACCTGTAAATTAGATGGAGATTTTATCACTGATCTGGTCACCCCTGTGTCTACAATAAAAGAATGTTTAGTAACAGCTACATTAACTAACATGACAGGTTCTTCTCTAACATCCCCAGTTAACTTGACTGACTGTAGACTACAGCTGTGACCTGACCCCTAGAGATGACTATCTTCTTCCAGCAAAGCATTCACTGCTGCAATGTGAGCAGGTGATGGCTGGAATTGTCCTCTCTGTTGTGGGTGCCCCCTCTGTGGGTATATTGGTGTTCCCTGGTTTGGTGTTTCCCATTTCTTCGCCTTACAGAACTTACTTATGTGGCCCTCCTTGTTACATCTATAACACCTTCGTGGTTGACGTGTTGTGAAAGATGGTTTTTGTGTGGGTTGGGGAATGAGGAAAGATTGTGGTTGTGTATAGGGATAAGGGTTTGGAGGTTGTATGGGGTGAGTGTATTGTGGCTGAGTGTGATAAGAGTGCTGCGGTGTTATTTGCATTCCTTTCAGAGCTTGGATACTAATATTAGTTTATCGCTCTGCATTTCTCTCTTCCAAGGATGTTTTTTATCATGTTCAATTGCAGATTCTGTGAGTGTGTCTACCGTAACTCCCCTCCACCCAGGAAGTGAGGTCTGAACCCTGGCCTTTAGAGTGTCCTTAAGACCATCCATAAGCACTGTGATTATCATTTCCCTGTGATAGGTGTTGTCTTTTATATCCTGTATGCCTGTGTATTGGGTAATAGTCTGCAGTGCTCTGGTAAAATAATCTGCTGCAGACTCACTCTCCTTCTGCTTAATCGTGAAGATTTTACTCCAGTTAACAATTAACTGGAAAAATACAGCCAACTGGGTGACAATGTGGGTTATATTGTCCTGATTACCTGCATCAGTTATGGGACTATCTCCATCCAATACATAGGCCGTGATAAACTTTTTCACGTCGGTATTGTGTGGGAGACATGCCTGTAATACCACTCGCCAATCATTATTGGTTGGCTCAAGAGGATTACCTAAATCCTTTACAAATCTCTGGCACTTTGCTAGTTCTTTCCTAGGGTCGGGGAAATTGGTCTTTATGGAACGTAGTTCTGCTCTTGTCCATGGACAATGCATCGCTACATCCCTTGTGGCCACTACACCATGCGCATCTGGATTCCCATTGGGAACAGTTATTGTCCGGACGGGATGGATGCCTGCCATAATGCTACCTTTGGCCTGATTACCTTGTTGAGGGTTCAGCCTACTGCTACTACATATGGTATTAGTAATCTCCGCTACTGTTAAAGTGGGTGTTAATACTTCCTGCACTGGTGCGGCTACCTCCATTTCTGGTACTAGCAGGGCAGCTACCTGTGCTTGCTGTGGTGGTACATTTAACATTTGTGCAACATGGCAAAGAGCGGACATCACAACAGTTTCATCATCTGCATCATAAACATGTTCCTTATAGTTACTTAGAAAAGGGAACAAGTTACTTGTTACATTTTTATGAGTTTTTAGATTAACTGTACATTCACCCCCATCCGCATAGGGCGGTGGTGGTGCGTGTGCACTATTGACATTACCTTCCGCAATGCTACCTTGCTGCACGTGCATGCTACTTTGCGGCGCGCACACAATGCTATTTGCATGTGCACTCACTTGCGTCATGCACGAGACGCTAGTTTGCATCGCGTGCACACCGCTAAGCCACATATCCCCCTCGTGCTGCCACAACTTCAAGCAATCGTAAAACTTTACCCTTTTCTTCAGAGACTTCACTAAACATATACTGTCTATGAGATTGTTTAGAACCTCCGAATCAAAGCTACCAATGTTAGGAAAAGGTGTTTTACATTTCTTGGTCATTTTGACCCATATGTCGCAATACGCTGTAGCACATAACATACCTGGCCGCCGATCCTAGCGGCCCTTCCATCTGCAGCACATCATCGACCATTACTAGAGATTACTTCGCACCCATCTGGGAAAAGCTTAGCAATTTCTAGAGAATTTCGATTGGTGAACGATTTTCAAAGAGCTACATTCACGCACTCCCTCCTGTTATACACAGCAGACCCGCCTGGCATTATAGTCAGCTTGCACAATGAGGAGCAGACTAACCACCTATTGTAAATTATTCTACTTGCGGCCGTATTAAACCAAGCTTCAGCCACTCACTCCTTCCCGCTATACCCCACTTCACTGCTATGTTATGATCCGTGTGTATACACGAGGAGTAAAGTAACTGCCTAGTGAATTATTTTACTCCAAGCTTCACCACTAGCTTCCTACTTTGAGTTTACTCCCACTGGTAGCATCTAGAAGTTCCAATAACTCCTAACCTTGCCACCAGTTTCACTCCCATGACAACCCACTTCACAATCACGGTTTATATAACCATGCAGTTCGATCGCATTGCCCAAAGAACCTAACTGATCAATGGACTTTGCGATTAATGGGTGCCGGACCAAGAAACCCCTTAGTTTCTCGATAACCTAAACCACAATGTATCTGCTTTGTACACTGGCCCAGTAGTTTGTACAGCCTCTACTTTGCAATCACACATTTCAATTACACACTTTTTCTGCTCAGAAAATAAAAAACCTTTTTCCCTTAACCTAGCAGTATAATTCCGAGGTTTTAACAAGCAATCATGCTATACATACAATAATCGTTGAACACGTGGCAGCAATACAGGAAATATGCGTACGCTATTGTGTGACTTCCCCTTTTAACACTAACCTTTATCAACAAAGGAAAACAAACTTTTTCCTTCCTTGTCCCTGAATTCTAATCAGCGCTCCTTGAACTCACACACTAACGGATAGCGGTCTCTCAGCATCAAATGGTAGCAGGTTTTCAAAGGCACAATGCGTTCTTTCCTGCGTATGGTGCCTCCACCCTTTGATGAGAGACCGATAACCGTGTGTTACTGTGTAAATTGGCAGCATGATCCCACTCTACGAGCCACCAACTATGAATACCTAATGATCTTTACACCCTAAATGTCGCTATTTAGCGTTGTATGTCGCACAAGAAATAATTGCTTTACAATCTTTGATTATGGTTCCAAAGCACAAAGATATTATTCAACAAAAAGTATATAGTTACACATTGTGATCTAAATACAATTAGCGCAAATTAATTATACAATCACAAGGTACAGTCAATACATACGCATGTGCTCTGGATCTAGCTTTCCGGCATCAACTATGAAACCTTCAGCATCAACTATGAAACTAACTTTCAGATTCAAAGTGCCTGCTTATGTACCCTTACAGAGATAGGCAATACAATGGAACAAGTTGGCATAATCCCATTGGTTCTTCTTCCTTGTTCTTCTGTCACGGCAAAGTTCATAGGTCAGTTTGTATTGTAATAGTTCAGCCTCCAACAGCTCTTTGTGTCCATTTTCCTGCTGAAGAACAAGTCTAAACTGGCTAATAAACATTACATTACAGAGTACATTTCAATGCCTATCTCTCTATGATCCATAATTCACAGACGTATGTTGCGATTTTCTTGCCGATGGAACCGGAAGTCTGCAACAAATAAACAGTGGTTTAGAATAGCACCAAACACGGTCTGCTTATCATGTACTAAACCTTAGCTCTTAAATACATAACCTAATTAATACTGAATAAAACCTTAAATATTAACCTTTATGCTAGGGAACCTTTCTGTGTAAATGTACAATGCGTAAGTGTAGGGATATTAAGAAAAGACGCTAGTTAGCGTTGTACATCTACATGTTTGTGGAGTACACCGTGGTACGTGTTTTGCAGGGTTGTTCCTATTTTGGGTTTTAATAAATGTACATATAGTTTTGGTAAGGCGCATAGCTGTGGGTGACCACCCACAGCATATGCGAGCGGCCAAAAAGATGGTCGCGATGGTCTTTGACCATCACGACCATCGGGCTTGCGATGAGACCCCGCTGTAGGGTCTCGCTGCCGCAAGCCCAGGAGTGATTTTGGCTCTATCACAGCCAAAATCACTCCCACTGACATCACTAGTGATGTCAGTGGGGCCGGCTTCAGACGGTAGGCGTTCCCATGGGAACGCCTCCATCTGGCAGCCACGCCCCCGGCACGCCCACCAAAGGGGGTGTGCAGTCAATCAACATCAACAGTACGCCCCCTTTGGTGTGAGACCCGGAGCGACGGAGAGTCCGTCGCTATCTGGGTCTCGCGCATGCGCAGTGGGGCAACATCGACCCGCTTGCGAGCGTCCTTTGCTCGCAAGCGGGTCTGAATGACCCCCTAAGTGTCTAAAAATTAGTCTAATCACGCTCCTTTGAATGGATGTTGTAGCCGTTTGCAATTTACTAAATATCTCTGATACGTCACAAGAGCTTAATTGGAATTTTTAAGTGCACAGGTAGCAGATGCAGCCCGGCTCTCACTAGACCTTGTACTCCTATATTTTCCTTGCACTGGCTTATGCATATGAACTAAGGCCCTGATTCAGAGCTGGACGCTCTGACAGAGCGCTCGCTCTGAATCAGGGTCGTCCCTCTTGGTTTTTAGAGCGGCCTTCTGGCCGCTCGTATAGCTGTGGGTGACCACCCACAGCTATAGCGAGCGTCCAAAAAGATGGTCGCGATGGTCAAGACCATCGCGACCATCGTGCTTGTGATGAGACCCTTGTGGTAGGGTCTCGTTGCCGCAAGCCCTGGAGTGCTTTCGGCTCTATCAGAGCCGAGAGCACTCCCACTGACATCACTTGTGATGTCGGTGGGGCCGGCCCCAGATGGTAGGCGTTCCCATGGGAACGCCTCCGGCTGCCCAGCCACGCCCCTGGCACACCCATCAAATGTCACTCACCATCGACAGCATGCCCCCTTTGTAGCGAGACAAATAGTGTGCATGCGCTCCCTCGTGCGCATGCACACTTGGCCAACATCGACCCGCTTGCGAGCACTCAGCGCTCGCGAGCGGGTCTGAATTAGGCCCTGAGACTCTGGGCCTGATTCAGCAAGGAATGTAATGCTGCGTTCTCACGCACTCGGCCAATGTTTGCAATCTGTGCATGTGTATAAAATGCAGTATGCATGTGCGAACTAGCTATTGCGATGTGAAGTGTATTTGCAGAGGCTACGCAGACCCAGAGCACAGTGATTGACAGGAAGTGCCGTTTGCCGGGTGGTGATGGGGGTTAGTCGGGCAAACACAGGTGTGCCTGTGCATTTCGGACGGTGTTTCAGGGACGTGTATAATTAAGCCCTTGCGGTGGCGGACGCAGCCTGAGGTCTGGTTGCAGACAGGAAGTCTCGCTATGTCTGTGGGAGGGTCAGGTCAACCACTATTGCGCGTATGGGTCCGATGGTTCTCGATGTTACCGATGTTTACGCTGTCTTACCAGGTATAGAGGACGCAAGTAAAGGGAAGTGGGTGGTATTATGTAGTGCTGTGCGTCCGCTTGTTCTGCTGCGATTGCTGCGATTCATTAACATATTCTCGCAGTGGCCGATTGTATGCATCTGCATGCGTGCGTTCCTTGCAGAATCAGACCCTCTGACCTATGATTTTTTGCTGCATGTTGGTGGAAGCAAATCTCCAATGCAAACAAGGATATGTCAGATGTCTGTTGCACTGATTGTGATCTCATTGTCGCAACTAGCAATTGTATAAATGCAAAAAGTATCAAACGGTGTCCCACAGAGTTGATCTTAGAACTGCAAGCCAGTCAATGTATCTGAAATGCACTTGCAACAGACCGATAATTATGTGATGGTATCTTTAGATAACCAAATGTGCTAACACCATGGGTGGAAACAATTTTCTATCCGTGACTATCTTTATTCTTATTATCTTTTGCATTAAATTGTTTATATTTGATCATTGGTTTTGAGATACACAGGTTGGGAGGGGTGAACAACTATATCAATTGGCTTATTGTTCACATTTGATATCTATAAATGAGAGATTTTTATGTTCTGATCATGGTTCAAATTATAGATTTCATTAGAGAATAAAATATTATCTTAATATATATATATCTGTGATTATTTTTCTTCTGGGAAATATCTGGAAATTAGGGGTGTGCACCGGCCACTTTTCGTGTTTTGTGTTTTGGTTTTAGATCTGGATCTTTCTTCGTGTTTTGGATCTGGATTGGTATTGCCAAAACCACCCTTCCGTGTTTTGGGTTCTGGGTTTTGTGTTTTGGATCTGTATTTTTTTTTTAAAAAAAGCATAAAAACAGCTAAAATCACAGATTGTGTGGCTTTTTCTGCTCCTATGCTATTATTAACCTCAATAACATTAATTTCCACTCATTTCCAGTCTATTCTGAACACCTCACACCTCACAATATTGTTTTTAGTCCAAAGTGTTGCACCGAGGTAGCTGGATGACTATGCTAAGCAACACGAGTGGGCGGCACAAACACGTGGCCCATCTAGGAGTGACACTGCAGTGGCAGACAGAATGGCAGTTTGAAAAACTAGGCCCCAAACAGTACATAATGCAAAGAAAAAAAAGAGATGCAAGATGGAATTGTCCTTGGGGCCTCCCACCCACCCTTATGTTGTATAAACAGGGCATGCACACTTTAACAAACCAATCATTTCAGCATCAGGGTCTGCCACACTACTGTGGCTGAAATGATTGGTTCGTTTGGGCCCCCACAAAACAAGCTGGCAATTAATCTGTCCCTGCACAAACTGGCTCTACGGAGGCAAGATGTCATCCTCATCCTCCTCATCCACTGATTCTTAACCCTCTTCAGTGTTGTGTACATCCTCATCCTCACAGAGTATTAATTTGTCTTCACTGGAATCCACCACTACAGGTCCCTCTGTACGTTCTGGAGGCTGGTCTCCCTGGAAGAGTTGATAATTCATTTTTATGAACATCGTCATCTTCTCCACATTTTGTGGAAGCAACCTCCTACGCCTTTCGCTGATAAGGTTCCCGGCTGCACTAAACACTCTTTTGAAGTACACACTGGAGGGGGGGCAACTCAGGTAAAATAGAGCCAGTTTGTACAGGGGCCTCCAAATTGCCCCTTTTTCCTGCCAGTACAGGTACGGACTGCCTGACATTCCTACTTGGATGCTGTCACCAATGTAATCCTCCACCATTCTGTCAGTGGTGACAGTATCATATGCAGTGACAGTAGGCATGTCAGAAATTGTTGGCACATCCTTCAGTCCGGACCAGATGTCCAAACCGGCTCTTGACTTATGACACAATCGCACGATTGGCACTGCTACTGTGTTGATGCACGTGCAGCTACAGCGCACACAAGTCACAAACACAGAAAAAAAATAGTTTTTTTATTTTTTGGAGCACTTTGGGGGTTACACCACCCTTTAACAGACTTATGGGACACAGGCGCACGCTTGGCACTGCTCCTTTGTTGATGCACGTGCGGCTACTGTGCATACATTTCACACACAAACAGCAAAAAAAAGAATTGTTTATTTTTTGTGGAGTACACTTTGTGGGTTACACCACCCTTTAACAGACAGTCGCACGCTTGGCGCTGCTGCTTTGAGGATGCACATACAGTGCACACTATTCACAAAGACAGAAAAAAAAGAAGAATTTTTTATTTTTGTTGGAGTGCACTTTGGGGGTTACACCACCCTTTAACAGACAGACGCACGCTTGGTGCTGCTGCTTTGAGGATGCACGTACAGTTCAGAAACTTCACAAACACATAACAAAATGTTTTATTTTTGTTGGAGTGCACTTTGGGGGTTACACCACCCTTTAAGAGATGAGCCAGCCGGCACTTTACTTATGGGACACAGACGCACACTTGGCGCTGATCCTTTGTTGATGGACGTGCGGCTACAGCGCACACAATTCACAAACAGAAAATATTTTTTTATTTTTGTTGGAGTGCACTTTGGGGGCTTACACTACCCTTTAAGAGATGAGCCAGCTGGCCCTTTACTTATGGGACACTGGTGCACGCTTGGCACTGCTCCTTCGTTGATGCACGTGCAGCCACAGTGCACACAATTCACAAACACAGAAAATCATTTTTTATTTTGTTTGCAGTGCACTTTGGGGGTTACAGCACCCTTTAACGGTCAAGCCAGCCAGCCCTTTACGTATGACCCAGGCGCACGCTTGTCGCTACTTTGTTGATGCATGTGTGGCTACTGCGCACACAATTCACAAACAGAAAAGAAATTTTTTTTTGGGAGTGCACTTTGGGGGAGCACCCCTGATACACAGAACACCCCCTGGACAACAGTACAGCACCCCTCTAGGACTACAGCCTTTATAGGACACTGAACAACACAGTCCAGCCAGCCCCTATAGACTTTGGAGTGGACACAGCCCCTATGGACAACTGACTGCAAAACACAGCCCAGCCAGCCCCTATGGACAACAGCAGCACAACACAGCCCAGCCAGCCCCTATGGACAACAGCAGCACAACACAGCCCAGCCAGCCCTAGCTCCCACCTTCCCTCTTCACTGTCCACAGCCGGAGTGAGAAATGGCACCGTCGTGGGGACCTTTTATAGAATCCAAAACCCGTGAGATCCGGAAGGCGGGATGATGATGACGTTTTGCCTCGATTTCAGATCCGAGTCTGGCGGGAAAAGTGACTCGCATACGACTCGGATCGTGGGGGTTCGGATTTCAGAAATCCGAACCCGCTCATCCCTACTGGAAATAGATATCACTGTTTCCTCTATCATATAGAACTAGGTGCATTAGTCATGATTCAAACAGAAATTGTAACAAAATACAACTGGCGCATTGAAATAAACAGTATGTGGTAATATACAAATAGACTTCTACTCTCCTTATAGATGGAATAGTCCTCCCCCAAAAGGTGGTAAATTGGATAATATATGAAAGACAAAAACAAAACACAACCAATCGTGTAATCTTTTTAACATAAGTGTCTTTTCAAAAATATTAATCAGAAATCAAAACAGCTTTCATTCATTGAGAAACATATGATTATTGGTGTTGCCCCTATACATAGAACTCACAGCTATGAGCTGGTAAATAAGCCCATCAAGTGTGTCTTTTGAAAATAAAAAAACTTCCATTCGTCACCAACGATAAGACATCAAAGATCGGGGTTGCCCCCCACACATATCACTCACGTATGTATACTTGAAAGAATGCACATCAAGCAGTATATTTTGTTAAAATAAGACTGGACCACTTCCTGGTTTCTTCTCTGAACTCGGTTCAATGCTAATTATGATAAGACAGAGAAAAGGTCATAATAAAAAACCTTTTTATTTATTCCACATGCATAATCTTAAAAAGGACAGAGTCTCCTACCGGGGAATGCGGGGTTCAGTAGAGTAAACCAGATGTTGGGGATCCCTGAGCGTAACCACCTCCACGTCGCTTCTACTTCCCTCTGGGCAGACTCTCCAGATATTGCCAAGTGTCCCACCAATGCGTTTCGACCTGTGTGGGTCTTTGTCAAGGTGTATGGGACAGATGGCCATAGAACACATTAAAAACCCTCAGTAATTATCTATCGGCCAATCACAAACTAATGCACTGCCCCTAAACATGAACGATATAAAAACTATTAAAGTGATCCAATATACATATAGTCTTTGATACATCATTCCTTTAGTTCCAAGTTCCCGCTTTTTCCTTCTAATTATCTTTAATTACACCTGACTGGATATATTTCTCTTGACCACTTCCTGGGTTGTTAGTGATATCCCACCGGAAATGATGCATTGTCAGGACTGCGACTATTTCAGTACATAAAGATAGACTACTTTTGCCAAAGTTCCATGGTGGTCATTGGAGGAGCTATCCTGCTTGCTGGCATGCTTCTCATTCAGGGGATAGAGTGTTAAAGTGATCATCTGTTTCCCAGGTGTTGTCAGGTTGTGGGATTCCTAGATTGCTCATTATTTCAAACCTGATTCTATTTGGGTCACATGTTCTGAAACTTCCTATGGATCACAGACCTCTAGTATAAAGCCTGTTACTAACTGTGTCTCAGTGTCTGTGCAACGTTGCTTTCAGGTTTTTTCTTGGACTCCTGCCAGATCCCCGCTGTGCCTGTGGATTGCTGTGGACTGTTGTATTCCAGATGAACTTCTGATGCCTGTCACCCGCTGCACTACAGGGTACCAGCATTCCTATTGCCTAAGTATTGCTGATTGCTCCATCACTGCACTTTCACCATTTTGCTGCACTATTTACTTTGCCTGTTGTCTTTCTGTTCCTGTGGATATTGAACTCATCCTTGTTACAGTTGTTAACTGCACTGTTACCGTGTCATTTCTGCATCACGGGGCTCAACCCCGCTCCGAACCCTAGCCACACTACGAGGCCCAACCCTGCTACAATCTTCTCTGCATCACGGGGCTCAACCCCGCTACAATCTTCTCCGCATCATGGGCTCAACCCTGCTACAATCTTCTCTGCATCCCGGGGCTTAACCCCGCTACAATGTTCTCTGCATCATGGGGCTCAACCCTGCTACAATCCTCTCTGCATCACGGGGCTCAACCCCACTCCGAACTCTAGCCACACCTCAGGGCTCAACCCTGTCCTGGAATCTCATTGTCTTACAGGGCTTAACCCTGCTCCAACTTCACTACTCCACAAGGCTCAAGTTTGCTTCATCTCTCACTGCACCGTAGGGCTTGGTCCTGTCCCCTGAACTATATTATTCTGCAGGGCCTGCTCTGCTCTGAATTTCCATTACTACAGGGTTCTACCCTGGCAAAGGTCCTTAATGTCATCCTAAGGTGTTAGCCTCATTCTGGACTCGGGGTTCCCTACCACGTTGGTTCCTATATGCTAAAGACTGATTATATATATTTTGGGGATTCTCTCCTATACATATAATTGCATATGTGAACCTCTGTGCTGTTTGAGACTTTATTTGAGACCTTGCTGTTTATAATTCATGTGTGAATAAATTCTATTTTACTTTTATCCTGTGCTACTGAGTTTCATGGAAAGGTCATTCCTAAGACCACCCCAGTTTATTGTGCCTTGTAGGCCTGCC
This sequence comes from Taudactylus pleione, assembly GCA_031769625.1. NCBI lineage: Eukaryota > Metazoa > Chordata > Amphibia > Anura > Myobatrachidae > Taudactylus > Taudactylus pleione. The sequence goes on along the minus strand of JAUIMM010000512.1, from coordinate 5,828,094 downwards.
TCCCTCCAGGAGTCTCTAGTGTCGGCAGCCATAACACGCATACTCCGGTCTCACTCGTCGTCCCAGAAGTGATGCACATTATTGTAGTCCCGATGTGTACTGGCTGACCAAAAATCCATAAGTTGCCAGTTTGTTGTAGTTCAGATACCCATGAAAAATTATGAATAACTTGTTTCCCGGGGGCCATTGACCAAGTTCTGAGCAGAAACCAGGAAGCGGTCCAGTCTTATTTAATCAAAATATACAGTTTGATGTGCATTCTTTCAAGTATACATACGTGAGTGATATGTGTGGGTGGCAACCCCGATCCTTGATGTCTTATTGCTGAAGACGAATGGAACTTTTTCTATATTCAAAAGACACACTTGATGGGCTTATTTACCAGCTCATAGCTGTGAGTTCTATGTATAGGAGGCAGCACAAATAATCATATGTTTCTCAATAAGTGAAAGCTGTTTTGATTTATGATTAATATTTTTGAAGACACTTATGTTAAAATGATTACACGATTGGTTGTGTTTTGTTTTTGTCTTTCATATATTATCCAATTTACCACCCTTTGGAGGAGGACTATTCAATCTATAAGGGGAGTAGAAGTCTATTTGTATATTACCACATACTGTTTATTTCAATGCGCCAGTTGTATTTTGTTACAATTTTTGTTTGAATGTATTGATTTTGGGATTTTGGTGAAATCCCTGTTAACTAGGTGCTTAGGCTGCATTGTCATTGCACACTAGATGATACCTATTGAAATTTGCATTAGTCATGATGTACTATCTGAATTCTCTCGCATTAATGAAATCTACATATTAATGAACAACTGTGATGAGCTGTCCATATTAAGGTACTATCTATACAATTGTATCATATCCAACTCACTGGAATTGAATGGATCTTGGATATATAAGAATTTGTACCTTTTCTCTCTCAAGACCAGGAGTGTTTCATTGTAAGAATACCTATTGCAATTATTACCATTATGTATTAACTGATCACATTGATAGGTCATGTTACATTACTTAGAGGAATATTTTTGCCTTTTTTGTTATTCCAGTTAAGATCCTGTGATATTTAGTAAATTGCAAACGGCTAAAATACCCATACAAAGGAGCATGATTATACTTATTTTTAGAAACTTAGTTTTGAAAAAGTTTGTTTTAGATTCATTACAATAAAGAATACATTTTAATATACACAACACTATTTGTCAAAAGTGCCCCAGATAGAGTCCATCTTTACTTGAATATTTGTGTCTAATTTAGACTCTAGGGAGCACCACCAATTTGAGCTAATTGTACTATGAAGTGGGTTAAATGAATTGTTATGTTGGTATCTAAAAACACTTTGTTATGATCAAAATTCTGTGCGGAATCCCCCTAAAAAAAAAAAGCCAAATTTGGTCAACTGCAATGTTATGCAATAGAATAGAAGCACACCTTTATGTTATGTGTGTACGCCTTCAATAATAAATTATTTTAGGTGTGCACCAAGGGATTGCAGACTAACTCAAATACAGATATGATATGGACACTTGTGACAACAAAAAAGGATTAAAGGATAAAGAAATTAAACATTAATAAAGTCAACATTATAGATGAAAATATAGTATTAAAACTTATTTTCTTGATAGGATTTACATCTTGGCAAGGACTAAAAATGAGTAAATACCACTGGAAATAGTAAATAATATTAAAAAACAAAAAAAATAACACTCAAGCTAAAATTATTATAGTGAAATGTTTTACATAGAGATTTTTTATCATTGAGTTGAGCATATCAAGCATAGGTCATCCTTGAAAAAGATAATAAAGGGACAAAACTGTTTAATATATAATGGTGATTGTATTCTAGTTTTCCTTCCATTATACTTTTTGTAACGTATCTTTAAAATGACTTTTTTATGGAGTGCCCAGTTTGAGTCCATTGATTATACTACTGCTACTGTGTGTTGAATTTGTTTGAATTTACACAATTAGATTCCAAGTGCTAATATACATTTCCTATTGCTAGAATAAACATTCATCTTTAAGTAAAAAAACGTGTTCTCATGACCTTGTGGTAATTAAATTTTAAAATACATTATTCAAGTGTTCAGTGAAAATCCTATTTCTCCCAGTGGAGTATTTTAGGAAAATTACGGTATACTTTTAGTATTAAACTGTATTTCAATTGTTTATTGTACTGTTTCTCCAGTAAAAAAAATCTGATTTTCTTTGCAGAGGAATTTATGCTTCTTAAAGGTGTAATCCCCTTTAAAAAAGAAGTGTGTTTCTATTAAATAAAATAATTCTGGCTAGTTTGAAGAAGACTCATGAGGGCAGATTTTCTAAAGAGCTTTTTCACCATACTACAGGGGAGATTTAGAGAGATTTAATACAGTGCAGTTTTACCACACCGCATGCTTTTTGGAATTTTCATATGCGGTTGCTAAAATTTAATTTACTGAAATCCAAACCAAATTATTTCAAATCACTAGGTTGAGTCTCCCATATACAAAATGCTTAGGACCAGAGGAATTTTGGATATTGGAATAATCCATATTTTGGAATATTTGCATAATATCATGAAATATCTTGGGAATGGGACCCAAATCTAAACACAGAATGCATTTATGTTTCATACACACCTTATACACACAGCCTGCAGTTAATTTTATACAATATTTTCAAAAATTTTGTGGCTCAAACAAAGTTTGTGTACATACATGAAATTCATTTATGTTTCATTTACACCTTATAAACAAAGCCTGCAGGTAATGTTATACAATATTTTTAATAATTTTGTGCTTTAAACAAAGTTTGTGTACATTGAACCATCAAAAAACAAAGGTTTTACTATCTCAGTCATGCTCCAAAAATGTTGTATTTTGGAATATTCCATATTTCAGAATATTTGGATATGGGAGACTCAACCTGTACCTGACACCACCATCTTGATTTTCACCCTTAGAAAGAATGCAAAATGTAAAATATATTAACTTGCATTTTGTATTGCCTCATGTCAAAATAATAGGTGAGATTGCTGAAATTGTATGCTTATAAAAAGAAACATTTATGCTACTAAGGATCTTTACTGTATTTCCAAAAGTTACTCTTTATTGCACGGGTTCGGATAGCAATGCTTGAGCATAGGTGACTTATACCACTTTCACACAGGAAAACCTCAATAACCCGGCTTAAACCCGTCATTTGATGCACAGGCCTGTACTCCCTTTCACACAGAAAAGCAAATTACTGGGTCAAGCATTTGGACCTGGTAATCTGCTGATCAACTCGGTCCTTTTTCTGTGTGAAGGGGTTAACCCAGGTCGCAATTCCCGGGACTTCAACCATGGTAAAAACCAAGGTCGAAGTCCCGAGAATTTTGACTCGGGTTAACCCATTCACACAGAAAAAGGACCCGTGTTTGTCAGCAAGTTACCGGGAATTTGCTTTTCTGTGTGAAAAGGGTATAAATTACTACCTCATTCAATATGAATTAACCATCTGGACTAAAGCATGGACATCCTTAAACCCTGGTCTGCAATGGCAGAGTTTGGGAACCACAGCTTTATGCTATAGCTGATATGGTAACCATAATATATTTCAATTTTTATTTGGCTTAATAAAAAGAGATTTTTGTTGTGCTGATTTTGAGCTGAGAAAACAAACTAAAACCTGCAGAAATTGTAACAAGAGACAATAGGAAAATAATTAAGCTGATGTAGAGAAGGTTTGCTTTTAATTTTTGTCTGTTTGGTTGCCTATGTAGAGTATAAGCACATTAATAGTTTATAAAATCTTAATTATTCTGCTTAAGATCATTCCATTTTTCATATAGGGTACAGAATGCAGAGAACTACAAAATCAAGAGGTTAAGCAAGTCCCATTCTGAATTTTTATGTGCTCTTGTCCTGGTCCTTAGGCAGTCTCCCCATTTGCCCCTATTATAATCCATTATTGCACGTCTTACAATAGTGATCATGTTTATAGCATAAGTTTGTTACAAACAGGTACATCTGGTCAAAAGATATAGAGATCAGGATAAAGATTTGATAAAGATTTCTGATAATGATGGAAAATAGGGTAAAATTCTATTCATTATCTTTTATGACCTCCATCATTAAAGTCTTCCAGCTAAAAATAAAAGCCTGGCGTGCAATTTTTATATACAAATTCACAAAGTAGGAAATATATTCCCGTTTTTCTAATCCCAAACTTCAATTTACTTTATGTGCACAAAGGGCCTGATTCTGAGCTTCACACAAAAGCAGATGGGCGACTGTCTCCGATGGGCGACTGTCTTCTGGCTGTTGCCCATGTGAAAGTTTATGCAAATGACCTACAAACTCCTTCCCTTGTGTACATTCGTATGGCCAATTGTGCAAGAACTGAGAAGCCTTCTTTTAGCTGTAATTCTGATTGGTGTTTCCTTATACAACACCATAGGTCGCAACGTCAAAAACTGCACCAGCCCTATGGCAGGTGCAGTTTCTCCATCTGACCATGGCTTGCTATGATTTCAGCTGTGTTTTGGGAACTAGAGAGCGGTTCAGTTTTTGCAAAAAATGAACACACCCGAACTTAGGGGTTCCGAGTGTATATGAGTCCCGGATCAGGTCTTCCTGCCAAGCTCGGATCCCAGAACAAGGCAAAAGACATTTTCCCAGAGATGGATCTCACGTGTTTTGGATTGCATATAAAAGTTCTTCCCTCGTGTTCAGGTGCATTTTAACACAGGGGAGCGGAGGTAGAGTGTTTCAGACTGTGAGCTGTAGCTCAGAAAGAAAAAAAATACACCATCAGGGTGTCATTATTAGTGGCAAATGCAGGATTTTGAAAGGGGGGTTTCCAATACTTAGTTACAAAACCAATGGCAAAAAAGCTAAACACATACAGGCAACACTCCTTCTTCTCCTCTTCCTCCTCAATTCCAAGCTTGTTAATCCATTACTGTGCAACCTTTCAGATGCCTTGACAAAATATGTAATAAATGCATCTGAAACGTGGCACAGAAATGGATTAATATGCCTGGAACATTGAGTACCCGAGGAGAGTGCTGCCTGTATCTGATTTTATGAGACTGAGCTATGCTTGGATCTTAGGATATGCACCCAGGATATGCCCACCACGGGCCTAGTGTCCAACAACCTCGGTGGTCTAGGGAGGATTAAATAAGTGTAAGTTGGTGAAGCCGTTTACCATTGCGCTGGGAGAGGCTGCAGTGGGGAGATTCGTTTAGGTCTTTTCCTTTCCACCACTGCAACACTCTCCGGTCCTCAGCTTCTTGATCTAGGTCCGCCCTGGCCAGCAGCGCCTCCTATTCTTGGCCAGCTCTTCCTTCTTCTTTTCTTCTGGAAGTCTTCTTTCCTCCCTCTCTGCTCCTCTCCCTTTGCACCAGAATACCTTTCCTAACTGCAGCACACCCCTCTCCTCATGCTCACACCTCCCCTCCCCACAGCACTCACCTCTCCTCACACCTCCCCTCCCCACAGCACTCACCTCTCCTCACACCTTCCCTCCCCACAGCACTCACCTCTCCTCACACCTCACCTCCCCACAGCACTCACCTCTCCTCACACCTCCCCTCCCCACAGCACTCACCTCTCCTCACACCTCCCCTCCCCACAGCACTCACCTCTCCTCACATGTCCCCTCCCCACAGCACTCACCTCTCCTCACACCTCCCCTCCCTACAGCACTCACCTCTCCTCACACCTCCCCTCTCCACAGCACTCACTTCTCCTCACACCTACCTTCCCCTCACAGCACTCACCTCTCCTCACCTCACTGCAGCACTCACTTCTCCCCTCACCATTCACCTCATGCCACCCATCCCCTCAGCAATCGCCACAGCGCCTCCTATTCTTGGCCAGCTCTTCCTTCTTCTTTTCTTCTGGAAGTCTTCTTTCCTCCCTCTCTGCTCCTCTCCCTTTGCACCAGAATACCTTTCCTAACTGCAGCACACCCCTCTCCTCATGCTCACACCTCCCCTCCCCACAGCACTCACCTCTCCTCACACCTCCCCTCCCCACAGCACTCACCTCTCCTCACACCTTCCCTCCCCACAGCACTCACCTCTCCTCACACCTCACCTCCCCACAGCACTCACCTCTCCTCACACCTCCCCTCCCCACAGCACTCACCTCTCCTCACACCTCCCCTCCCCACAGCACTCACCTCTCCTCACATGTCCCCTCCCCACAGCACTCACCTCTCCTCACACCTCCCCTCCCTACAGCACTCACCTCTCCTCACACCTCCCCTCTCCACAGCACTCACTTCTCCTCACACCTACCTTCCCCTCACAGCACTCACCTCTCCTCACCTCACTGCAGCACTCACTTCTCCCCTCACCATTCACCTCATGCCACCCATCCCCTCAGCAATCGCCACAGCACTCTGTTCCCCTTAGCTATACACACAGCCCCTCAACATTTGTACACAGCCCCTCACCATCTGACTGCACAGTGCACACAGCCCCTCACTATCTGATCTGCATACACTCAGCACCTTACATCTGCTCTGTATGCATGCAGATCATATAGTGAGGGGCTGTGTGTACAGTGTATATGCAGAGCAGATGTAAGGTGGCTGTGTGTATGCAGATCTGATAGTGAAGGGCTGTGTATACTGTGTATGCAGATGGTGAAGGGGCTGTGTAATACAGCCCCTACACCATCTGCTTACACAGTACACAAAGCCCCTTCATCATCTGCATACACACAGCCACCTCACCGGCATTTCTGCACACAGCGTCCGTCTCATAGCCCCGCTCTCTCAGCACTCGCTTCACAGCAGTGGCGGAGTGCTCTGTGCACCCTTCCTTTCAGGATCCCTGGTGGCACTTTAGCATAATGTGCCGGCCGCACGGACCGATAGCCAATTAGGAGTGGCCACGTGGCCGCTTATGATTGGTTGCCGGCCGCGCGGACCGACAGCCAAGTAGAAGCGTCCACGTGGCTGCTCCTGATTGGATGCCGGTCCGCGAGCCATGATTGGCGTGCGCGCCTGATTATGGTGCCATTAGGAAGAGTTTTGGAGGTCAAACAGTTTTATTATAATAGTAGTAGATCTGCAGTATATTGCTTGTCACCCATGTATGGGTACAGTGTTAATTTCAAGATTATCTGTCCAAAAAATATTCTGTTTTATGTGAGCCGCAAACAGCTTATACCTTGAAGAGGCTTTGCACAAATTCTTCTTTACTTCCCTCCAGATATTGAACAAATGGTTCACCATACTATGGATGGCTGGAAATGGTACTGGACCTGATTCAGACCTGCTCGCTAAGGCGCGATCGCTCGTTCTGAGCAATTTTTGCCCATCTGCGCATTTGTATAATTCGCAGTGCGCGTGTGTGCAAGCCAGTCATTGCGATCTGATTTTGGTTGCTCGTAAGTCACTATCAGGTTGCTGCTTTGAGTGACAGTGCCGTTTGTGGGTGGTAACAGGGGAAGGTGCTTGTGAACGGGGGAGTGGATGTGTGAATGCAGGTGTGTCAGGCCGCCAAAACGCTGTTTAAAGGGCGTACATAATTAGCAAAGTAGCATCATTGTACACGTCACCTGCATGTATTTTAGCCAGCACTGATCGCTGTGCTTGCGGCGGGTTAAGGCAACCCCAAGGGCTGCGAGCAGCTCCGATGGCTCACGTTGGTCCCGTTTTATCCTACATTTCCCGGAGATGACGTATTTTGTGAGTGGCAAGGGGGCGTTTTTTGACACTTGTGAGCGCACTTTGCCGTAGCTCGCTAAAACATAGTGGGCATCCTTACGCGATTCAGTGTGAGCACCTCATTTAAATAAACCGAGCGACCGCAACTTGCGAGCGGGTCTGAATGAGCTCCACTGACCGGAGGGCTGGTAACTCCGGCAGACCATACTGAATGAAAAATGGAGATTGACCCAATGTTTAATAAAACAGATTTTTGTGCACGAACTCTGCCCATGACAATTGGAAGACCCAAACATCTTGATTGGCTAAAACATACATTTGTATAGAGTTCTCCAAGTCCTGCTTCACTTGCTCTATCTGACCATTACTCTGAGGGTGGTAGGCTGAAAGCATTTACATAGTGACCTCCAGAATTTAGAGTTAAATTGCTCCCCACTGTCTGAGACAATATCATTGGGGAACCCGTGCAACCTGAAGATCATGGACACATCCAGTTTCAATGGGACAAAGGGCCCGATTTAGAGCCACTCGCAAGTGCTGTGCGCTCGCAAGGGACCCAATGTTAATGAACTGCACATGCGCCGCATCTGGCATGCGCATGCACGAGCCACGCTGAGCAACTGAAGTTCAGTCGCTATGGACTCGCAACAAGACGGGTCGGCTGTCGATGTTGATTGACAGCTTGCCCCATTTTGTGGGTTGGTAGGGGGGGTGGCTGCACAAACACATGTGTTCCCATAGGAACACCTGGCATTTGTAGGGCGGACTAACTGACATCACTTCTGATGTCAGTAGTGGACTTCCTGCTCTATTAGAGCAGGAAGTCCACTCAGCCTTGCTGCAGCTAGACCCTACCCCAGGGTCTCGTCACAAGGCCGATGGTCGCGATTATCGCGATGCTCTCCTGGCCGCTCATACAAGCTGTGGGTTGTCTCCCACAGCTTTGCGAGCAGCCGGAGAAAAAAAAACCGCCCACATTCCCTGCGAGCGGCCGCCAGCAGCGAGCGGCTCTGAATCGGGCCCAAAGTGAGCAAACTTGGAGAATCTGTCCACCACTACCCAGATGGTATTCAAGCCTTGCCAGGATGGTAGTGGGACTTTATGTTGAGCACAGGCAGTACAGACTGCTATGAAGTCCTTGACATCTTGACAGGAGACCACTAATAATCCCTGAGGATTAACTCCAGGGTTCTTTTCATACCTGCATGACCGGTGTAGTATGAACAAGGGGCCTGATTCAGAGCCGTTCGCTATTTGTGGTCGTTCGTTCAAAAACAAGGGGTGGCTATTCAAATGATCCGTTCGCAAATTGCAGTCTGTTCCCACCTCTAAGTCTGAACGAGCGAGCAAAACATACGCTCGTTTTTTTGATAAAAACGCCCCCTGGCCGGACGCACCATACGTCATGTCCGCTATTTATTAGATTAATCGAGTACATCGTACAGCGTATGAACTGCTCGCTATTCTTGTGGTTGGTGTTTTCAACCGCTATTTTGCGAGCAGTTCTGAGTTAAAAAAACCAAGTGACGTGGTCAATGACGCTGCTGTATTAATTATGCACACCCTTAAAATGCCCGTTTTGACCTTTAAGCACGCCTGCGTTCGGATCTCCACTCCCCGTTTTCAAGCACCTTCCCCTGTTACCACCCACATACGCCTCATTCTGTCACTCAAAATAGCAGGCCCTCGCTATATTGCGTACCAACGATTTTCGACCGCACTGACTGGTTCGCGCATGCATACTAAAAACCGTACGCATGCGCAGATGTGCGAACATCGCTCGGAACGAGCGTACTGCCGCTAGCGAGTGGCTCTGAATGAGGGCCAATGTGCCCATTGGAGTAGTTTAGCACAGAGTTCAGAATCTACAAATGTCTTGCCTGGAAGTATCTCCACCTTGTTGAACCCGCAAGCAGGGTTCAGAATGACCTTATCCTCCCAAACTTCATCATCCTTGGCAGAGTTGAACGCTCAGGACAAAGCGTCAGCTATGGTGTTTTTCTACCCGGGTGGTAAATGATCACCAGATTGAAGTGATTGAAGAATAATACAAATATAAAAACAGTAGAAGGAAGCGCATAATTCAATAGGCATATATAATAAACAGAAAATAATCAGTGAATATATAATTAAATAAATAATATGTAAATAACAAAATTTAATAAATTAAACAGATTGACATGGAGTCGAAGGTAGGAAAGTAGATAAATACACATGAAAATATACATATTAAGATGCATAAAGAAAGGCATATGTAAAATAGTAGGTCAATACATGACTGCCACATACTTTTGGAATAGATACAGTTGGCTGCCAAAGTAACAATTGGATAGTCTCCAGATATTAGAATGTTAATAAATGTTGCAAAACTTGAAAGTACTGTAGGTAAAACTTCCTCTGAGAGAATCTGAAAACAATGGACAATTCCAAATGGTTTTGAACAAGACACCTAATCCAAAAGTCCCTCTGTCAATCAGTAAATAAAGTGCCTGGTGGTAGACAAAAAGCTCTTTAACAGATGAAAATCCCCTTGTGCCACAAAACACCACAAATGATTCCACTTTAAGTTATATCAATATCACAGAGATCCATAGATGGTGATAGATCATGTCTCAACGGTGTTAATAAATGGTGTACTCACAGTTGCTATCAATCTTCAGCACTTTAACTATTTTTGAAAAGTCCAGGTACCTGGAATAAGGGCTTTCCAGGTGGTTCCATTAGGCCAGGATGCTGTGATGTGGTCACAATTCAGACCTCCGGATCTGGTATGCTAAGGCCGTGGGTTGAAGCCAGAGACTGTGTGAAGCCGCTAGGAGCTGGCACTGGAGTATGTGCACCTAGATATAAGTGCGCCCAGCAGGGGGATCACACAGTGGTGAGCGGCACAGGGTAGCAGAATGAGGGGTAGTGCAGCGAGAGCCTCTGACGTCACTATGGGGGTGTCTGATGCATTTCTCAACATAAGCTGTTTTCTCGAAGAATAATGACCATATGGACTGATGGCAGTTCAAACAATGAGCTGTCTTGAGGTATGTAAGATTCTTGTGTGGTTGGTATAAACCGTCACATGGAAATTTGCCTCCTCTAGCAGTTAATGCCATAAGTGCAGGGCCAGCTTCATGGCTAACAGTTCCTTATCCCCAACAGCATAGTTCTTTTCCAGAGCAGAGAACTTACAATAAAAGAAGCCACAAGAGTACCACTTTCCTTCTTCATCTTTTTGCCAGAGCACCACCCCAACCCCAACTGTAGAGGATTCCACTTCAAAGAAGAAAGGCTGGTCACAGTTGGGTTGTCTTAGAATTGGTGCTGAGTCAAAACATTGCTTTAGACTGGCAAATGCTTCTTCTGCCTCAGGAGGCCATACTCTGGTATCTTAACCCTTCTTGGTAAGAGTGGTGATAGGAGCTGCAATGGATAAATAGTTCCTGATGAACTGTCAGTAGAAGTTACACAACCCCAGAAAGCACTGTATTGCCTTCAACCCAATTAGACAAGGCCAATTGACAGTGGCAGAGAGTTTTTTTGAATCCATCTGGAGACTTGAACCTGAAATGATAATTCCCAGGAACGCCAGTTCCTTTTGCTCAAGTAAACATTTGTCACTCTGAGGTGGGTCAGCACTACATCTACATGCTTGCGATGGCTTGTCACATCCTCAGAAAATATCAAGATGTCATCCATGTACGCTACTTAATTTTTTTCTAAATAGTCTTGGAAAATATTGTTCCTGTGCTGTTGGAAAACAGTGGGTGCATTGCTTAATCCAAAAGGCATGACCAGATACTCGTAACGGCCGTCACAATTTTTAAAGGCTGTCTTCTACTCGTCCCCAGACTGGATCCTAATTAGGTTGTAAGCCCCACGAAGATATAACTGCAAAAATATTTGCTCCTTCTATCCAATCAAAAGTTCTGAAATAAGGTGTAGAGGATACCAGTTTTTATCGTTCAGACCCGGTAATCAATACATGACCATAAACCTCCATCCTTTTTGATGAAGAATAGGCCAGCTCCTGCAAGAGACTTGGACTCTGTGGGTGGTACCAACTCACTGCATGAGAATCTGGAGGCACTGCATAATCTAGGCCTGTTTTTCGACTCTAGCGAGGAGGTTATCCAACAGATCTCATGGCGAAACAGACTACCAGCAGCATCAATTTTTTTATGGGCCAGAGTATTCTGTCACAAATGGATACAATACAATGGATATTGAATGCTTGCCCATACTTCAGGATTGGCAAATACCCAGTACAGAGGAACAGAGCCTAATGGGCTGAAAGTATTTACCAGGGACCCCCACAGGGGGGTTGGGTCTTAGCTATACCTGACACGCAGGTCATGGCCCTCCAACTAGGTTCCCTAGTATGGATGCAGGTGTGCACTGGAGTGTAGTTGGAAGTGCACCGTAAGGCATAGAAGCGTAGTCAACAAGCCGGGTCAAAACCAGATGAATGGCACAGTACCGGGGATCAAATTGGATCAGGTCACTAAGAATAGCCAAGGTCAAACCGGAATCACCAGACACAGTACCAAAGGATCAGATGGAATCAGGTCACTTGAAATAGCTGAAGTCAGGAACAAATGTCAGGATATACAGATGTCAGAACGCTGGAGATAGCTAATCCTATATGCTGGCAAAGGAGTGTACTCAAGAACTTCCTTATATGGAGAAGGCTTGAATTTCCACCCATGTATGCCTGTCTTTTTAAGATATCTTCTGAGAGGCTCGCGCAGCCCTATGGGTGCGTCAGCCACAATCCGGAAGCAGAGTGTCACAAATCATGGATGGATAGTGGATGCTAGCCCATACTTCAGGATTGGGGATACCCAGTACTGAGGCACAGAGTCTAACGTGCCGGAGGTATTCACCAGGGACCCATGCAAGGAGGTTTGGACGTAGCTGCATCCAACACAATCAGGTCACGGCCCTTAGACTTGGTTCACTTGTACAGGTGCTGGTGTACTTTGGATAAAGTGCAGGCATGCCAGTTAGTTGACAAGCTGGGTCAGAACCAAATGGACAAGACAGTACCAGGGAGCACATGTAACAGGTCATGGAGAATAGCCAAGGTCAAAACCGGCATACAAATGCAGTATGAGGGAGGAGACAGATTCAGGTCACAAGGGCAGGAAACGACCAGTAGTAGCCACTGGGAATGCTGGAGTATGGCAAAGAAGAAGTGTCCAAGATCCTCCTTATATATTGGAACTTCAGTCTTGCTGCCCACAATGACGTAATTGTTTGGCGTGTCTGCCCCTTTAAATTTGATTCTGAGTGGTGTGCACAGCCCTATGGGATGTGCAGCCTTAGAGATGAACTACCGCCGGATTTGGAGGGAGAGCTGAAGACTTCAGCAGTGGGTATCGGGAACGCCGGCATGCTGTGACGGGGATATTCCAGAAGTGCGCAAAGGTCAGTGGTGGTTGTTGCAAACAGCATGATGTGAGAGAGGTGCTGGATTGTGCCATTACACATTTAGGGGTATATTTACTAAAGTGAGAGTTTTTAGAAGTGGAAACGTTGCCCATAGCAAACAATCAGATTCTAGCTATTGTCTTCTGGAAGGTGCAAGTTAAATATTAAGTAGAATCTGATTGGTTGCTATGGGCAACATCTCCATTTCTAAAAACTCTTACTTTGGTAAAGATACCCCTTATTTTTGTCATTTAACTTGCTTGTAACTTATTCTAAAGCATAAGCATTTATTCTTTTTACAAATAAGCTTTTAATCTGCAGAATATACATTCCCGAAATACACTTTTGTTAATAGCTCAATAATAAATCTATCCAAACATGCTAATAATAGATGTAAACTGTCTTTACAAAACATTGTCATTAGGCTGCTAATCACACATACCATGGAGAGCAGCATATACAAACACATTTCTCTCATCTGCAAAAGCTATATACAGTTTGGTTCTAACACTTTAAATAGAAACCATAATAATATAAGCAGGTGCACAAACATTCTAGAGAGCTATATCCATTTCGCAGTCTAGAATGTTCTAAATCAGTCACTCGCATTTTTTCATAATAAAATATCATCATATTATTTATACAAATTGAAAACTAGGCACTTGTTCAAAAATGATAAATTTCCAGATGGTTAAGTTATTTTAGAAGCATGCCTATAACAAAGGGTCAGCAATTACTAATAACTACTCCAAATGAAAAAGCCAGCATACATATTTATTAACACATATACATTTGTTGTAAAGCATTTAAAGTCACGCATATAACAATATTGTAAAATAGGTTGGAGAAGCAATATTTGTGCATGTAAAATGCATGTATGTCGGAATCTGCAGAATTGCAATGACAATAGAATTAAGCTTTGGGAGGGGAAGGTTAGGGTTCGGCACTAGGGGGAGGTTTAGGGGTGGACATTTTAAAGGGATTATAAGGATATAGTGATGTTTGACTATGTATAATCAGTAAACGTGTTGTATATCACTTTTTGATAGCCTGTCCTTGTGCCCTTACAGCTTTACCAACCCTAGGCATTCATTGTGCTTGTCCTACTCTCTCCCTGCTATACTAATGTCTTTAGTTATTACATTATGGTATCTGATCTGTGAATGGTTTTATAGTAAATTATACAACGCAAAGCTTGAGTGTTATGGATAGTCAACTATAAGTAAAATAGCATTTGTATAGTATTATAAGGTAATTGAGTTAAGTGTAAGGTAGGATAAAGAGTGTGAACGTTATAGGAAAATAGTTATAAGAAATGTATAGTTTGCAGAACTATAGTAATAAACGTGTTTTCAGTTGTAAAGAATGTTCTGATGCACGATCTTGTGATATATTTAGCTGAAAGTAGCAAACATGTTTTTGTCTTACAATGCACTAATACTTGTGCTGAGCTGTAATATACAGAATACAGAAGCTTACACCTCCTGGAGGTCTCAATTGTTTGGTGGTATCAAGGACCCGTTATGAATCCAGCCCCAGTGATGGCATAGTGCCAGGATGGGGGTTTGGCTATGAGATGAGTTCTTTGGAAGACCAGAGACTCTGAGCGAGTTATAGTGAACAGAGCTGACTATCGAGGAATTTGGGACATTCATCTTTTAAGAAATTGGTTATTTCTCAGAAATATTATTATGTAAGCTGTCTGCATATTTTGACATATAACACTAGATAAATAGCGAATCTATCATGTTTAAAGCACGCTTTTGGACTGAAACCTACGTTGGGCATGCCCATGCCACGTAACAAAGAGGCAGGGGCGTAACTAGGTATTTTTAGGCCCTATAGCAAAAGTTTGTAAGGTAAGGTAAGCCCCTATGTACAGATGTGTCCTCATACATCTAGCCTCAAAAAGCCATGCAGAATGACTTGCCTGGCATAAGTGAGCTACCATGTCCCGTGCAATTCTGCTAGAATTGGCCATTTTTTTTTGCGATGTGATTGGGGTGCACTAGCAGATTGCTGATTAATTTGAAATGCAAGACTTGTATATCTGTGTGCGATTACAAGTTCCATTGTGTTTCATATACAGACTCGCATTGCGACTTAGACCCGTATTCAATTTGAAGCGAAATGTCCATTTTGGTGAAAAAGTATCGCGGGTAGCGTCATTTTGCCAGGTGGAAACTTTTCGCCGTATTCAATTTCAAATACTTTTCGCCTATGCGGAAAGTCAATGCAATGGACCTAGGGAAAAAGTTTCGCCTATGAATAGCACGTGGAAAAAAGTGCAGAATTGGGGTTTTTGGGGTGCAATGTTGCGGGAACCCCTGTACAGGCTTAAGACAGTCCCCCAAAGGTAAACTGTGTCAAAAAATTATTAAAAAACACTTTCGAACATCCCAAAAAAGTACTTTCATTTTCTGGGTGAAAAAGTTCAAAGTTGGGGGACAAACTTAAAAATTAGCGAAATAGACTCAGGGGGGTCCCCCAAGTATGCCCCAGGTGTTTTTTTTTACTTTGCTGGTGCTTGCGGCAGGTGGATTTTTCACAATTTTTTTTACTCAAATAATTTTTATTAGAGAAAAAATTTTCCAGGACAGATCAAATAAAACATTAATAAACAGTAGTTTACTGTTGTAATAACAAAAATGTTACATAGTTTATATTATTATAAAATAAAATAGAAAATAACATAAAATAAAAATAAAAATAAAAATATGAATATTGCATAGGAAAACAGAGCAATACAATACCCTATAAAAGAAACAGAAACAAAAAGAAATCAAAACTACATATACACACATCCATTATTAAAAAAAATAAGTGTGAATACATCCGTATTAACAACTATCATGTCAAATTGAAACCGTGGTGATACTAGCTACCGGTCGTAGGGACAGATCAGTCAAAAAAGTCAGACCAAGGGCGCCATCTATTCAATGGTGATGATGTTGAAGTAGAGTATTTAAATCCAAAAGTTTCCATTTCAAAGCTTCTCTGAACTTTAGATATTATTATCAAAGGAGGTGGGGGGTCAGATCTCTTCCAAAACTGTGCTAGAGCCGCCCTCGTAGCTATCAGTACATGTCCAATAACATACTTATTGTGTGTTTGTATTGAGGGGTGGGAAAAATGTAGGAGAGGAGTTTCTGGCAACTGTGGAAGATTCTCCATAGTAACCTGGGTAATTAACTGGAATACTTCTAACCAAAGGGAATATATAATAGGACAAGACCAAAAAATATGGAGTACCTTCTAGTCCGCATTTTCTCCAGCAAAACTTAGAGGAATCAGGCCAAATTCTGTGTAACTTGGCTGGAGTGTAGTATATACCATAGGGTGTGATTCATACCAGAATTAGAGAATACCCAGTGTCTCACTTGCAAAAATTTAAAGAAATCATTCTTAGGGATGTCATATTGATCTTGTAAATGTCGGAAATATTTAAGTTGATGGTCTGAATAAAGATCTCTAACTGTCGTAATGCCTCGGACATGCCATGAGGTTAGTGAGAGGTCAGGAATTAATTTTGAGAGAGCTAATATGGAAATGTGAGAAGATGGGAGAGAAAATTCCCCATGTGAGGAGATCAATTTATCCCGTACTGTGAGGATGTCAAAAACACTTTTTGGAATAAGGGATTGAGGGGGTCTAGCAACAGTCTTAGGGCCTGATTCAGAGCCGGACGCTATTTGCGCTCGTTTAGAAAAAGGGGCCGGCTATTTAAATTGAGCGCTCGCTCTTTGCGGTCTGTTGACGCCTCTATGTCTGAGCAAGCGAATTAAGTATGCGCTCGCTATTTTGTAAAGACGCCCCCTGGCCGCTCGCATCCTACGTCATCTCCGCTATTTATTTGATTAATCGAGTACATCGAAAGGCTCGCAGTGCTTGTGGTTGGATTTTCCTACCGCAATCATGCGACCAGTTCAGGCTAAGAAACAACCAAGTGACGGGGTCGATGACGCTGCTTTGTTAATTATGCACACCCTTAAAATGCCCGTTTTGACCGTTTGGCACGCCTGCGTTCGGATCTCCACTCCCCGTTTTCAAGCACCTTCCCCTGTTACCACCCACAAACGTCTCATTCTGTCACTCAAATTAGCAGGCATTTGCTATTTTGCGTGCACACAATTTCCGACCGCAATGACTGGTTCGCGCATGCGAATTACAACCCATACGCATGCGCAGTTGTGCGAACATCGCTCAGAGCGAACGAGCGGCCGCTTACGAGCGGCTCTGAATCAGGCCCTTAATCCATATGATGTCTCTTAATGGAAAGGTTGGACATGCAGAAGATTCAATATCCACCCATGGTTTAAGTGGTGAGGAAGATAACCAGTCTTTCATCTGATTAAGCAGACAAGCGTGTTGATAATATTAGATATTAGGGGCTGCTAGTCCCCCTCTAGCTTTAGAGCTGATTAAATGGGCTCTAGCTACTCGAGGGCATTTACTCTTCCAAATGAACAAAGACATAACCGTATAAAATTTGTTCAATAAACTTAACGGAACTAAATATGGAATGGCTCTAAATAAATAAATAATTTTAGTGAGGAGCATCATTTTCACAGAGGAGAGACAACCCATCCATGAGATTTCGTAGTTAACCCACATCTCGGTAAGTGTGGAGAATTGTTCTAGAAGAGGCTGATAATTACATGCTATAACATGTTGTAGGTTTAAGGGAATATTAATCCCCAGATATGTAATAGATGATGTCTGCCAGCCATTAGGATTTTGGATTTTAAGTCTATTTAGGGAAGCTTGATCTATATTATATGCCAGTGCTTCTGTTTTGAAGGTATTTAGTTTATAGTATGACGCTGCAGTATATTCTTGAAGAATAGTATGGAGAACAGGTAAAGATATGTCTGGTTTTGTGACGAATAAAAGGATGTCGTCAGCAAAAAGACATATCCTATGCTGCTTATGACTGATAGAGAAGCCTTCAAAAGAAGGAGAGGATCCAATTTTTTCAGCATGGGGGTCCTATAACTAATGCGAATATCAGAGGTGAGAGGGGGCACCCTTGTCTAGTCCCGTTAGAGATATTGAAGCTGTTGGAAAGAAACCCATTGCTGTAAACTCGAGCCGAAGGGACAGTGTAAAGATTCATTATAGCTCCAAGAAACATGCCGGAAAAACCAAACCTGACAAGAACCCGAGTCATAAAAAGCCAGTGGAGCCTGTCAAAGGCTTTTTCCGCATCTAGAGATAATAAAACCATAGGAATGGAACAAGCTGCTTGCGATTCCAGGAGGGAAAATACTCTTCTGGTATTGTCTGGGGCTTGTCTCACCATGGTGAAGCCCACCTGGTCTAGAGACACTAAGTTAGGGAGAATAGGATTTAATCTATTAGCGACTAATTTCGCATATCATTTAATATCCGAATTTAATAGAGCAATTGGTCTATAATTTGGGCATAATGTCGGGTCCTTGCCAGGCTTCAATATGGTGATCATTTGGGCTTCTAACATTTCTTTAGGAAATGGATTATTGGAAACGTCATTATATAAATTTACTAAAATAGGAGTTAAAATAATTTGAAAGTGTGTATAAAAACTGTTGATGAACCCATCTGGGCCGGGTGCTTTATCTCTTTTAAGGGATTTAATTGCTCTTAGTACTTCTTTATCATTCCAGGGAACACAAAGAGTTTCTGCTTCTAGAGAGGATAAACACGGAAGATTAACAGAGTCTAAAAAGGAATTGATCACAGATTCAGATGGCTGAGGTATAGAGGTTTCTTGAGAGAGATTATAAAGTTTTTCATAATATAGAGCAAATTGTTGTGCAATATCTTTAGGATTTGAGACTGGGGTTCCAGTTGGGCTAGAGAGACTTTTGATTCTATTAATGGCATTTTTTCCTCTAAGTTTGCGAGCAAGCAGTTTAGTAGCTCTGTTCCCAAGAGAATAAACTTCTGATTTAATTTAATGATAGCACGTTGGATTTGGGAGAGGTGTAAATTATTCAGTTTCTTTCTGGCCTAAAGTAAAGCAGAAAGGATAAGAGAGTCCTTTGGGTGTTCAGATTGATATGCTAGATGCACTGCTTGATTAGATTTCCTAATCTTGACTGCGGCTTGTATAGCAGCACCCTTCATAACCGCCTTGAGTGCACACCAATGATTCATGGCCGAAGTATCAGTGGGAGAATTTATTTCTACATATGAAGTCAGTGCATCCTTCAAAATATGCGAACCTTCATCATCTAATAGAATATACTCTTGTAAACGCCAAGGTCTAAAGTGGGGAGACGTAGAAAAAGGAATCCAAGACCATAACAAGGGGGCATGATCAGACCAAGTACTTGACAATATATTGATCTGGGGGATATACTGAAGAGATCATTTGTCAGTTAAGAGCATATCTATTCTAGAGTATGATTTGTGAACTGCGGAAAAAAGGTGTAATCGCGAGTTCCTGGGTTTTTAACCTGCCATACGTCATAGAGATCAAATTCAGCCAATAAATGTGAAAAAGAATGAGCTAGAGAATGGGCAACATTAAGTGATTGTTTATCTAGGGAAGAAGATTTATCCAATTTAGGGTCAGGAGCAAAATTAAAGTCTCCCATAATAAATATGGCTCCTTTTTTAGATTCCTGTAGTTTAAGTAAAACATTTTTAAGGAAGCTAGGTTGCCTGGTATTAGGAGCATATAGTGATACTAGAGTGATATATTTAGTCCCAATCTTCCCTACCAAGATAAGGTATCTACCACCACAATCCACCCATTTGCTCTCCAACTTAAAAGGACAAGATCTGCTCAAAAATATGGCTACTCCATTTCTCTTAAAGGGACCACAAGAGATCAGATCGGATAAGCTTTATTAGTAAACTGGGGGGTGGAATGTAATGGGAAATGTGACTCTTGAATTGCCACTACATCAGCCCTCTGATCTGAGAAATATGTTAATGCAAAATGTCTCTTATGAGGTGAACTGAGTCCCTTAACATTGATACTTAAAAAATTTACCATGGCAAAGAGTCGGATAGGTGTGTTGTGAATCAGCTAGTGCATAAAGTGTGTACATAATTAAAAAAAAAAAATATATATATATATACGCATAAAATAAAATCACAGAAAACAAAAGGTAAATACAAACCGAAATTGCATCCATAAAGGAGCTAAAGCTTCTGTCATTTAAACAAAACATGACAGAAAAGTTGGAGGTACTGTATGGTGGGATGGGCCCAAATGGTATACCCACACAATGCCCCTAACTACTAATAATTCCTTCAATTGTGATATTAATAAAAAAAACTTTCTAACGGAGCACAATTTAGTACCACAAATAAAGTAAGGGAATATAAAATAATAATATAATATAATCACTAAAGCGATAAGAGACCGGAAAGAGAGAATAGTTCCCAAAATAAAGGGAAGACTAGCTAAACACAATCCACCATTTATCTACTTACAATGAATATCATTTTTGATAATGTGATAAGATAGTTCTTTAAAGTAGTTTAAATGTCTGTTTGTAAATATGTTACTAAAAGTTTAAAGATTTTCTTAAACATCATCGTGTTCATAATAGCATACCATTCTAATTCACCCAAACAGGCTATGTTTATGGAAAATCAGTAATCTTATTTTTGTATCACATATTTATCCAACCATAAAATATATTTAACATTATCAGGAACAACAGAAGCATACATATCTATCTTAACAAGGAAGTGATAAAGTATGTTATTGTTACGAATGACCATAGTGATAAAATAAAAGATTATTATATTTAATATATTTTGCTGTATCTTTAGAATTTGCTGGGAGTATAAATTTCTTCTTTGCAGCTATGAGAAACTTTTTATGTTCTTTGTACTTTTTTATATAGAAAAAAAACAACTAGCTAGAACATCTTTGGATTGTTTTGTATATGAATTAGAGTATACTAACCCCTTCAAAATAGTGTGTGTGGTATATTCCAATTTAATAAATAAAGCATGGTTGCTACCATAAACAGAAGGTAAACATACTACGATCTCAAAGAAAGAAACAATGTCTGTAACTGGTACACATAAGTAATACTTGGAGTTAAAACATAACTTTTGTTATTGTATTAAATTAAAAATTTAAAACCGATCATATTTATTTGTATTATATTTGTGTTGTATTATGCCACATATGAAAAATAAGCAAAATCAAAACAGAAATTGTGTGTTTTAAAAACTGTTTCGCTTATGTGTTTTTCTTTTTTTTGTACTGTATGTTCAGTACTTCGTAGATTTCAATATGGCAGATGTTTACACAAAATAGTGTGATTATGCTGTTTAGTCTGACAGTGTCTAAAATATTTTTTTTTCTATGAAAGGGAAAGTTTGATAGTTCAATTACTTTTGAAACTAAACAGAACAGTTTAGCTCACAAAATTAAGAGGATTGTAAATGACAATTTTCTATTCTCAACTGGACCCTGACCTAAAGAACAAACTTAAAGATAGGCCTGTCATAATTTTTAAAAAAAGCTGATAACCTCCACAAGTTATTAGTCTCTAGCCATTTTGGACCAATACAGACTAAAAATTAATCTTTGTGTACACCTTTTTACTACTCATAACAATAAGGGTATTTCAGATGTAACCATGCAAAGTGTATTACATGTAAACATATTACCCATAGACAAAATAATTTTTCCTCTAGTCATTTAGGACAACAAGTCACAATTAAGACTTCTCTTAACTGTGAAACAGATTTTGCCATCTATGTTCTCTCTTGAAATCCCATTCCTGGAACACCGCAGGAACATTTTGAATTGTGTTGAAACATAGAGTGTCCTATAATTTTTTTCAAGTACACTCCTCTAATCCCACATTACTCCAAGCCACTGTAATTGAAAAAATAAATTTCACATAAAGAGGGATATGATCGTTACTGTAGATTGTGTGCTAGGGAGGTATTTTGGATACGCTCTCTTCAAACCCTGTTTCGTGATGGGTTTGATTAGAGTGTAGAAATCATTTTCTAATTATTTTCCAATGCCTTCTGGAATTATTTAGATACTGACAATTCATCTATATATATATATATATATATATATATTAGGGATGTGCAGGCTCGGTTCTGCTCAGTTCCGTTCGGTTTTTTTATACCGAATCTTATTGGCTATCCAAAACTCGTGACAGCTGATACCCAATAAGATTCGGTAAAAAAACCCGAACGGAACCGAGTAGAACCGAGCCTGCACATCCCTAATATATATATATATATATATATATATATACACCCACAGCAGAGCGGCACTCACGGGTCATTCACTTACAAATACAGGATGCCAGATCCACGATGATTCAACGTTTCGGTTTATTCAACCTTTCTCAAGAATACAAAAAAACATAAAACATACACGCCTTAAATGGGTCTACATTTATGGCACCCAGTTGACCCATTTTTGGTAATTTGTGAGCAATATTTTGTAGTCATCCATCTGCTAGGTGCTGTATATTTTGATGTTGCATATTTATACTCGCGAGTATCATGGGGTACATATATTGATTGCCTATATATGAGGGGCAGGACTACTGCAAGTTTATTTCATATTGGTATGTGCTGAATATGTTTACTCTAGCCCACCTGGCTGTACCAGCGTTCAGATTGGTGTATATTCACTGTTTGTATTATGTCTGTTACCATGGTGAGTATGATCCTCCAATGGGGCGTGAGAGGGGCGGGTACTCGACGGGCTTCTGCATTGGATACACGTGACCTGGTCACGTGACGTGCGGGTGCCGCAGACGAGTGACGTCATCTCTGCGCACCGACATGGACGCGGTGATACACGAGGGTTCTGGGCTATGTAAGCTGTGTATGTTTTATGTTTTTTTGTATTCTTGAGAAAGGTTGAATAAACCGAAACGTTGAATCATCGTGGATCTGGCATCCTGTATTTGTGATTGAATGACCCGTGAGTGCCGCTCTGCTGTGGGTACATTTTTGGGCTTGGAACTTGGTCCTGAGAAGGCACCTGGGCAAGTACATTTGGTAGTTTTTGGAGTGCCGGCCTGTCGCTTTGTTTATAGATAACCGTTTGGATTATTTGCAAGGCACCCAGCTATGTATTTGATGCTTTAAGTATATTCACAACCTTTGTTGCTACAAGAACTTTCTCTGGGTTGAATAACCACATGAATTTGTTTTTAACTATACACTACTGGGACGCTGGTATATCCAAGTGTGGCGTTGATTTATGCTGCTGCTCTGAGTAAGGTACTCACTATTTTGCTCTATAACTAACAGGAAGAGCTGGGCACATTGCACTCACTAAAGGAATTACACATTTATATGAAGCTTCACTGTGGCAGATAATATGGCTACTGGCAGAGACTTAACCCATGGTACTCCGAATGATGGGAGTGGGTTTATGAATTTCCATTTACCTATCGGTGAAATCCTCAGCTTCAGTGACTCTGAAGCAGAGAATGCATATTTTAAAGAGTCGTTTAATACTGCTGCAGGATCTGAATCACCAGAGGATTTGTACAGCTTATTATTAAAATATAAGAAAAAAGAAATTGATTTTCAACTCCATGGAATTACACTCACTGAGTATCATAAAGAAAGGAAAATTCTGTGAGGATTCAGAGTCCGCAATGTCCCTACTATTGGACGTAACAACTTGGAGTTTTACCGTAGGTGGGTTGCAGTCCTAAACAAATGTTCCCTGGATCTGATGATTCTCGTGAACGAGGAATCAGCCAGGGAACTTTGTATCATTAAAGAAAAAATTAAAACCTTTGAGGATACCCATAAAGCGGTCCTTTCCAATGACATGCAATGTGATTGGTTAGGCAAAATTAATAAACAACTAGAGGAGTATAAAAGGAATTTAATCAAGTTTAAAAAAGAGAAACTTGCCAAAGTAAATGCTGATTACCAGGACCAAAGAGTATACACCTGGGCTACATCACGTCATTCTGATGGTTATTCACACAGGTTGGAGAACAGGAGACATTTTCGGATTAGAGACATTGAAGCCTCCAGTAGTGCAAACTCCTCTGCAAGTGACACTGAGCCCTCACCATTACCCATCAACTCTAAACCCCCTTTAGGGGTGGTAGCCCGTGTCACCCGGGCAAGAAAAGATGGAGGAATAGGACGAGGCGTGGTGGCCAGAGGGAAAGGCAGGAGAAACCACCGGTAATTAGCACCATTATTAACTTATCCAGCCAGGACATTTCTGAGTCAGAAGCTAGTGTATTAAACAAGGGGCTTACCTTTGTTCCAACTAACAGCTTCAGATCTTTTGAGTGGAAAAAGGACTTATGGAGATTCCAACGTAGTTTGAAATTAAAAGAATTTTATGCCAATACGAATAATACATTTCCTGCATCAGAGTTGGGGAATATAAGATCTAAGTCATCGTTTGAACCGCAATCACATAATCCTTCTATAAAAAGTTTTATACGATTATTGGACCATGATGTTATGTCTCAATATGATGTTTCTTTAAGCCACAATCTTGCCCCAAATGAGTTCCAAGCCCTCAAAGATTTAAGTAAAGATGAGTCTATTGTTATACGACCGGCAGACAAGGGAGGTGCCTTGGTGATTCAGAATATAGAGGATTATAAAGTTGAACTTTACCGCCAATTACTGGATGAAGAGGTGTACCATAAACTTGAAAGAGACCCTACACAAGACTTTCAATTGGATCTGAATAATTTTTTACAAGAAGCAATGGACAATAATGTCATCTCTGCCAGTGTGAAAAAGAATTTGATGATAGAACATCCTAGGAATCCATTGATATACACGTTACCAAAAATTCACAAGTCCATGACTTCACCACCTGGTCGACCAATAATTTCGGCCAGG
The DNA here is from genome assembly GCA_031769625.1 of Taudactylus pleione. Taxonomy (NCBI): domain Eukaryota; kingdom Metazoa; phylum Chordata; class Amphibia; order Anura; family Myobatrachidae; genus Taudactylus; species Taudactylus pleione. Next base: position 5,803,192 of record JAUIMM010000512.1, on the reverse strand, counting down.
GATTCCATTTACAGCAAGGTGTCCAAGTATCTTAATTTTTTTCTTCAGCCTTTAGTAGCCGTGGAAAGCACTAGTCTCAGAGACACTAACATGCTGCTACAGATACTAAATAACATCGGTGTCATTGTACATTAGTATTCCACAACAACAAGGGTTAAATAGTGTTTGCCAATTTTTACAGGAGCATCCACAATACACAGGTCCTGCTATACCATTCTTTATGCAGGCATTAGAAAAAACGTTGGCATGTAATTATTTTTTGTTTAACAATGAGTTTTTTTTGCAATGTAGAGGGTGTGCCATGGGATCCCCTGTGGCCCCCTCTTTTGCTAACATTTTTATGTTTCAGGTTGAAAAGGATCTTTTTTTGAATAATCCAAGGTTCAGTCCTCATTGTTTTTTATTTTATCGGTACATCGATGACATTTTAGTTTTTTGGACGGGTTCAATTGAGGAATTCACATCAGCTATGCAAGATATTAATATGCTCCATCCTGCCATTAAATTTACATATTCGTGTCATCATGAAGTAATTCACTATCTGGATGTGGAGATCAGTTTCATCAACAATGAATTATCAACTTGTGTTTATCACAAACCGACAGATTTTAATACTATCCTACATGCCCGAAGCCACCATTCTCTGGCTTTGATACGTGGGTTACCATACTCCCAATTTTTGTGTATTCGCCAAATCACTAAGGATGACAATACAGCCAGAGTGGAAATTGATAAGATGCTCACCAAATTTCTACAACGAGGCTATAAAATGAACAATCTAATAATGGCAAAGAATAAAGTTCTGAGCATGAATCGGAGGGATTTATTACAATCTCCTGACCATAATAGTGGTCTCAATGAAGAACCCCAGAAAATGTTCTTTGTTAGTGAATTGAATACAGCCAGCACTTGTGTACAACGTACGGCAAAAAAATTGTGGCCAATCATAAACACTGACATCGCTTTGAAACTCCAAGTTGATGATGTGCCATAAGAGAGGTAGAAACTTGCGAGACTGGTTAATTAAAAGCGACATAGGCAGACATACAGTCTTGAACACTACTCACTTTTTAACTAAACATCCAGGATGTTATAGATGCACTGGTTGCACCACGTGCAGATACTTGGAAACTGGGAGTTATATCTCCCATCCTCGGTCCGGGTTATCGTTTAGATACATTAACTGGGTGCCATAAATGTAGACCCATTTTTGGTAATTTGTGAGCAATATTTTGTAGTCATCCATCTGCTAGGTGCTGTATATTTTGATGTTGCATATTTATACTCGCGAGTATCATGGGGTACATATATTGATTGCCTATATATGAGAGGCAGGACTACTGCAAGTTTATTTCATATTGGTATGTGCTGAATATGTTTACTCTAGCCCACCTGGCTGTACCAGCGTTCAGATTGGTGTATATTCACTGTTTGTATTATGTCTGTTACCATGGTGAGTATGATCCTCCAATGGGGCGTGAGAGGGGCGGGTACTCGCCGGGCCTCTGCATTGGATACACGTGACCTGGTCACGTGACGTGCAGGCGCCGCAGGCGAGTGATGTCATCTCTGTGCACTGACATGGACGCGGTGATACACTAGGGTTCTGGGCTACTTAAGGTGTGTATGTTTTATGTTTTTTTGTATTCTTGAGAAAGGTTGAATAAACCGAAATGTTGAATCAACGTGGATCTGGCATCCTGTATTTGTGATTGAATGACCCGTGAGTGCCGCTCTGCTGTGGGTACATTTTTGGGCTTGGAACTTGGTCCTGAGAAGGCACCTGGGCAAGTACATTTGGTAGTTTTTGGAGTGATGCCTGTCGCTTTGTTTATATATATATATATTGTGACACAGTTAGGTTAGGGGGTCCCTCTCCTGGGTAGAGGACTCCTTCCTTACACACACACACAGCAGCAGGGAAGCAGCACTCCAGTCTGGATGCAAGTACAAGCTGGTCGGCGCCAGTCTTTATTGTACAATGTCAGAAACATAAAGAAAACATAAATATAAATCCTAGCCCTGTCGGGGCACTAACTTCACAGGTAGTTCCTTCACTACCAGAACCTGGCAGGGCCTAATGCCCTCGCCAGCAACAAAAGCACAGCACAACACTCACAGTTAGGTATCCAAGTGTCTCTGAGCAAACTCCCTGTCTGCTCTCCCAGGTGAGACAATCAGCCCTAAACAAACTAGGCTTATATTGGCCACTCTCAGGTGGAAAACTAACAATCCTGTTACCAGGCTGCGAGAACCAAAACCTGGAGTGGCCGTGGGTGGAGCCCTCCCTCTCCTCTAACACACAACCCCCAGGTCCCAAACCGGCTTTTCAAAAAGCCGAAACTCAAGCCTGCTACACTGCAGACTTTCTTCTTGGGGTTTAAAACACAAAAGACAGGAATCTGGGACAAATGTACCTGCCACAGACCACTTTACCAGTGATCCTATCACATATCCCCCCCCTTTGTTTCGACCTGTGGGGATGAACAACTGAAGCCCCCAAACAATGAATGCGTGACAACACGTCAGCATTGGCCAGCTGGCTTCCTGGCCTGTGTTCCACTGAAAATTTAAAAGTTTGTAACGCCAAGAACCATCTTGTAATTCTCGCATTACTGTCCTTATTTTCAGACATCCACTTCAGAGGGGCATGGTCAGTGATCAATTTGAACTTTCTTCCGACCAAGTAGTACCTGAGAGCCTCTAACGCCCACTTTATGGCCAATGCCTCCTTCTCCACTGTGGCAGAGTTTCTCTCATGTACATTCAACTTTCAGCTAAGATAGAAAATAGGGTGTTCCTCACCCTCCTTGTTCTGGGACAGGACCGCTCCTATACCTACTTCTGATGCAACGGTTTGTACCATGAATTCCCTTTCAAAATTAGGAGTCATCAGGACTGGTTGGGAACACAACGCTACTTTCAACTCCTGAAAAGCTTTCTCTGCCTCAGGACTCCATTCTACCATGACTTTTTTTTTGCCTTTGGTCAGGTCAGTCAGTGGGACTGCCATGGTGGCAAAGTTGGGTATAAACCTCCTGTAGTACCCTGTAATTCCCAAGAAGGCTCTCATCTGCTTCTTATTCAGAGGCCGTGGCCAGTTTTGTATGGCATCAACTTTATTGAGCTGAGGCTTTATCAGGCCTCTGCCAATGGTGTATCCCAGATATTTTACTTCCTCCATGCCTAGACAACACTTTTTTGGGTTGGCTGTCAAACCTGCCTTATAGATGGAGTCCAACACTGCTTGCACCCTGGGTAAGTGAGACTGCCAATCAGGACTATGAACGACCACGTCATCCAGATAAGCAGCCGCATACCGTCCATGGGGCCTTAGAATCCTGTCCATCATTCTTTGGAAGGTAGCAGGTGCCCCATGTAGCCCGAAGGGCAACATCTTGTACTGAAACAAGCCCTCTAGCGCTGAAAAAGCTGTCTTTTGTTTGGCGCTCTCGGTTAACGGTACTTGCCAATACCCTTTGGTTAGGTCAAGAGTGGTTAAATACCTTGCCGTCCCTAATCTCTCAATCAGTTCATCCACTCTTGGCATCGGGTAGGCATTGAATTTTGAAACACTGTTCAACTTTCGGAAGTCATTGCAGAAACGCACACTCCCGTCGGGCTTTGGAATCAACACAATGGGACTTGACCATTCACTATGTGATTCTTCAATAACCCCTAACTCTAGCATATTTTTAATTTCTTTCGACACCGATTCTCTTTGTGCTTCTGGTAACCTATAAGGCTTTAGATTAACTTTAACCCCTGGGTCAGTGATGATGTCATTTTTAATGACCGAGGTTTTCCCAGGTACATCAGAGAACAGCACCCTATTTCTAATCAGAAACTCCTTGACCTCTTGTTGTTGAATTGCCGATAGGGTTTTTGCCACTGTCACTTCGGGAACTAAGGGCCCTGGACTTACTGGAGGGTCTCGGACGGCCGACAGTACTGTTCTATCTTTCCAGGGCTTTAACAGATTTATATGGTATATCTGTTCCGGCTTTCTTTTCCCCGGCTGGTAAACTTTGTAATTGACCTGCCCCACTCTTTCTAAGATTTCAAAGGGCCCTTGCCATTTAGCCAAAAGTTTATTTTCCACAGTGGGAACCAATACTAACACTCTGTCCCCAGGAGCAAAGCTGCATAACCGAGCATTGCGGTTGTATACCCTCTGCTGTGCCTGTTGAGCCTGTTCCAGGTGCTCTCTCACTATCGGCACTACGGCAGCAATTCTCTCCTGCATTTGAGAAGCATACTCAATCACCGTTTTGTAAGAACTAGACTGCCCCTCCCATGTCTCTTTGGCAATGTCTAGTAACCCCCTTGGATGTCTCCCATACAACAAGTCGAAGGGTGAAAACCCAGTGGAGGACTGGGGAACTTCTCTTATGGCCAACAATAAATATGGCAATAAGTAGTCCCAATCCCTACCATCCTTGTCGACCACTTTCCTAAGCATGTGTTTTAACGTCTTGTTAAACCTCTCGACCAGCCCATCGGTTTGGGGGTGATAAACCGAAGTTCTTAACTGTTCGATTTTGAACAGGCGGCATAACTCTTTCATGACTTTGGACATAAACGGTGTCCCCTGGTCAGTTAGTATCTCCTTAGGTATACCCAGCCTGCTAAAGACATGAACTAGCTCTCTGGCAATGGTCTTGGTTGACGTATTGCGCAACGGGATCGCTTCCGGGTACCTGGTAGCGTAATCCATTATGACCAGAATATACTGGTGTCCCCTTGCAGACTTCATTAAGGGTCCAACCAAATCCATCGCTATTCTTTCGAACGGCACCTCTATGATAGGCAATGGAACTAGTGGACCCTTAAAATGTGGCCTGGGAGCATGATACTGACACTCAGGGCAGGATGCGCAAAAGTCAGATACCTCTTTATGAAGCCCGGGCCAGAAAAACCTCTGCATTATTCGCTCAGTGGTTTTCTCTACCCCTAGATGGCCTGCTGTTATATGACCATGGGCCAGATCCAACACTGTTCTTCTGTAGGCTTTGGGAACTATTAGTTGATCCACAACATCTTCCCCCTTCTTAGTCACCTGATATAACAAATCCTGACACATTGCCATGTGGGGATAGGACAAAGGACTATCAGGGTCTACGGGTTTACCATCAACTACTTTTACTTTCTCCCTGGCTTTTACCAAAGTAGGGTCATTCAACTGCTCGACGGCAAAGACCTCTCTTCTGACCTCTAAATCAGGCAGACGATCACCTGGCCCAACAACACTTCCCACCTCAATGGGAGGCACATCAGTTGGCGGGCCACCGTCACGTTCCACATTCTCTAGTTCGCCAACCGTAGTAGAAAAAGGGAATAACTCTGACTCAGAAGAAACTCCCTCCTCCACTACATCGACAACCTTCTCAAATGGATCGGGGTTGTTCACCTCTGGAACAAAACGGCTTTCCCACAACTTCCAGAAGTGAGCAAAGTCTCTCCCCAATATTGCATCATACACCAGACCATGCACCAAACCCACAGAAACTATAGCAGAGCCACATGGTGTCTCGATGTTCACCTCGGCCGTAACATAATATTGAGTATCCCCATGTATGCAGGTCACACCAACAGTTTTCCCTGTATGCCTCAAGGGGTTCACCAGCTCAGCTTTTATAAGTGTCACCAAGCTACCAGAGTCTAACAGTGCCTCTACTCGGTTGCCATCTACAGTGAGTACACACATGTGCTTATCAGTCTCAGCCTGCTGGTCAGCCGTACAGGCTATCTGTGCAAAGAAAGACCCCCTGCGGTAGACATGAGCAGTATCACATTGCATAGGTTCAGTTGTAAGTGCACAATTAGCGGCAATATGGCCGAAGCCACCACATCGGAAACACTGAGTCATATTAAAGTCTAGTCGTTTACGGGGCAAGAACCTTCCTGACCTGGCAGGCCTGTCTCCAGGTTCTACACCCTCAGTCTTAGGTAGATTCCACCGCCCAGCACCCTTCTCCCCTGGAACAGTCTTACCAGTGTCTCTGGTAGTTCGCCGGTGCGCCATCGGGACTCGGTGGGGCATACTCATCAGCTCCTCAGCCGCCACGTACCTCTCCACCAGCTCGACCAACTGGTCTGCGGACTTAGGGTCTGCATGGCTCACCCACTTGCGCTGAGTCACAGGTAATGATCGCAGGTACCGGTCCATCACGACCCTTTCCACGATCTGTGTTCCCGTCAGCGTCTCGGGCTGTAGCCATTTTGAAGACAGATGGACGAGGTCATGCATCTGTGAACGTGGAGGCTTGTCCTTATGGAACTCCCAGCGGTGGACCCGTTGGGCACGAACAAAGGTGGTGACTCCCAAGCGAGTTAGGATCTCCTGTTTTAGTTTTTTATAATCCTTGGCATCAGCCAGGCATAAGTCGAAATATGCTTTTTGTGGCTCCCCAGACAAAAAAGGTGCCACCAGACTTGCCCACTGCTCCTGGGGCCAACTCTCCCTTTCGGCCGTTCTTTCAAATGCGGCGAGATAGGCCTCCACATCATCGCCCGAAGTCATCTTTTGGAGGAAGTGACTGGCTCGTACAGAGTGAGTGGTGGTGGGAGGACGAGTATTAACATCTCTGGGCCGGGCGACCAGGTGCTGTACCACCTCTCTTATGGCCTGGCTGTTTTCCGCTAAGGCCTGGCGGGTTTCCTCAATGGCGACCTGTTGAAATCTGTGCTGAGCTCTGGTAGATTCCTGCTGAACTGCTGTAGCTTGAAGCAAGGCCTTAATAATGTCCTCCATTTTGTCCTGGGGTGTAGGATGGAAGCTGAACCTTGCCTCTCTGAGCATTGGCTGACGCCTCCTCTATGGGACTCCAAGGACACAGGGTTATTTCCACACTCACAAATTGGGTGTCTGTCCCTTTAATTTTTAAACGGAAAGTTTTCCTCTCGCTGCAACTTCAGTGTGTGTGGGTGCCCGCATTCTCCACCATATTGTGACACAGTTAGGTTAGGGGGTCCCTCTCCTGGGTAGAGGACTCCTTCCTTACACACACACACTGCAGCAGGGAAGCAGCACACCAGTCTGGATGCAAGTACAAGCTGGTCGGCGCCAGTCTTTATTGTACAATGTCAGAAACATAAAGAAAACATAAATATAAATCCTAGCCCTGTCGGGGCACTAACTTTACAGGTAGTTTCCTCACTACCAGAACCTGGCAGGGCCTAATGCCCTTGCCAGCAACAAAAGCACAGCACAACACTCACAGATAGGTATCCAAGTGTCTCTGAGCAAACTCCCTGTCTGCTCTCCCAGGTGAGACAATCAGCCCTAAACAAACTAGGCTTATATTGGCCTCTCTCAGGTGGAAAACTAACAATCCTGTTACCAGGCTGCGAGAACCAAAACCTGGAGTGGCCGTGGGTGGAGCCCTCCCTCTCCTCTCACCCACAACCCCCAGGTCCCAAACCGGCTTTTCAAAAAGCCGAAACTCAAGCCTACTACACTGCAGACTTTCTCCTGGGGGTTTAAAACACAAAAGACAGGAATCTGGGACAAATGTACCTGCCACAGACCACTTTACCAGTGATCTTATCACAATATATATATATATATATAATTAGGGATGAGCGGGTTCGGATTTATGGAATCCGAGACCCCCATTCCAAGTCGGATCCGAGTCAGGCTCGAGTCTTCCCGCCTGACTCGGATCTGAAATCGAGGCAAAATGCCATCATCCCGCTGTCGGAACTCACGGGTTTTGGATTCTTTAAAAGGTCCCTGCGTTGGCACCATTTTTCACTCTGGCTGTGGACAGTGAAGAAGGAGGGTGGGATTTAGGGCTGGCTGGGCTGTGTTGTGCTGTGCTGCTGTTGTCCATTGGGGCTGTGTCCACTCCAAAGTCCACAGGGGCTGGCTAGGCTGTGTTGTGCTGCTGTTGTCCAAAGGGGCTGGCTGGGTTGTGTTGTGCTGCTGTTGTCCATAGGGGCTGGCTGGGCTATGTTGTGCAGTCAGTTGTCCATAGGGGCTGGCTAGGCTGTGTTGTGCTGCTGTTGTACATAGGGGCTGGCTGGGCTGTATTGTGCTGCTGTTGTCCATAGGGGCTGGGTGGGCTATGTTGTGCAGTCAGTTGTCCATAGGGGCTGTGTCCACTCCAAAGTCTATAGGGGCTGGATGGGCTGTGTTGTGCAGTGTCCCATAAAGGCTGTTGTCCTAAAGGGGTGCTGTAGTGTTGTCCAGAGGGTGATCTGTCCATCAGGGGTGCTCCCCCCAAGTGCAAAAAAAACAATTTTTTTTCTGTGTTTGTGAATTGTGTGTGCTGTAGCTGCACGTGCATCAACAAAGTAGCGCCAAACATGCGCCTGTGTCATAAATCAAGGACCGGCTGGCTCATCTGTTAAAGGTTGCTGTAAACCAAAGTGTGCTCCATCCCGCACGTGCATCAATATCACATAAATGGAGGAGAAAAATTTGTCCGATAAAAATAAAATAGGGAAAGATCAAGAACCACTTCCTCCTAGTGCTGAAGCTGCTGCCACTAGTCATGACATAAACAATAAAATGCCATCAACGTTGTCTTCCAAGGTCGATGCCCAATGTCATAGTAGATGGCATATAAAATCCAAATGACAAACTTCTGGAAAATAACCTTAAAAAATACATTTAAATCGTCTGAGGAGAAACGTAAACTTGCCAATATACCATTTACAACACTGAGTGGCAAGGAACGGCTAAGGTCTTTCCCTATGTTCATGGCTAGTGGTTCAGCTTCACATGACGATGGAAGCCCTCCTCCCGCAACAAAAATCAAATGAATTAAGCTGGCAAAAGCACAGCAAAGAACTGTGTGTTCTAAGAAGATATCACAAATCCCCAAGGAGAGTCCAAGTGTGGCTGCGGTTGCGATGCCTGACCTTCCCAATACTCTCTTTCCATCATTTGCATGCCCTCTGCAAGTGCTGGAAGGAGCACCCACAGTCCAGTTGCTGATATTCAAATTGAAGATGTCACTGTTGAAGTACAACAGGATGAGGATATTGGTGTAGCTGGCGCTGAGGAGGAAGTTGACGATGAGGATTCTGATGGTGATGTGGTTTGTTTAAATAAGGCACCGGGGGAGACAGTTGTTGTCCGTGGGATGAAAAAGCCCATCATGGTCATGCCTGGGCAGAAGACCAAACATTCCACCTCTTTGGTCTGGCAATATTTCTATCCAAATCCGGACAACAACTGTCTTGCCATATGTACCATATGTAAAGGTGAAATAAGTAGGGATAGGGACGTTAACCACCTAGGAGCATCCTCCTGCAGCGTGTTCATAAAAAGTTACTGTCAAGTTCACAAACTTTGGCTAAGACCGTAAGCAGTCCAGGGACACCTAAATCCCTTCGTCCTGTTGTATCCAAGCACCTGCAAACCACACAGTCAACTCCCTCCTCGTCAATTTACTCCTCAGTCAGGATCGGAAGTAGTCCTGCAGGCCATGTCATTGGCATGACTGACTCTTCTCCTATCCAGGATTCCTCCAGAGGATCCTGCATTGCTATGCCTACTGCTGTCACTGCTGCTGTTGCTGCTGGGAGTTATTAATCATTCCAGAGAGGAAGTAGGAACACCACTACTTCTTTTACTAAGCAATGGACCCTCCAACATTTCTTATCGAGGAGGATGAAGTATGACAGCAGTCATCCTGAAGCAAAGTGTATAACTGAGGCCTTGACTGCTATGTTGGTGTTCCATTAGTGCAGTGGGATTTAGACAATTGATGGAGGCAGTGTGTCCCCGGTTCCAAATCCTGTCTAGATTCCACTTCACTAGGCAGGCAATACCGAGATTGTACAGAAAAGTCAGAAAAAGTGTCCTCAGTTTCCTAAAAAATGCGGTTGTACCTAATGTTCACTTAACCAGGGACATGTGGACAAGTGGAACAGGGCAGACTAAGGACTATATGACTGTGACAGCACACTGGGTAGATGTATTGCCTTATGCAGCAATAACAGCAGCATCACCAGTAGCAGCAGCTCAGAAACGCCAGCTCGTTCCAAGGCAGTCTACGCTGTGTATAACCAGTTTCAGTAAGAGTCACACCACCGACAACCTCTTAGAGAAACTGAGGGAAATCATCGCCCAATGGCTTACCCCATTTAGACTCTCCTGGGGATTTGTGATATCTGACAATGCCACCAATAATGTGCTGGCATTATATCTGGGCAAATTCCAGCATGTCCCATATTTTGCTCACACGATAAATTTGGTGGTGCAGAATTTTCTGAAACACAACAAGGACGTGCAGGAGTTGCTTTGGGTGGCCCGAAAAATTTCTGGCCACTTTCGCCATTCAGCGACTGTGTGCCAAAGACTGGAGCACAAGCAAACAGTCTTGAACCTGCCCTGCCATCACCTGAAGCAAGAGGTTGTGACACGGTGGAACTCAACCCTCTATATGCTTCAGAGGATGGAGGACCAGCAAAAGGCCATTCAAGCCTATACATCCACCTATGACATAGGCAAAGGAGGGGGTATGCACCTGACTCAAGCACAGTGGAGAATGATTTCCGTGTTGTGCAAGGTTCTCCAGCCTTTTGAACTTGCCACATGTGAAGTCAGTTCAGACACTGCCAGCTTGAGTCAAGTAATTCCCCTCATCAGGCTTTTGCAGTAGCAGCTGGAGAAAGTGAAGGTGGAGCTAAGATGGAGCGATTCCGCTCGGCATGTGGGACTTGTGAATAAAGCACTTCATTCGCTTTGCCAGGATTCGTGGGTGGTCAATCTGTTGAAATCAGACCACTACATTTTGGCCACCGTGCTCGATCCTAGGTTTAAAGCCTATGTGGTGTCTCTCTTTCTGGCTGACACAAGCCTGCAGAGGTGCAAAGACCTGCTGGTGAAAACATTGTCAGCTGAAGCAGAACGTGACACGTCAACAGCTCCTTCTTCATTTTCTCTCGAAACTGGGGCTGCCAGGAAACAACTTAGGTATCCTAATCAACCCGCTGGCGGTGATGTAGTGCAGGCAGGACCAAGTTTGGACATCTGGTCCAGACTGAAAGACCTGGCAACAATTTCTGACATGTCTACTGTCACTGCAGATGATACTGTCACCGTTGACAGAATGGTGGAGGATTACATCAGTGACAGCATCCAAGTAGGCATGTCAGACAGTCCGTACCTGTACTGGCAGGAAAAAGAGGCAATTTTGAGGCCTCTGTACAAACTGGCTCTATTTTACCTAAGTTGCCCTCCCCTCCAGTGTGTACTCTGAAAGAGTGTTTAGTGCCCTGTTTAGTTCTCCACAAAATGTGGAGAAGTAGATGTTCATCAAAATGAATGATCAATTCTTCTAGGGAGACCAGCCTCCAGAACGTACAAAGGGACCTGTGGTGATGGATTCCAGTGGGGACGAATTAATACTCTGTGAAGATGAGGATGTACACAATACTGAAGAGGGTGAGGAATCGGTGGATGAGGAGGATTAGGACGACATCTTGCCTCTGTAGAGCCAGTTTGTGCAGGGACAGATTAATTGCTAGCTTGTTTTGTGGGAGCCCAAACAAACCAATCATTTCAGCCACAGTCGTGTGGCAGACCCTGGCACTGAAATGTTTGGTTTGTTAAAGTGTACATGTCCTGTTTATACAACATAAGGTTGTGTGGGAGGGCCCAAGGACAATTCCATCTTGCACCTCTTTTTTTTCTTTGCATTATGTACTGTTTGGGGCCTAGATTTTCAAACTGCCATCCTGTCTGCCACTGCAATGTCACTACTAGATGGGCCACGTGTTTGTTGCCCACTTGTGTCGCTTAGCATAGTCATCCAGCTACATCGGTGCAACCTTTTGGCCTAAAACCAATATTGTGAGGTGTGAGGTGTTCAGAATATACTCGAAATTAGTGGAATTGAATGTTATTGAGCTTAATAATAGCATAGGAGCAGAAAAACCCACAAATTCTGTGATTTTAGCTGTTTTTATGCTTTTTTTCCCAAAAAAATACAGATCCAAAACACAAAACCCAGAACCCAAAACACGAAAAAAAGATCCAGATCCAAAACCAAAACACGAAAAGTGGCCGGTGAACACCCCTAAAATATATATATATTTATATATATATATATACATATATATATACAGTGCATCCGGAAAGTATTCACAACCACAACGTTACACTTTTTCCAGATTTTGTTATGTTACAGCCTTATTCCAAAATGGAATAAATTAATTTTTGTCCTCAAAATTCTACACACAATACCCCATAATGACAACATGTAAAAAGTTTTTTTGCAAATTGAATTAAAAAAAACAAACTAAGAAATCACATGTACATAAGTATTCACAACCTTTACTCAATACTTTGTTGATACACCTTTGGCAGCAATTACAGCTTCAAGTATTTCTGAATATGATGCCACAAGCTTGGCACACTTATCTTTTGGCAATTTCACCCATTCCTCTTTGCAGCACCTCTCAAGCTCCATCAGGTTGGTTGGGAAGTGTCGGTGCACAGCCATTTTCAGATCTCTCCAGAGATGTTCAATTGGATTCAAGTCTGGGCTCTGGCTGGGCCACTCAAGGACATTCACAGAGTTGTCCTGAAACCACTCCTTTGATATCTTGGCTGTGTATTTAGGGTCATTGTCCTGCTGAAAGATGAACTGTCGCCCCAGTCTGAGGTCAAGAGCGCTCTGGAGCAGGGTTTCATCCAGGATGTCTCTGTACATTGCTGCATTCTGTCACGGTTGGAGTCTGAGTATTACCTGACTCAGGTGTTGAAGTGGATTCAGCAGAGACCAGTTTGACTGGAACCATGGTTGAGGTAAATAGCTCTATTTGCAATAGAATTGTATAGCAGTGAAAACTACCTTTGGTGATAAATGACAGGAACAGGAAACTTGTAATATTGGAGTGGAACCAGTAGAAGACTTTGAGGAACCAGACCTGGACCGGCAGGAAGACTTGCTGAAATGGACAGAATAGCAGTAGATGACTTGGAGGAACCGGACTGGGACCGGCAGGAAGATTAGCTGATTAGACTGAAGGAAAGAGTCTTCCAATAATCGCTGAACCTGGAAAAGAAACTGTAGACTTCAAACTTAAGTGAACTGGTACTGGATCTCCAGACAGGAGTAACGAGGTTTGAACTTGAAGGATTTGGAACTTGACTCTGGACTGGAATAATGTGGATCGGACTGAAGAACTTGGACTTGGACTCCGGACTGGAGTAACGTGGACTGAGCTGGCAAACTTGGAACTTGACTCCGGACTGGAGAAATTTAGAATTGAACTGATGAACTTGGAACTTGACTTCTGACTGGAGCAATGTGAATCGGCTTGGAATATCACTCCGAACTGGAGTATCGTGAAATGGACTTGGAATATCCCTCCGGACTGGAGTATCGTGGAATGGGTAACTTGGAACTTGGAACCTGGATCTGACTCCAGACTAGAGTAGAGTGGAATGGGTAACTTGGAACTTGCATCTGACTCCGGACTTTAGTAGAGTGGAATGGGTAACTTGGAACTTAGATCTGACTCCGGACTAGAGTAGAGTGGAATGGGTAACTTGGAACTTGCATCTGACTCCGGACTTTAGTAGAGTGGAATGGGTAACTTGGAACTTAGATCTGACTCTGGACTGGAGTAGAGTGGAATGAACTTGTAACTTGGAACTGACTCTGCACTGGAGTAGCGAGGAATGAACTTGTAACTTGGAACTGACTCTGCTCTGGAGTAGCGTGGAATTAACTTGTAACTTGGACGCAAAGGTTTCACACTAGGAACTCAGGAACAAAGGTCATGCTGCAGCAGGACCTCTGGATATGCCAGGTATTGCCGTTAGGATTTCCGAATATGCCAGGTATTGCTGTAAGCAGGATTTCTGGATATACCAGGTATTGCTGTAAGCTGAATTTCTGGATATACCAGGTATTGCTGTAAGCAGAATTTATGGATATACCAGGTATTGCTGTAAGCAGGATTTCTGGATATACCGGGTATTGCTGTAAGCAGGATTTCCGAATAAACTGGTCTAGGAACAAGCAGGAGCCTTGAATACCCTTTACTCTGAAGTAGCATGAACTATACACCATGGGAAGTAACGAGATGTTCAGGACCAGAATGCTATCAGAGAAGGATGTATATACCCTGGGTCTGGCAGGAATTGGTGGATGCACAACATGCAAAGGGAGTAATCACCTCTGCAGTGCTGGGAGTCAGACCTACATCTACGATTCCAATCAAGGCTAGTAGTGTTAACAGATAGAGGAGGGCTCAGGTGAATAATCACTGTGGAAAGGAGAGCACAGTCCAAATGCATACACAGAAGTGCTGCAGCCAGCATGATCAGGACAGATCTCCCAGGCGGATTACACATACAGATCCATGGGACAGCTGACAGGGGTAAGTCTCAAGGCAAAAGGTGAAAAACTAGCCAGGGTTGTGACACATTCATCTGTCCCTCTATCTTGACTAGTCTCCCAGTTCCTGTCACTGAAAAACATCCCCACAGCATGATGCTGCCACCATCATGCTTCACTGTAGGGATGGAATTGGCCTGGTGATGAGCGGTGCTGGTTTCCTCCAAACATAACGCCTGGCATTCACGCCAAAGAGTTCAATCTTTGTCTCTCATGGTCTGAGAGTCCTTCAAGTGCATTTTGGCAAACTCCAGGTGGGCTGCCATGTGCTATTTACTAAGGAGTGGCTTCTGTCTGGCCACTCTACCATACAGGCCTGATTGGTGGATTGCTGCAGAGATGGTTGTCCTTCTGGAAGGTTCTCTCTCCACAGAGGAATGATGTAGCTCTGATAGAGTGACTATCAGGTTCTTGGTCACCTCCCTGACTCGGGCCCTTCTCCCCGTTCACTCAGTTTAGATGGCTGGCCAACTCTAGGAAGAGTCCTGGTGGTTCCAAACTTCTTCCATTTATGGATGATGGAGGCCACTGCGCTCATTGGGACCTTCAAAGCAGCAGATATTTTTCTGTACCCTTCCCCAGATTTGTACCTCGAGACAATCCTGTCTCGAGGTCTACAGACAATTCCTTGGACTTCATGCACTGTCAAGTGTGGGACCTTATATAGACAGGTATATGCCTTTCAAAATCATGTCCAATCTACTGAATTTACCACAGGTGGACTCCAATTAAGTTGTAGGAACATCTCAAGGATGATCAGTGGAAACAGGATGCACCTGAGCTCAATTTTGAGCTTCATGGCAAAGGCGTGAATACATGTGATTTCTTAGTGGGGTTTTTTATTAAATTTGTAATAATCTCAAAAAAACTTTTTACACATTGTCATTATGGGGTATTGTGTGTAGAATTTTGAGGACAAAAATGAATTTATTCCATTTTGGAATAAGGCTGTAACATAAAAAAATGTGGAAAAAGTGAAGTGTTGTGAATACTTTCTGGATGCACTGTGAGAGAAAGTGTGTGTTTGTGTGTGTGTCTGTCTGTCTGTTTTTCCTTCATGCATGTCCAGAGTTTGGTAGCTCCACCAAATTTGGCATGGTGGTGTAGTTTGACCAGGATTATTTGCCTAAATTTTAACTTCGTCAGGGCCTCACAGTGTTACACAATTACATAAACTAGGACAATCTTAAATTACACAGGTACTGGGGCTGAGGGGCTGACTTCATACACAGACTGTCACACTCTGACAGGCTCATGAGCAGCTCAACACTCGATACATTCACACAGTGGCAGACAGCATAATCAATCCTCAATGTTTGATCCTAGCAAACCTAAGCATACGGTGATTACAAACAGCAGGGGAGATTGACAACAGCCACACAGTGCCAGTGTGGGTGGGCCCCCTTCTTTCTGAGAATGGGACTCCAGTCCTGGCACTCCGCTCCTCCTGATGGCAGCCCTGCTAGACGTGGTCTTCAATGTTGGTCTGCAGAGTGATTTAGGATGCAGTAACAGGGATCGCACAAGATTCCCAATTATCAGGAATCTGTGCATGGACCTGACTTTACTGCGCTTGTGCAGTATGGCCTGTGATCCTGCATACAGTCATTTCTTGCAGGTGAGTGGGTGGTGCCGGCCTCCGTTTCCCAAAATGGAGGTGTATCACCACCATTGGGGAGTAGTGGAGAGGACAGGATCTCCGTTTTACTCATCTGCAGGGGTTGGCTTGTGTGACGCCAGGGTCACTCAGCCGACCGAAGAGATCACAGCTAATCCAATGCTGCATCCTTGGATGCAGCTCGGATCAGTAATTGTAGTAAACAGCTATTGGAGCTGCTAACATGTTAGTAGCTGCGATAGCATATCCGTCCGCAGCTAAATTATCCCCTCTGTTCTGAAGTGATTTCTGAAACTCAAGTGATTTTGGAAGCGATATTGATTTATGTTCTGTTAGACAGTCTGCTCCTGATATACCCCATTCTAAACGATTTAAGAATACACCTGCCTAAACTGTCATTTACTGCTAATTTGCATAGTTTTCCAGGTTATAGGTGAGGATGATGTAAAAAAAATGAAGGCAGCAGGTGTACTTCAAGTTCCAGTCTTCAACCCGGGCAACACTGGGTGTCCAAACTAGTGTGTGTGTGTGTGTATATATACAGTCAGGTGCATAAATATTGGGACATTGACAGAATTTTCATATTTTGGCCTCTATTCACCACAACAATGGCTTTGAAATGAAACAAACAAGATGTGCTTTAACTGCAGACATTCAGATTTAATTTGAGGGTAATTACATCCAAATCAGGTGAACGGTGTAGGAATTACAACGGTTTCTATATGTGCCTCCCACTTTTTAAGGGGCCAATAGTAATGGGACAAACTAAACAATCCTAAATCTAACTTTCGCTTTTTAATACTTTGTTGGAAATCCTTTGCAGGCAATTACAGCCTGAAGTCTGGAACGCATAGAAATCAACAGACGCTGGATTTCATCCCTGGTGATACTCTGCCAGGCCTCTACTGCAAATGTCTTCAGTTCCTGCTTGTTCTTGGGGCATTTTCCCTTCATTTTTGTCTTCATCAAGTGAAATCCATGCTCAATCGGTTTCAGGTCAGGGGATTGACTTGGCCATTGCATAACATTCCACTTTTTAGCCTTAAAAAACTCTTTGGTTGCTTTTGCAGTATGCTTCGGGTCATTGTCCATCTGCACTGTGAAACGCCGTCCAATGAGTTCTGAAGCATTTGACTGTATATGAGCATAATATTGCCTGAAACACTTCAGAATTCATTCTGCTGCTTTTGTCAGCAGTCACATCATCAAGGCAGCCATACATGCCCACACCATGACACTACCACCACCATGCTTCACTGATGAGGCGGTATGTTTTGGATCATGAGCCTGCAGTTAAAGCACATCTTGTCTGTTTCATTTCAAAACCATTGTGGTGGTGAATAAAGGCCAAAATATGAAAATTATGTCAATGTCCCAATATTTATGCACCTGACTGTATATGTATATGTATATATATATTAGGGGTGAGCGGGTTCGGATTTCTGAAATCCGAACCCCCCCGAGCCCCCCCAATCCCCCCCGATCCGAGGCCGATCCGAGTCAGGCTCGACTTTTCCCGCCTGACTCGGATCTGAAATCGAGGCAAAATGTCATCATCCCTCCTTCCGGGTCTCGCGGGTTTTGGATCCTATATAAGGTACCCGCATCGGCGCCATTTTCTCACTCGGCTGTGGACAGTGAAGAGGGAGGGTGGGAGTTAGGGCTGGCTGGGCTGTGTAGTGTAGTGTAGTGCAGAGTAGTGTTGTGCTGTGCTGCGCTGTGCTGCGCTGTGCTGCTGTTGTCCATAGGGGCTGTGTCCACTACTTCAAAGTCCATAGGGGTTGGCTGGACTGTGTTGTGCAGTGTCCACTCCAAAATCCTGTGCAGTGTCCCAGTCCTAAAGGGGTGCTGTAGTGTTGTCCAGGGGGTGCTCTGTCCATCAGGGGTGCTCCCCCTAGTGCTAAAAAAAATATATTTTTTCTGTGTTTGTGAATTGTGTGCGCAGTAGCCGCACGTGCATCAACAAAGTAGTGCCAAGCATGCGCCTGTGTCATAAGTAAAGGGCTGGCTGGCTTGACCGTTAAAGGGTGCTGTAACCCCCAAAGTACACTCCAAACCAAATAAAAAAATATTTTCTGTGTTTGTGAATTGTGTGCGCAGTAGCCGCACGTGCATCAACAAAGTAGTGCCAAGCGTGCGCCTGTGTCATAAGTAAAGGGCCGGCTGGCTTGACCGTTAAAGGGTGCTGTAACCCCCAAAGTACACTCCAAACCAAATAAAAATATATTTTCTGTTTGTGAATTGTGTGCGCAGTAGCCGCACGTGCATCAACAAAGTAGTGCCAAGCGTGCGCCTGTGTCATAAGTAAAGGGCCGGCTGGCTTGACCGTTAATGGGTGCTGTAACCCCCAAAGTACACTCCAAACCAAATAAAAAAATATTTTCTGTGTTTGTGAATTGTGTGCGCAGTAGCCGAACGTGCATCAACAAAGTAGTACCAAGCGTGCGCCTGTGTCATAAGTAAAGGGCCGGCTGGCTTGACCGTTAAAGGGTGCTGTAACCCCCAAAGTACACTCCAAACCAAATAAAAAAATATTTTCTGTGTTTGTGAATTGTGTGCACTGTGGCTACACGTGCATCAACAAAGTAGCAGCGCCAAGCGTGCGCCTGTGTCATAAGTCAAGGGCCGGTTTGGACATCTGGTCCGGACTGAAGGACGTGCCAACAATTTCTGACAAGTCTACTGTCACTGCATATGTTACTGTCCTCAAAGCAGCAGCGACAAGCGTGCGTCTGTCTGTTAAAGGGTGGTGTAACCCTCAAAGTGCGCTCCACAAACAATAAAAAAATTATTATTTTTTTTTCTGTCTTTGTGAAATGTGTGGGCTGTAGCTGCACCTGCAACCTTAAAGCAGCAGCAACAAGCTTGCGTCTGTCTGTTAAAGGGTGGTGTAACCCTCAAAGTGCGCTCCACAAACAATTAAAAAATTCTTTTTTTTTCTGTCTTTGTGAATTGTGTGGGCTGTAGCCGCACTTGCATCCTCAAAGCAGCAGCGACAAGCGTGCGTCTGTCTGTTAAAGGGTGGTGTAACCCTCAAAGTGCGCTCCACAAAAAAGAAAAAATTCTTTTTTTTCTGTCTTTGTGAATTGTGTGGGCTGTAGCCGGACCTGCATCCTCAAAGCAGCAGCGACAAGCGTGCGTCTGTCTGTTAAAGGATTACATCGGTGACAGCATCCAAGTAGGCATGTCAGACAGTCCGTACCTGTACTGACAAGGAAAAAGAGGCAATTTGGAGGTCCCTGTACAAACTGGCTCTATTTTACCTGAGTTGCCCCCCCTCCAGTGTGTACTACGAAAGAGTGTTTAGTGCAGCCGGGAACCTTGTCAGCGAAAGGAGTAGGAGGTTGCTTCCACAAAATGTGGAGAAGATGATGTTCATAAAATGAATTATCAACTCTTCCAGGGAGACCAGCCTCCAGAACGTACAGAGGGACCTGTGGTTGTGGATTCCAGTGGGGAAGAATTAATACTCTGTGAGGATGAGGATGTACACAACACTGAAGAGGGTGAGGAATCGGTGCATGAGGAGGATGAGGATGACATCTTGCCTCCGTAGAGCCAGTTTGTGCAGGGACAGATTAATTGCCAGCTTGTTTTGTGGGGGCCCAAACGAACCAATCATTTCAGCCACAGTCGTGTGGCAGACCCTGGCGCTGAAATGTTTGGTTTGTTAAAGTGTACATGTCCTGTTTATACAACATAAGGGTGGGTGGGAGGGCCCAAGGACAATTCCATCTTGTTCCTCTTTTTTTTCTTTGAATTATGTACTGTTTGGGGCCTAGATTTTCAAACTGCCATCCTGTCTGCCACCGCAGTGTCACTCCTAGATGGATCACGTGTTTGTGCCGCCCACTCGTATCTCTTAGCATAGTCATCCAGCTACCTCGGTGCAACCTTTTGGACATAAAAACACTATTGTGAGGTGTGAGGTGTTCAGAATAGACTGGAAATGAGTGGAAATTAAGGTTATTGAGGTTAATAATAGCATGGGAGCAGAAAAACACACAAATTCTGTGATTTTAGCTGTTTTTATGCTTTTTTAAAAAAAAATACAGATCCAAAACACAAAACCCAGAACCCAAAACACGGAAGGGTGGTTTTGGCAAAACCAATCCAGATCCAAAACACGAAGAAAGATCCAGATCCAAAACCAAAACACGAAAAGTGGCCGGTGCACACCCCTAATATATATATATGTATAGTGTTTGTGTGTTTATATGTGTATATGTATATATATAAATATTTTAGCTTGTGTCAGCTGTTTTCCTGGGTGCTTTAAAATAGGTGTGCTTGGTGACTATCTCACATTTAAAAGCAAAGTTGCTGTGAGCTTTTAACCAGATAGCATACCTTGCGTTTAACACTGATGTGATAGCTATTTCCATGTTATAATTCTTTGCAATATAGTAGGGACTTTCAGTAAAGTGGGGTCCCTTATATAAAACCAGGTTGCAATGTATTAGGGTATTAATAATTGCAGGGGTAATTGCTGGTTATAAAAAGCCACAGTATTTTCATAGTCCCATGTAAAAATTTAGTAGTTATTAGATAATACAAGTAAAACTGTTACATTGATTCACAGTCAGTGTGTTTTTACACTCCATAGGCACAAAATTAGCAAACCATAATAAGTTGCACAATGTATCTTCTCGTGAAAGATTGTAGTGATAATTAGATAATACAAGTGAAACTGTTATATTAATTCACAGTCAGTGTTTGTTATACTCATAGGGACAAATTAGGGATCTTAATCATGAGTGATGAGAATATCCCAAAACTTCTGAAACTGTACAACTTTTGGGATATTCTTCTCATCTGTCATGATTAAGATCCTAACGGCGATAGAAACTTTGACTCATGATGTTTTAATATGGATTCACCTTTCATCATTATCAACAAACCTGGTGAGTGCCCTACTCTTTGGATTATATTGTATGTGTATTGTATGAACACATGGTTGGAGGCTGTCCTGCTATGTTTCTACAGGAGCACCCCTGCAGTAGGATAATAATAACTGAGTGCAAGCTTATATTCTTATTTGTGTCTCTATCTATCTATCTATCTATCTATCTATCTATCTATCTATCTATCTATCTATCTATCTATCTATCTATCTTTTTGAGTTTTTATGGGGGTTTGCAAAGTTTGATGTCTAAAAATAATCTGAAATTAAAGCATAGATGAAATAATAATGGGAGATAAAATAATTTGTTTAACATCCAATCTGAATTTTTGACTTATCAAATTACAGTAGTCACTCTTTGCAGATATACTGTAACCAGCAAACACACGTATGACATTCTACAATGGAAATCAAATATTGTTTGAAAAGTTCTTCCCAACACTGTTGCAGAAGTTCCCACAAATGTGTTGTACTTGTAGGATGCTTTACTTTCACTCTTCTGTCCATTTCATTCCAAACCACCTTGATGGTGTCTCAGTAGTTTATTCACTAAGAAGCGGCTTATTAAATCCACTGCTTTCCTATTTGTTTAAGCCCAAAACTTTAAAGGGCAATCCTTTTATTAGCAATACAAGGCACATTTTGCTATTAAAAGCATTGCCCTTTTAAATTGTGGCCTTAAACAAGCCAGGAAAACCCCTCCACACTGCCAGCAATAACCCGGGTTATTGCACATGAACGCGCAGCAACCCATGTTATTGCCCAGTGTGAAAGGGCCAGGTTGAAGTAACCCGGGTCGAGATACCTGGCATTTCAACATGGGTAATTAGCAGGGTTGAACACGGGTTCAACTCGGCTCATGGTGCAGTGTGAACTGTTAACCCCAGTACACTGGTGGTGCATCATGACCCAGCCAAGCCTATTTTTTATATTTTTTATTACTGCAGAACAGATTTAAGTTTTTAACCCATTACTTGTTCCCTGTATAAAGCCTTTTTTATATATAACTCTAAACTTTCTATTATTTTTCTCTTTTTGCTTACATAAGCTTTTTTTAACATCTGGCAGTTTACTACTTACCTTTGTACCATTTCAAGTTATTTATTTGTAACTTACCCTTTGACTCTATCTTGGTACTGTAGGTTACAACAATAGCTTGTTCCTTTACCCAATGTACACTTTTCTTGAGGAATAAAGGGGGTTGCTTGGGGATACCCTAACACTTCTCTTGAGGAATAACTGCGGCTTGCTTGGGGATACCCTAATTAATACTTTATTGCAATTAGGGATACAGTTTAATGAGCATGTACTTTAATTCTGTATAGATACAATACACAATCTCTAGAAAGACCAACACACAGGTTAAACAAAAGACCTTCTTTTATTTTTCAGGAATTCTTCTCTGGACCTGCACAAAGGATTCTTCTACAGGTAAGTTTTAGTGGAAATGTATATCAATGTAACATTACTTTGAGACACCGATGTAACATTTTGTTTTACTGTTCAATACTTCTTAAAAAAACAGCTGTTCCTTCCTACCTTAGTTGTGAGGAGAGCAGCTGTAATGCTTCTGGCAGTTTCTAGCACCAGTGCTAAGCAGAGATCAGCCTACAGGACCAGCATTAGGCCTTCCACCAGTCTCTCTCCCCTGAATAAATTAGTTCCACTGTCACCAATGCAAATTTGCACTTTTATTCTTCAGAGTCCATAGGGCTGCACAGGGAGACCTTGGGGTGTAGGTGGTAGTTGAGGACCAGGCACCACGCAGTTAAAGCTTTCAGCTCCCAGGATGCATCAGTCCCCGAGCCAGAGGCACCTCAATTTCGTCGGTGCCCGGCCAGAGTCAGGTCACCATTTTGCAGTTAGGTAGCCCAAACAGCTTTATTTTTATTTATTTTTTGTCGTTTTTCTGATGAGCGGGTAGCTGATTGTCTACAGGACATCTGCGCTCCCGCTCCATCACCCCTCTGGGCACCACAACGCCAGCTGCGGCTGGGGATTTTGGCGGGCATCCCTGGCAGGGCCGCCATCAGGGGGGGACTGCCGGGACTGGAGTCCCGGGCCCGGACACGCGGGGGGCCCGCCTGGCTCCTGCTATGTACTGCCCGCCCTCTACTAACTGAAGGTGGCAGACAGTGACAGGCCCGGCTGCTCTAGGGCCCACTACTATCCCCCCAGCCCTTCCCTCCGCCGCACATTAGAATAAGTGACTTGTGTGAGTCACTTCTCAGCTGCCCTCCAGCTCCGCCTCCTACCTTACTGCATTGGGCAGGTGCCAGTGTGCCCTCCTCAATAAAGTTTTTCTACATTGAAGTTGTGCGCGTGATGTCATGCCGCACCGATGAAGGACAGAGGAGCTGCGGCAGGCGGGTGGTGTGAGGAGTCTGAGGAGCTGTCCGGAGAATGGAGAGTGAAACACAGAGGAAGGAGCGAGAGAGGTAAGGTAAGTTACTTCCGCTGCCTGTCTTAACTAAAAGGTGGTTGCGTGGGGTAGTGGCGCATCCAGAGGGGAACGATTGGAGTGATCGCCCCTCTAGCACAGTCCATACTTTATTATCCTCATGCACTGACTGAGAGCAGCAGGCTGTGTGCCCTCCCCCTCCCCTTATCCTCTTTCAGTGCGTCCCCGGGGGTCTGTCAATGACAGGCTGTCACAGCAGGGAGCCTTGGAAGCAGAGATCACAAGCGGCTCCAGCCACCCTGCTGCTGCTACAGGTAGGACTCTGACTGAAGACTGTCATCCCCAGGGCTGCCATCAGAAATTGTGGGGCCCGGGACTGACAGAATAGACAGAGCCCCCCCCCATTATTCAATGCAGTCTGTTTACGGCGCGCCCTGCCTTTTTTTTATATATATATCACCTCACTCTCCCCCCCTTGAATGCACCTCACTCTCCTCCCCTTGAATGCACCTCTCTCCCCCCCCTTGAATGCACCTCACTCCCCCCCGTGAATGCACCTCACCCTCCCCCCGTGAATGCACCTCACTCTCCCCCCCTTGAATGCACCTCACTCTCCACCCTTTGAATGCACCTCACTCACCCCCCCGTGAATGCACCTCACTTTCCCCCCCTTGAATGCACCTCACTCTCCACCCCTTGAATGCACCTCACTCTCCCCCCCTTGAATGCAGTCTGTGCCCGGTCAGCAGTGCGTCCACGGTCCCACTCCTACCTTTTATTTATTACCTCCCCCCCTGGTTATTGTGCGCAATTTCCCCACTTACCTTGTTTGCGATGAGATCCGGTGGCGGCTACTTCCTCCACGGTCCACTGCAACTCCTCTTCTTGATCACCGGCTCCTCCGACGTCGACCTTGTCCTCCAGTGGCGTGCGTGACGTCATGACGTCACGCGCGCTGACTCCAAAACAAGCTTTATTGAAAGCTTGTTTTGGAGTCTGACTATGCCACTATAAGCAGGCCGGGCTGCCTCCTCCAGCTCCATCAGTAGTAACAGGGATGGGTCGGCGGGCGGTAGCAGTGGCGGCAGGGCCCTCTTCCCTCTTTACAAGGGGATAATTCAGGCTGCAGGCTCTGCAAAGGTGTGGTAGCGGACGGGCCCCGGCGGGCCCCCCCCCCCCCGGTGCAGCCAGAGGCCAGGCCCGGGACTCCAGTCTGGGCAGTCCCCCCCCTGATGGCGGCCCTGGTCATCCCTGTCAGTAGTGTTACGTTGTGTGCTACTGACATTGTGCAGGGAGACGTTTCAGCCTCCATCCTATCTTGTTGCTAGTTCCCTAGACAGACAGAGGAGGGAGGGAAAGCAGGATGATGGCTGCTTCTGCCTCTGCGGGGAGGTGAGGGAGGATGGCTTCTGCTGCCCTTTGACAGAGGGAAAGGGGGAGCGGAAAGATGGCTGAGGGAGGGAAGAGCGTTTCTGCTTCCCTTGGACAGGGTAGGGGGAGCAGGAGGAAGGCTGGGGGAGGTGTGTAGCAGAAAGATGGCTGGGGAGGAGGAGCAGGGGGATGATTTCTGCTGCCCTCGGTTAGAGGGAAGGGGGGGATCAGGAAGATGGCTGGGGAGGGGGGAGCAGGGAGATGTCAGGGGAGGAGGAAGCAGGAGATGACTGCTTTTGCCCCTCACAGAGGGGAAGGGGGGATAGGGCTTCTGGTGCCCTCAGACAGAGGGAGGGGGGAGCAGGGAGATGGCCATTGGTGTTAAAACTGTGTATTCACACATAGTGAATACATAAATATATAGAAATTGTAATAATATGGCCACAAAAAAAACCCTGTGAAGGGGAGGAGGTGGGACCAGAAAGGGGAGGTACCCATGCAGGTAGGAGGAGGAGTCAGAATTAATCATTAACTCGCCCCCCCTAAAAATTCAGTCTAGATCCACCCCTGGCATGGGGGGGGGGTTGTGTGGAGGGGTTTGTGCAGGATGAGGGAGGAAAGGGGGGCCCGGCCCTGTCCTGCCCTGCTCACCTTAGTTCGACAGTCCCGGGCCCCACAATTTCTGATGGTAGCCCTGATCCCTGGGACCTTGCTAGTCGGCCCCGTGGATGGACCCAGACTGCACCCTGGACACAAGGGGACAGGTAAGGCAGATTGGCAGTCTT
This sequence comes from Taudactylus pleione, assembly GCA_031769625.1. NCBI lineage: Eukaryota > Metazoa > Chordata > Amphibia > Anura > Myobatrachidae > Taudactylus > Taudactylus pleione. The sequence continues at coordinate 5,777,748 of JAUIMM010000512.1, read as the reverse complement.
ACCTCCAGTCTCAGGGGACAGACTGGAGGTGCTGTGAGTGAACACAGTCTTTGTCCACAGTAATCCACTAGACCACCTGGAACGGGAATCCAGCATCCCGGTGGTTAATAATCAGCATGGGGAGGTCAGCTTTCCCCATTAAAGGGGCCCCTCCCCTCAACTCAGGGCACCATTCCTCTGAGGTCTCGCTTCCCTGAGCTGCTCTATTCCTGCAACCACGCCCCCCCAGAGGTCTCCAGTGGCCATTTTCTCAGGCTCAGCCACAGCTCTCTCAGGGAAACGCTAGGTCTGGTCCCCCCACATGCAAACCTGGAGTCAGGTTTTGTAGCGCTATAGCCTACCAGATGTTGAGTCTCTGACCACAGAATCTGTGTAGTTGATTGTAGTGCCATTCTGCAGTTCTATTGTATTTCGGCATTGTATGTGACTTATGCTAGCACTGAATGTCTGTATATTTCTCTATACTGTCAGCATATATCTTTCCCTTTTTTTCCAGAATTTCCCCTTACATACAGGTGTTTTCAGGGTTCTGTTGTGCCTCACATCTCTTGTATTTGTGAGGGTTGTCATGTACAGTTGGTTACTGCACTGTGCCATATTTGTGCTGTGTGCTCCTGCAGCTTGTCCAAGCATAAGACAGGATCAGTATATTGTATTCCTACTTGTATTCTACATACCTAGTAATTGCATTATACCCAGTGCCATATTGTGTGCTGTACTACTCTACAGCTATGTCTATCAAAGGCAAGAGTAGCAGGCAAGCATCTGCACCCATACTGCTATCATGCAAATTATGTGCTGCAGGCTTAAGTGAGGAGGATTTGATACAAGATGGGTTATGTGCAAAGCGTTATACCCCACCAGACCCATCAAACCCCCAAGCCCCTGCATAATAGCCCCCCTGGGCTTTCTTTTCTCTGGTGCTGGCTACTTTTGCGGACTGCCTAGCGGTCCTGGCTGTAATCCCCCCTATGGGGTTGCCACAACAGGCTTTAATTCCCCCACTGGGGTTGCCACAACAGGTTCAGACTATACAGGTACCACCTGTTCCCCCTCCATGGGTAGACATATTTTCTAGCTCAGTACAGAATCTGGTTGCTACCTCTACAGCCTTTCAAACTATGTTGAAGGGGGAGAAGCCCCAACCCAGTAAAACATCTAAACGTCCTGTGTTATCCTCACAGTCCACACAGCTCTAAGATTCTGATTTGTCATCCGAGGAGGCAGAAGATGCTTATCTCTCTAACACTGACTACCCTCCGGGGGAGGAAGAGAGTCAGACAAAAATTAATGTTCCTGCTTTGGTGCGGACTGTTAGATCCATCTTACTAATAGAAGATGATGAACCAGCCCCTAAATCCAAGCACCCACTGTTTAAATGACAGAGAGTGACTTCAGCAGAATTCCCTCTATCGGATCAACTAGCTGAACACATGGCAGCAGCCTGGCAGATGCCTGGTAAGAGGTGTCAGCCCCCAAAACATCTGACCTCCTGTTATCCAATTCCTGCGGCTCATTGTTTAAAATGGGAGACTCCCCCTGTGGTGGATTCCCATGTTACACAATTAATTAAGAGAGCTACATTGCCTATCCCTACAGTATCCTCTCTGAAGGACCCTATGGATCGAAAGGTTGAATCTTGCCTTAAATCGATGTACTCTCTTTCAGGGGCTGTTGCTCATCCGACCATGGTTATTGCATGGGTGGCTAAAGCAATAGAGAGCTGTGCTGGTGCACTTGAAGACTCTTTTACCTCAGATGCATCTAGGGATCAGATGTCTTTCATAGCTCACATACGAAATGCAGATTCCTATAATGCAGAAGCGACATTGGATGCCAGTCTCCTAACTTCTAGAGTCTCAGTCACAGTGGTATTTGCCCACCATACCTTTGCCCACCATACCCTGTGGCTATGCTCATGGAAGGCCGATGCGGATTCTAAGAAGGGCTTAGAAGTATTGCCTTACAAAGGGGAAATCTTGTTTAGCCCAGACCATGACAAGAAATTTCTGCCCTCAGTGTCTACTGCTACAAAGCCTTGTTCTACATCTTTTAGGTCCTTTCAACCTGGATATGGTGGGCAGGCCCATAATTATGGCCATCATTATGCTAAGAACTTCTTTGATACAATTTAGCAGTATTATTATTAGGTTCAGAATAGTTAGAGTGTGCACTTGCATTTGTTTCTGATTTTCTGCTTGCAGCACTACAAGTCTCAGCAGGTAGCACCTCATCCTGTGCTTAGGGCGTGCAATCTTGGGCCCCTCCCCCTATGTATACAGGTTCTTTCAACCTCAAGAAAAGCCTAAAGGTCAGTCCTGTCCTAGGCAGTCGACTTCCACTAGGGCCGCCAAGCCCAGGACCAAGCAGGCCTGGACCACCAGATGCCATGCTTCAAAATCCGAGGACAATCCCTCAACCTGATGGGATGGGCCTCCCCCTAGGGGACCCCAGAGTAGGAGGCCATCTTCAGTTTGCCCAGTCCTAGTGTCAAACCACCACAGATACTTGGGTAAGAGAAGTGGTATCTCATGGATATGCCTTCTCATTTCTAAGACAGTCACCCCACCAATTTTTCTACACAGGCCCTCTTTCAGACCCAAATAAGGCCCTGGAAATCCAAAAAGCCATACAGTCCTTGCTGCAAGCAGGGGTAATTGTGCTATCTCAGTGAGGGGCCAGTAATTATTCTACTCTTTCTGGTTCAGAAGCCAAATGGGTCTTATCAGCCTATCCATAACCTCAATTCCCTGAACAAATTCCACAGGGTCCCCAGGTTCAGGATGGAAAGCCTACGCTTTATCATCCTAACTATGGAGCCTGGGTACTTTATGGTATCTCTGGAGATTCAGGATGCTTACCTACATGTACCTATAGTGCCCTCTCATCAGCGATATCTCTGGTTTGCTATACTACAGCAACACTTCCAATTTCAAGCTCTGCCTTTTGGACTATCGACAGCTCCATGGTTATTTACCAAAATTATGGCTATCATGACAGCCCACCTGCATGGTCAGGGTGTCCGACTGCTACCATATCTGTGTCACGGTTGGTGCTTGAGAGTTACCTGACTCAGGTGTTGAACTGGATTCAGCAAGGACCAGCTTGACTGGAACCATGGATGATGTAAATAGCTCTATTTGCATATGAATTGTCTGGCAGTGAGAACTGCCTTTGATGATAAATGACAGGAACAGGAAACTTGTAACGCTGGAGTGGAACCATTAGAAAACTTTGGGGAATGGGACTTGGACTGGCAGGAAGACTTGCTGAGCTGGACGGGTACCAGTAGGTGGGCTTGCAGAATTGGACTGAGAACCAGTAGATAACTTGGAGGAACCAGACTGGGACCGACAGGAAGGCTTGCTGAGCTGGACGGGGTACAAGTAGATAGGCTTGCAGAATTGGACTGAGAACCAGTAGATAGATTTGCTAAATTGGACCGTGAACCAGTGGAATTTCCAGATGCGCCAGGAATAGCTATTAGCAGGATTGCTGATTGAACTGGTCTGGGAATCAGCAGGATTTCTGGATGTGCCAGGTATAGCTATTTGCAGGATTGCTGAATGAACTGGTCTGGGAACCAGCAGGATTTCTGGATATGCCAGGTATTGCTATTAGCAGGATTGCTGAATGAACTGGTCTGGGAACCAGCAGGATATCTGGATATGGTAGGTATAGCTGTTAGCAAGATTACTAGATGAACTGGTCTGGGAACCAGCAGAATTTCTGGATGCACCAGGGGTTGCTGCCAGCAGGAGCCATGGATACACTTGTACACAGAGAGACAGAAATATCACAATCTGTACACCACATGAAGTAACAAGATGTTCAGGCCCTGAATACTATCAGAGGAGGATGTTTATACCCTGGGTCATGCAGGAATTGGTGGAAACAGTCAGGTGGTCTGGTAGTAGCATTCTGAGTGGTGGAAGGCACAACATGCAGAGGAAGCAAACATATCGAAAGGACCCAGGTGAATAATCAATGTGGAAAGGAGAGCACAGTCCAAATGCATACACAGAAGTATTGCAGCCAGCATGATCAGAGCAGATCTCCCAGGCAAATTACACACACAAATCCACGGGACAGTTGACAGGGGTAAGTCTCAAGGCAAAAGGTGAAATACTAGATAGGGTCGTGACAATCTGGATGACCTCCTGCTCTTAGCAGGATCCCCAGAGGTGCTTCAACACCATCTGCACCTAGCCATCGCATTTCTTCAAAAGCACAGATGGTTAATCATCTGGAAAATGTCCTCCCGGAATCCTTCACAAAGAATAGTTCATCTTGGAGCCCTGCTGAATTCTCAGGATCAGAGAATCTTTCTGACATCAGACAAGATCTCCTCACATCAAATACCAGTGTGCAGATCCCTCCACAGTCACCGAGTGTCAGTCCACTCAGCAATGCAGGTTGTGGGATCCATGGTATCCACCTTCGATATGGTGGAGTATACTCAGTTCCACTCCTGGCCTCTGCAAAGGCTAATCTTCTCCAGGTTGCCCCATCAGATCAGGGCTCAGATGATGGTGCTCTCTCCAGAGGTTCATTTGTCCCTATCTTGGTGGCTACAAACATCTCATCTAACCAAGGGTTGCCCCTTTTGAATCCCAGACTGGGTACTCCTAGCAATGGATGCCAGTCTCCAGCTGAGGCGCAGTGACCAGTCAACACTCAGTCCTGGCCTTTTGGACATTGGTTGAATCAACCCTGCTGGTCAACATATTGGAACATTGAGCTGTCTACAGGGCCCTCATACTGGTCCAGGACATACTTCAAGGAAAACCTGTACAGGTACAGTCTGACAATGCCACAACAGTGGCTTACATCAACCATCAAGGAGCCACTCTAAGTCGTGCAGCTATGACAGTTGTATCACACATTCTGACAAGGGCCGAGGGTCACCTCCTGGCCATCTCTGCAGTGTTCATTCCGGGAGTTCTCATTTGGGAATGGTATCTTCACCCAGAGGTTTTTCAACTCCTAGTGAACAGATGGGGCCTACCAGATGTGGACCTCATGGCCTCTCGACACAATCACAAACTGCCGGTGTATGGGTCCAGAACAAGGTATATCAAGGCAACCTTCATTGACACATTGTCAGTGATGTGGACCTTCTGGTTTACATACCTATTTCCTCCAGTCTCCCTTCTTCCTCGAGTTCTTCAGAAGTTCAAACAAGACAGAGGCACTGTCCTGCTAGTGGCTCCAGCTTGGCACAGACGTCATTGGAACTCAGATCTTCGGAGTCTCTACATTGACACTCCATTCCTGCTACCTCAACATCTGGACCTGTTGTCTCAGGGTCCTTACCTTTACCCGGCCTTGGGTCGTCTGTCTTTGATGGCGTGGCTCTTGAGACATCCCTCCTAAGGTCCAAAGGATTCTCTAGCTGTGTGGTCCAGACTATGCTCAGAGCACGTAAGCCAGCCTCTGCTCGGATTTACCACAGAGTGTGGCATACATATTTCCAATGGTGTCGTGCGAGAAGCTACGACCCTCAAGTGTTTAGGATTTCCAGAGTCCTGGCCTTCCTTCAAGCTGGATTGGACCTTGGACTCCACCTTGCCTTCCTGAAAGTGCATGTCTCTGCTCTATCTATTTGGTTCCAGCGTAGACTTGCTCCACTACCGGATGTCCACACCTTCCTCCAGAGTGTCCTCCATATACAACCTCCCTTTGTCCTTCCAGAGGTTCCATGGGATTTTATATTCTTAACAGGGATTGGGGAAGGGGAAATACTTTTGCACTAGTAGGTAGTAGCTCTTATATAACTAATTAGATGTCCCCAGTATTATCAATCTTGAACTACAGTGCCTTTCATCTAGTTCTGGTGGTGCTACCAGAGACAATGAATACACGCAAGCATAGAAAGAAGAAAAAAGAATGTCTCTTTGTTGGTGCAAATGGAAAATACAAACTAAATACAATAAAGGTTATGTTTTAATATGATTTTCCCTGTGCACCAACAAAGAGACATTCTTTTTTCTTCTTTCTATGCTCCATGGGATTTGTCAGTAGTTCTCTGAGCCCTACAGGGTCTTCCGGTTAAACCCCTAGAATCTGTGGCACTCAAGTGGCTCACAGTGAAGACTCTTTTTTTTCTGGCTATGGCATCTGCCAGAAGGTGTAAGATATAGGGGCACTCTCCTGTCGCTCACTATTTCTGATATTCCATTAGGACAGGGCTGTGATTCGGACTCGCCCTGGTTTCCTTCCAAAAGTTGTTACTCATTTCCACATTAATGAGGAAATTGAAGTCCCGGCTTTTAAAATCACCAGACCTATGAGCAGGTGAGACCTCCTTGGATGTGGTCCGTGCCCTCAGGATCTTTGTGGACCATACCAGTTCTCTTCGGAAATCAGACTCCTTATTTGTGCTCTATGGATTTCACAAGAAAGTATGGCCAGCCAACAAACAGACATTGGCTAGATGGCTTCGCATGACTATCTCACAGGTTTACACGAGGGCAGACCTTCCTGTACTGGCTACTGTTACTGCTCATTCTACTCGCTCTGAAGGTCCCTCGTGGGCAGCTCACTGTGGCGCCTTGGCTGAACAGCTTTGTAAGGCAGCCATGTGGTCTTCTGTCCATACCTTTCTGAGGTTCTATGCCTTCGATACATTTGTCGATACATTTGTCTCTCAGGATGCTTCATTTGGGCATTGGATTCTCCTCGCAGGAGCGTCCCCACCCTTGTATAACTGTTTTGGGATATCCCCAAGGTCTCCCTGTGGAGCCCTATGGACCCTGAAGAAGAAAATGAGAGTTCTTGCAAAACTTACCTTTGTTAACTCTTTCTTCGAAGTCCACAGAGCACCCGCCCTGCCGCACCTGGCTTTACATTGGCTATGTTCCTGGTCACCAGTCCAGTCTCCTTCTCCATGAGAGTGTGATTATTTTGTGTACCAGTCTTCCTTCCCTCTACTCCTCCGGCCTTTGGCTTGTCACGAACTTAAGTGCCTCTGGCTCGAGGGTGGGGTATAGGGGGATGGACCAATGCATCCTGGGAGCTGAAAGATTTAACTGCGTGGTGCCCAGTCCTCAACCACCACCTACACCCCAAGGTCTCCCTGTGGACATCGAATAAAGAGAGTTAACAAAAGTAAGTTTTTCCACAACTCTCATTATTTTAATGTCACAGCAATCAATGTCACAAAAAACTAGTCAGTAAATATGCCTATTTACATATACGGTAATAATATAAATATATGTGGGGTGTTCTAAAACTGTTTTTTTTTATATAGCTTACTACAACATGCTCACACGCACTTCCACATCTGGACTTTTCTTCCTGTGTTTTCGTACTATGAGGTTAAATCATTCCATTGGGACAACATGTTTAATCCCAAACTGTAATTACACTGAATGGGCATTTTCCCACCATTGTCTTAGCTGGAGTTCATGTACTAAATTCCATAGGGAGCAAACTTTCACAGCTGCAAAGTTATATGCCCTAAGGTGCACATTGCAAGACTAACATGTTGATTTACTAAACCAAATAAAAAAGCATTACTTTATTGATTTACGTCTTGTGTTTATATCTTGTGCTTAATATCAAGCTAAAGCAAGACATCTCCATAGGGTCTGTCAAAGTAATACCTGGCAGGTGCATTCCTCCCTTTCCATGAATGCGCTTTGTAAATTACTGTAGAACAGGCCACTACCCAGAAATATCAAATATTAACTTGGTAAGGAAGAGTGGGGGTCATTCAGACCCGCTCGCGAGCGCAGGACGCTTGCAAGCAGGTCGATGTTCCCCCACTGCGAATGCGCACGATGGAGGGAGCTCTGTCGCGCGCATGCGTGAGACCCGGCGAGCGACGGGCTCTCCATCGCTCCGGGTCTCGCATTAAAGGGGGCGTGCTGTCGATGTTGATTGACAGCACGCCCCCTTTGGTGGGCGTGCTGGGGGAGTGGCTGCCAGACGGAGGAGTTCCCATGGGAACGCCTACCGTCTGAAGCCGGCCCCACTGACATCACTAGTGATGTCAGTGGGAGTGATTTTGGCTCTGATAGAGCCAAAATCACTCCAGGGCTTGCGGCAGCGAGACCCTACCGCAGGGTCTCCATCACAAGCCCGATGGTCAAGACCATCGCGACCATCATCATGGACGCTCGCATATGCTGTGGATGGTCACCCACACATATGCGAGCGGCCAGGAGGCCGCTCCATTTTCATGGAGGAGGGCCCTGATTCAGAGCGAGCGCTCTGGTCAGAGCGTTCGGCTCTGAATCAGGCCCAGTGCTTTATGAGTTTTCAGTCTATTCTGCTAATCACTGCCAACAACACAAGTTGCAGAATTTAGAACTGGCAAGTTGGTGCAAATAAGGGGATGGACTCAATACAATTATTGAACTTCCTCAAAGCCTCATCCCCTTTCAGCCAGCAAAAACAACTAAATTAAATCCACTAATTAAATGTTGTAATTAAATGTATATTGAAAGTGTGCAGACCTCCCAATGGAGTAACTGTGATTAATTATCTGTCTAGCACACTTCAAGTTTCATGGCTACTCATCATCCCCTCAAAGCATATGTAATAATCGTGATTTTGGAGAGACAAAAGCCTTGGAGAGAGATAAAGTGGAGATATATACTGTACCAACCAATCTGCTAATTTTACAGGCTGTGTTTTAAAATTGACAGTTAGAAGCTGATTGATTGGTACTTTGGGCCTGATTGAGACCCGCTCACTATCTGCGTATGCTCGCTTGATGCGTATGCAAATTTGTCAAATTGACGCCACGGGAAGCGAACGCTCGCCAAGGCGTAAGCACGCCCACCATGTCTTAGCGAGCGGCCACTTTGTCGGAGCGTACGCCCAATCGCACAGGCAGAGCCGCCCACCAGCACACGTCATCTCCAGGAAGTGTATTAAAACATTGGTACATCGAGCACCATCGGATGCTAACGCAGTGCTTGCGGTTGCTTTACCCTACCGCATGCACTGCGAGGTGTAAAAAAAAGGCAAGTGACGTGTACTATGATGCTGCCTGTTAATTATGCACACCTCTAAAATGGTTTTGAAAAACTCAGGCATGCCTGTATTCGCATCTCCAACCCCCCGTTATTAGTGTCCTGCACCTGTTACCACCCACAAACGGCTCTCCTGTCACTCATTACCCTAGGCTGCCTTTGCTGGGTGAGCGAGAGGGTTGCGATCACAATGTGTAGTTCGCGCACGTGCAGAACGAAGCGTGTGCCTACGCAGAACATTGGGGCACTTGCGAACGCACAGCGTGAGTGAGCGGCTCTGAATCAGGTCCTTTATCTCTCTCCAGTTTATCACTTTCAAAGGCTTAGTACATTTACCCCATAGAGAATAATTGGAGTGTGTTTAGAACTTTTCTTTCTAATGTAGCTCAATTATCTATATAATACTTATGTAATGGTGCCTTGTCTCCTCAATGTGCACAGTGGAAGCCTGAGCGTGCTCCAACGGTTGCCACTGTTCCAAGGAGACGGGACAGACTTAGGAGAAGAGGACCAGCTGCCAGGGTAAGTATGGGAGTGGACAGAAGCGGTCAGGATGGAACCACAATAGGGGGGGAGCTGTGATGAAGGGAGGAGGACAGCAGAGAGTGGACGAGCAAGGTGGAGACTGAGGTGAGCCGGCATATGCCGGCTCCATTAAAAGAGTGCAATAATAACACAAACTTAAAATTTTCAAATTGTAGAGGTTCAGAATCACGGTCCAAACACATTATGTTAAGTGCTTGTTAGTGACTAATATGTTCATTGGTGGGACTGGTATGCGTAATATGGTATCCAATATCAATACAGTATCCAGAAGATTATAGAAAAAACAAAAACACATGTTATGATAATCTTAAGGACCAAAATAAAATAGGTAGCAAATGGCCACCTTACTGTCTCACCACCACCAATCTTTTTTTCAGATTCTACATAAAATGGCCATATAATTTGTTTCCCAGTCTGTAGATCCACATGGATCTTCAATATATGTTAGCAAAAGTCTCCCTTTCATATATAATCATCTAATAAATGTATTCACAAAAATGTAACTCCTTCAAAGTTGTTCAATTCTAAAACTGTTCTGCATATTTATAGGTTAAAAATTATGCATTTTAATATATTATTTTGAAATCTGATATTAATATAAGTATAAATACAGTATACAAACCAATAATTGATATTTAAATTAAAAACTTCTAAATTTATTCTACATAAGAAAAGGCAACAATTCACTCATATATTTTAATTCTAAAAGCAATATGTTTATAGGACAAGTGGCACATACTGTTGTCCACACTAGAATTAATTATATACCAGCTGTCATCATAAGATTCAGAAAACTAAGTAAATTGTAGCCTTAAAACAATCTGAATTCCGAATTTTATTTTCTTTAAAAACATAATCTTTATATAATAATAATAATAATAATAATAATAATAATAATAATAAAAAAAAAAAAACAGCAGAATATTAATAAAATAAGTAGCGAAAGACCAGTCCATAAAAATTGTTCGAAATATTTAATGTAAAACAGAGTATTTTGCCAATATTATATTATATTTAGTATAATCTCATTTACAGTATACCCATTTTTAATATACTGTTAAAAATATTCATAAAGAAAGAGAACATATCTATAAGGGGACTTCTAATCGTCTCTTTATTCATCAGAGAGATTGCTTGCTACACTATACAATAATTAAATAAAAACAATATAGTAAGTACTATTTGTATATCCGAGACAAATATGCAAATTATGAAATGTATAGCCATGGTTTTAAATCATTATTCTGGCTAGCCAATAACATATTTGCCCTACTAAAAACAGAAAATGTATAACAAAATAAATTCAAGGACACACAAGTACCTTAATAATAAATAATGGATTCAAGTATTTTCTTATCCTAAGACAGGATAATTGACCCCAAACCATTTACACAATTCACTCTTGATTATTCAGTTGGACAATTCCTTAATTCTCTGGCTACATAAGAGATTGGGGCAACACAATTGAATAAAAAACAATATTTCACATAAGGAACAAATTAAAAAAACAAACAAACATGAATATCTTGAAAGACAATTTTTAAGCCACTGGTATGAATTAGTAGGGTATAATCCCGCAACCGCCTTGAGGGTTGGTATTACCATGTGGCCGTGTAGCAGCTTAAACAGCTGATGAGATTAGAGTGGTTGAAGCCTGTGAGCCTGTACGATGTGGTCCAGTAAGATGAGATGTGGCCTCTGGGCCGGTAGCAACCTTGATGGCTGGAGGTGCCTTGGTTAGCTGTTGCCTGTGGGCATGAAGATGAGATGTGGCCTCTGGGCCGGTAGCAGCCTTGAGGGCTGGAAGTGACTTGGCTGGCTGTGGCCTGTGGGCCTGAAGATGAGATGCGGCCTCTGGGCCGGTAGCAGCCTTGAGGGCTGGAAGTGACTTGGCTGGCTGTGGCCTGTGGGCCTGAAGATGAGATGCAGCCTCTGGGCTGGTAGCAGCCTTGAGGGCTGGAAGTGCCTTGGCTGGCTATGGCCTGTGGGACTGAAGATGATATGCGGCCTCTGGGCTGGTAGCAGCCTTGTGGGCTGGAAGTGCCTTGCCTGGCTGCTGTAACAGAAGACTGCAGGAAGTACGCTGGCCTGTGTACACAGAATGCTGGATAGCGACTTGTGCCCCTGGGTTGACACAAGAGCGAGTATGCTGGCTTGCATACTGAGGACTCTGGAGTGCGGCCTGTGCCGCCTGGATGACACAAATGGCAGGTAGATAGTAAGCGAACTTTGCTGCCAAGATGACACAAACGGCAGGTATACAAGATAAGCAGGAGGACTGGATACTCGACTGGATACAGGAAACAATGCCAGAACCAGAAATCACCGGCATCGGAGAAGCGATCACAACAGAAGGACATGAATGCAGGAGCCAATACTGGCCGATCCCAGAATGATGGACAGGAGGTAGGCAGAGTTTCAGCAAACGCTGGCCCGGCATTCGCTTTGCACAGCATTAGCAGTGTGGCGGCTTGTGACAACAATCCTTATAACCCAAACCTTATTGTTATGAAAGATTTAGATCAAAGGCTAAAAGTATAAAAATATACATTTTAATGCAAACAAATCTTACCTTCTATCCACTCACTCATAATAATAAAGAACCCTAAAATAAAATAAACTTATGTGTTCAGTCTGAGCACCAGAATAATATCAATCTATCCTTGAAAAAAATCGCTGGACAAATTATCCATAAACCAAAATATGTAATCCTTGTTTATTGCTGATACAGGATATTCATTACATATTTCATTAGACCCAATAGACAGTAAAATTGAGTTTAATATACAGTATATTTTACTCAATTATATTCCATTAATCCTTTGGATCTATAGACACATAAAGACCATCAATAATACAATTAAACATTAACCTTTTTGGTCACAGAATCCCTTTTCATTATCGAAAAGTCATAGGGGTATATTTACTAAAGGTTGATTTTAATCGATTTTTATCGATTTAAAATAAATAAAAATTGATTAACATCGATGTTGTGTTTCTGGGGCCAAATCACACATTTACCAATACTTAAAAAAAGAAATCAAAAATTGTCTGTTAGTAAATGTGTGATTTAGCCCCAGAAACACATCGATGTTAATCGACCTTTAGTAAATATACCCCATAGACTTTAATTTATTTCTTATTTCACCAGTCCTTAGCTGCTAATGCACTTTCTATTTGTCTATTACTCTGTCTTGGTATCTACTGTATCTTGAAATCTCTTTTTTTGCTAATATCTCCACTGCTACTCTAGCTGCTGTCATGAGCTGTTAATTCTATCTCTATTTCCATCTTTGATCTTTATGGTATTAACAAGTAACAAATTGCGTCTGTCAGAATAATATGCTTAATCTAAGTTATAATGATATGAGTGCAAGGTGCTTTGAAATAAATGACAGCCATACAGAGAGACAACCACGTGGGGTGAACCGAGAGCCGGCCGCATGCAGTTAGAGACAGAAGGTAAGACTCTGTAAGAGGAGGGGGTGCCTGGCAGAGATTCCCCTATAGGGTATTTCTAGCAAGGTTCAACCCCTCCCCTGACTATAGCTGCAACCTAAAGATAGAGTCCCTGTTTTTGCATCATTCCATTGGCCCACACTGCCCTCGTCCACACCATAAGGGGTACCCTACTGTCACTACCTTTCTTTTTGTATACCAACAGATGGTCATTGTTTGTCACCGTTTTAACATCTGGATGCAGGACTTAACCATTGGATTTATCACTTAAATTGCCCATTTTTGTGTAGTTTATAGGTGTGGGACGTCACACCATGAACTTGTGCAGGAGATTATTGGAATTTTTTTACCTTGCTACAACAAGGAGTTAACATTTACATAATTATTTTCAAAAGAATAGGTTTGCTTTTTGACTGGCAAACCCTCTTCTTTTTCCTAGTCTCTTTTAATTTTTTTTTTGCTATTTGTCTTTATCCCTCCCTCCTGCTTTCTTTTACTAAGACATAACTTCTTTTCTTCTTTGAATACACTAGATGTTCACTGTATGTTTACATGTCATATTGTATGTCACAATACAATGTGGCATTATCCCCCCGCTAGGTGAGTATGGATTTTTTTTTCAGGTACACCCCTATGGATTACTTTGGATACTAGGTGAGTATGTGTGAGTGTGAGTGTGAGTGTGCATGTATGTTTTATTAAAATTATACTTTCACGGTGTATGTTTGTTTATTTATGTATTTCTTTAGTTGTGGAACTACAAGTGCCAGCGGGCCCGTAATGCCCCGCATGCTGGTATTTGTGGTTCTCCAAATACCAGCATGCAGGGGAGGCTTGCTGGTACTTGTGGTTCTACAAATAAAGACAATATTGAAAATTTAATTTTACACTTTACACTATCAACCCGGCACCCACCGCCCTAGGGTGCCGGGGATAGCCCCGGGCTATCAGTCTAGGCCTGGGGTGCCCTGGAGAGGGGTACCCCTTTATTGGGGGGTACCCAACTCCCCAGGGATCCCTGGCCTGGACTGACTAGCGGTCAGGGGTAATGCTTTGGCCGGGGAAACCGGTGAAAGGTTTTCCCTGGCTGTGGCATTATCCCCCCGCTAGAAAGAGTTCGGTGCTGGTTCTGGAATTTTCAGGGGACCCTTGCTCGTTTTGTCCCCTGATTTTCCTGAACCAGGACCAGCTCAACAAAGCCCTGTGCTGGTTCTTAATATACAGGGGCCCCCCTACGCATTTTGGCCCCTGTATTATTAGAACCAGAACAGGCTTTGGGACAGGCTGGTTATGCTTTGGGGAGGGGGTGCACGTCATTTTTGTTTTTATTTAAAACCATTTAACATAAGTACACACAGAAACATGTACATATCTCATGGATATGTGCATATTTCTGTGTTAATCTGACCTGCTCAGGATGTACTCGCTAGGCTGAAGCAGGTCTATTATTTGGGGACTTTTGGTAAACTTTTTTTTGCGAGTCTGAAACAGACACTCTATTACATTGGGCGAGTTGATTATTTTCAATGTGAAAACATCTGGATGCGAGTTTGAGAATGGAGAGTTTTAGTAACTCTGAAAAAGCGAGTTTTAGTGAACAGACACCCTATTACATTGGAGAGTTGTGAAAAATTGCGAGTTTAGCACCAAACTCGCAATTTACCAAAACAGACTACCTATTACATTTGGCCCTATATGTTTTTTAAAGGGATTGGGAACCTTTATTTGACAGATTTGCTGCCCAAACACTTGGTAAGAGAGCACAAAGTAGCCAAAATTTATATACATTGAACTTTATGGTAACTTTGCTTCCTTATATTTCATTGCATTAATAGCATTGTACGTTTTTCAGATTCCCGCAACAAGCACCTTTCCAACATACATTTCACCTGTCACTTTATCAAGGAAACGGGAATATTGGCAAAATTGGGAAATATAAAGGCAACTCCACTTATATCAAGGACCAATTCAAACCTCCTCCAAGAAGGGCCATTTGCTGTATCTCCGCTACTGGTCCACAATGTAATTGACCAATTGAACCTTCAATCTCCTCTGCTCTTTCATGTAAACGGATCTGTGTATGATTGTGGATATGTATGTTTATTTTGTATATATATCATGGCAGGTAATAGTACTCTAATAGATATCGAGTGTCCTTATATTTTGGTCAATCTGTACATATATTGTATGTTATGGAGTTATTACATTTTTGGATTGTTTGTATTATTGTAATTCTAAAACAGTTGTTTAAGTATGTTAATAGTTACGATTGTATCTTCTGAAACCCTAATTCTGAAAAAATGTGTGTTTATCATATCATGTATTAGATTATTTTGGTGATCAAGTGGCAAATGAAAGTGTATTTGTGTTAAAAAGTATTGTTATTGTATTAATTAGTCAACAATTATATTATTAGTTATTTATACTTATGTGATTGTAGAGCTTTATCATATTGTAAAAAAGATGGTTATTACTAAATTAGCATTTTTTCTTGTAACTTCCAGAAGTGTATTACATGATACATATATCTAAAATGCTTACTAAATTTATAAAGAAAAAACGTATTTCATACAGTTACTTTTTGAATTTTGTGAATTTAAAAATCAATTATTAAAAGTCAATTGATTTCTGATTGTGTAATTATAATTTATTCATATTTACCCAAGTACATAGTGAACTTTGGGCCTGATTCAGACTCGCTCGCGAGCGGGTCGATGTTTGGCCACTGCGCATGCGCACGCCGGAGCCAGCTCCGACGTGCGCATGCTCAAGACCTGGCTAGCGACGGGCGCTCCGTTGATCCGGGTCTCGGACCAAAAGGGAGCAGCTGTCGATTTTAATCGACAGCTGGCACCATTTTGGAGGCGGGCATGGGGGGTGGCTGGCCAAACTGAGGCGTTCCCGACGGAACGCCTGCCGTTTGGGGGCAGCCCCGCTTACATCATGAGTGATGTCAGTGGTGAGCTTCTGGGTCTATTAAAAGCCAGAAGCTCACTGGGGCTTGCGGGAATGAACCGCAAGGGTCTCGTTGCCCTGATGGTCACGATGGTCTCGACCATCACCTGGCCGCTTGCAATAGCTGTGGGTGGTCACCCACAGCTTGCGAGCGGGTCGGAGGCTGTACCAAAAAAAAAAAAAAACCACCCTGATTCAGAGTGAGCGCTCTTTCAGATTGTCTGGCTCTGAATCAGGCCCCTTGCACAAAAAGGGGATTATGCAGAGGTGAATGCAAAAAGAGATCTAACTGAAGTGGTATAACTGGGTTGTACTGTTACATTCTCATATAAGTTCAGTGAGGGTTTGTTGATGGAATTGTGTACTATGGCCCTCATTCAGAGCCGCTCGTAAGCGGCCGTACGCTCGTAGTCCTCCGATGTTGTAAAACCACGCATGTGTCGGTGTAACAGTGCGCATGTGCGTACGGCTGATTGCGATAATTTTTTCAGTCGTTCGTCGAATAGCGAACAGGAACATGACATGTCAAATGTGATTGACAGAACTGTCCGTTTTGGGGCGGTGACGGGGGTGGAGATGGGAAAACGCAGGCGTGTCGAGGCGTTTTTTGGGCGTACATAAATCATCTGATGCGAACGGCCAATGTGAACGGAACAAGTGTTACGTCACTGTCTGATCCACTTTCCATTAAAACTGATCGCTCAGCTTGTGGTCTGGTATACTCTACCGCAATGACGATGGTGTCTTCGTCCTTCCCGAGGCACATCGATGGTATTCCGATTTATCAATTGAGACCTCAAAACCAATCAGTTTTGAATTGCAAAAATGCTTGTAAGGTGTTTAGCAAATAGCCTTTTTTTAGCAGCAATAATCCGTACGCAGGTGAACTACTCAGCTGCTAATTTCTGGGTTAGACAATCAATTAGCTTACAAATTTATTTTAAATTTGCGTGTTTTTGCCAAATTTGTTTTTTTCTATTTTTAGGGCAACAATATTGTACGCATGTTTGTTTTTTTTCTTAATTTTTTAGGGGCCAAGAAAACAATCGTCCTTTTGTTTTTTGCTAAGTGTTAATTAAAACTCATAAATTGTTTTTAACCCTTGTTTTAAAAAAAAAAAAAAAAATAATGTTTAGATTTCCGTTTTATTGTTTGTAATTTTGTTTGCGGGATTACCTTTTAACCAGTTTTTGAATAAATTAACAATAGAATTGTGCAGATTTTCAACAGTATTTTATTTTTTGTTGTTTTATTTTTTATTTTTTTGGAAATAATAAAAACTTGATAACGTAAAAAAAAATAACAAATGATTTTAGAAACACACAAACAAAATAAGTGGCATTTGAATTCCACAAACAAACAAAATAAAAAAAAAAATCACAAGAAAGGAGAGGGAGGTTTTGGGCATTAAGGAATATGGGGCAAACACAGAGAAGGATTGTGGGAAAATTAGCCAGTGCTGTCATCGCCTTTTGGCCCGTTTGGCCGGGGTAGGGAGGGAGCCTGAATGGGTCCGGGATGTCCTTCTGCTGGCCTGGCCAGAGGCAGATGTTGTGGCCTCTGGACTAGACATAGGGCTAGGCACATTTGAAGGGATGGCTGTTGTTGTGCCAGAGGTGGAGGGTCCTGATGTTTCGGCAGGAAGGGAGGCCGGTTCCAACATGTGCTGGCGAACGAGCTGCTCCATGGCATTTGCTATTCGCACGTTGGCCCCAGTATTTTCTGCCAGGGCCTTAGCAATGTTGGCCGCAGAACTTTGCTCCAGGGCATCCACCACCCATAGCAGACTGGCGTCCAGCCTCTGCAGAATCTCGGTGTGCTGATCCGTTTTAATATTGAGATCAGTGAGTCCAGGGCATTCCCCCACTGCCTGCGAGGGGGAATGCCCTGGACTGTCTGCCACAGGGTCCCCAGCCAGATCTACTGCTTCCTCCCCTGCAGAGCCAGCAGAAATTCTGCAGCCAAAGCTCCCCTCTGAAGCAGACTCATCTGCCTGTGTCTCTGTGAGAAAAAAGAGAAAAGAGTAACATTATAATCTAGATATTGTCCCAAACACATTTCTGAGTTGTTAACATTACAACATTTACCTGGGGCAACATGAGGAGCCGCAAAGTCTGGCATGTTGGTATCCATGTTCGACACGCCAAACACCTCCTCATCCTGCACATACCCCTGGGCCATCTCCTCCAAATCTGTGAGCTCCAGTGACACCTGTCCCCCCTGCATGCCTAGCCCTATCAGCCAGTTTTTGCTTAAGACGATATTTGAAGTCGCTCCATCTGTGGGGTAAAAAGTTGGCATTATTCCTGCAGTATTTGGACCTGTAAACACTTTTTTCTAAAATTTAGTTTTTACGTACCGGCGTTTGACCTCCCGGGTTGAACATTCAAAATCACCCACCCTATTGACACCACTGGCTATGTCATCCCACATTTTCCATTTCTGGCTTGCACCCATATTCCTTGCTGCCTGTGGCAGGTTGTCATTGCACATTTGCACCAAAACCTCCATCTCCTTTCTTGTGAATTGTGGCTGCCTTTTCTTGTTTTTGTTTAGTTAGCCTACTAGGCCCAGCAGCCTCTTCCATGGCATCCTCAACACCTTTTTTTAAAATGGGATTAAAATTTATAATGTAAAATGTTCCCAAAATTATTGTTAAACATAATCCTTTAGCCCAAAAAAGAGAAATACTTACCTGGCGCCTCTTGGCCAGTGCTTTGCTGCTCTGTAGTCATTTTGGACTTTCAGGTCTCACTACAGCAGACCAATTTGGGTTTTCAGTGACGTTTTTATACATGCATCAGCATTATTCGGCCGCATCATTGACTGTGCGCTCCTGTTGTCCGTCCTTAATTTGAGCGGGAAAATAAAGACTATTTATGGCTTGGTGTGACTCGAGTCGATGTGGCGTGTTATGATTGTTGGAGGTTTTGCAAGGGAGTGGATTGTTGGCTTATTGAGTAGAAGTAGGACTTTTTTTGTGTGATATTTTGTTTTTTTTCTAACTTCTTTCTTTTCCGTTCGCTTTTTTTTTTATTGTTTGGCTATTTTTATTTGAATTTTTGAGTAAGTATTTTAAAAAACCACCGTAAAAAATAATAGTAAATAGTTTACAAATGTTTGTAATAATTTTTTTTTCTTTACAGTTATTTTGGCATTGCCCCAGTGACGTTTTTGAACTTTGGGATATTTGTCTGTTTTTGATAAGTGTTTTTGGTTTCATGAATTTACAAATTCGATGTGTTGGTCTTAGCATATGTTTCGCTAAGTAATGTTGTTTATTTTCTGGGAACAATCATGTCTTACCACTAAATGTACTGTAGTGTACTATTTTGCGAACTAATGTTTGAGTGGTTTCAAATGTAAAATTGACGTACTATTTTGCAAACTAATGTGTCCTTATTTAACTGTAAAAGTAGCGTACTATTTTGCGAACCAATGTGTCTTGATTTAACTGTAAAAGTAGCATACTATTTTGCGAACCAATGTGTCCTTATTTAACTGTAAAAGTAGCATACTATTTTGCAAACTAATGTGTCTTGATTTAACTGTAAAAGTAGCGTACTATTTTGCGAACTAATGTGTCTTGATTTAACTGTAAAAGTAGCGTACTATTTTGCGAACTAATGTGTCTTGATTTAACTGTAAAAGTAGCGTACTATTTTGCGAACTAATGTTTTTAGAATTTTTCAGTGTAAAATCATGTCTTACCACTAAATGTAGCGTACTATTTTCTGAACTAATGTGTGCTCCCTTCTCTATTTTTTCACAAAAAAAATTTGTTTCCAATCATATTTTATTTAATTAATCTTAAATATATTTTCTACTTTGAAATGTAGGTTGTTCTGCACATGACACGTCCCAGGCCTGTAAGCATCTTTGGATTTCTTAGAAAAGATAAGTATATTTTTCTTTACACATTTGTCTAAAACAATAACTACCTGGCTTACCATTTCAGGTTGATGTTGGTCGTATTATATTGGCCATAGTTCCAGAACCTGACCAACCTCAACTTCGTCCCAGGCAAAGGCCTCATAGGTGTGCAAGGCCCCTGATATATAGAACACGTGTCACCCTTTTTGGAATGCCAGATGATGAGGTGTTAAGGCGATACCGTCTGCCGCCACAAATCATCATAGACACTCTCTCATTAATAGAGAGTGATCTTGAATGGCAAATTGACAGTCCTACAGCAATACCACCACTTACTCAATTAATGTCGGTGTTACATTTTTGTGCCTCAGGATCTTTTCAAACCACTGTGGGAATAGTTGCGGGAATATCCCAATCCTCCTTTTCAAGGATCCTGAGGGCAGTGATGGAGGCCCTTTTTAAACACCTCCATCATTTTATTAAAATGCCATTGGATATGGGTACCCTTAATGTGGCGAAGGCAAATTTTTTACCAAATAGCTGGCTTCCCACACATCATAGGGGTTGTGGATGGCACTCACATACCACTTCAGCCTCCAGCAAGGCTAGAGGCTATTTTTAGGAGCCAAAAGCACTTTCAATCACTGAATGTAATGGTGGTATGTGATGCCTCCCTCCAGATCCTGTCCCTGAATGCCAAATTCCCCGGCAGTGCACATGATTCCTTCGTCATCCGGCAATCAGGGATTTGGCACAAATTAAACAACCTACAAGCTGGTGATGCGTGGCTTCTGGGTAAGTTGAAACCTTCTGTTGAAACCAATGCAAAGCTTGTTACACAATGGTTCTGATGTTTGTTTTCATATTTTCACAGGAGACAGTGGTTACCCTTGCACGCCCTTGCTGCTCACTCCTTATTTGGTTCCCACACCAGGGCCACAAAGTGAGTATAATTCCTCACTTACAGCCACCAGACAGGTGGTGGAGCACTGTATCGGCCTGATTGAGATGCCTCCACCACTCTGGTGGCGAACTCATGTATTTGCCGGTTATGGTTTCGAAAATTGTGGTCCTGTGTGGGATATTTCACAACATCGCCATAAGGAGTGGTGTCCCAATGCAGCCAGAGGATGCCTTGCCTGAGGATGGCCCCCCCGAGGTTGGTCGGAGCTCAGTATGTGGGGGGGCCATACGCGATGACATTGTGGCCAGATTTTTTAGGTAATTATTTTCCAAAATTAAGTTAATTGACACAATGTAGACATGTAAGATTTTAATGTACAATTTTAATTTTTTTTTTCTTTTATTCCAGAAAATTACCATAAAAAACGATGCCTACTACCTGATCCCAAAAAATGACTTCATGTGGACACATTGGATATAACTTCGGGAACAATGATTTCTTCGCCTCATTTGTGGAATCATGTTGGCATGCTACTTCTTCAAACAGTTCCTGATTGTTGTTTTACTTTTGTTGTTTTGGGTGTGTTTTGGATTTTTGTGTGTGTTTTCATTGTGTGAATTGATTGTGACAAATCACTTGGTGTTTATTATTTCTGTGCATTAAACTTTTTTTAACGTTAAACAAACATTTCCTTGGTAAATTACAAGCAAGTGTAACCTGGTCCCAAAAAGGCAAATTTGCTTAATGGCTAATCCTGTAATGTGTTAAATTGTAATCTTTTTGACCCTGCTTTGTGGCTAAAAACAAACACCAAAGGTATTATGGCGAATCAGTCTGTTTGCCAATGTAGGCCTAAGCAGGTTTGGTTTAATTTTTACGTTACCCCCAAAACAGAACAAGCTATTGTTGCCGTTAATTCTACAAACCTTTTGGTATTGTTAGGTGTTTAATGTGCCAGCTTACATACTTACTTGAGCTTTCTACAATCCAATTTACATTACTTAAAACCTCATGGTAAAATAGTAGACTAATGTAAGGTTCAACAATCTAAGATTTACAGACAAGGAATGAGACTTAAATAAATCAAAATATCTTTTATTTTATTTTTTAATTTTTGGGTGAAAAAACAAAAATTAGTGGCGCAGGAGCGCCAACAGATGATCCAAGACCACTAGCATGCCAACTACATGGCCCCTCAAGCTCTGCAAGCCTGCATACATTTGTTCGCTATGCCTCTGGTCCTCTGTGGGTTTAAAAAATGTGGGGATTACTAAAATGACACCTTAATTTCTATGTTACCAAACAAATTAAAAATCAGACTATACAAAAAAACAGAAAAAAAATCTACAAAACAAAAGTAATGCCAAACGCAAAGATTGTTGTAAAAAAACAACAACAAATTTTACATCAAAATTCAACAAAAAATAGGGACAACTACGCAAAAATACTACATTTGTTGGTACCGTAAACAAGAAAGACACAAGTATGAGTGTTTGGACATGTGTTATATGTGTAAGGGGAAAACATCCTAGACATTGTTTCACAAAGATATATATCCAAAACAGTAGAACTACTTTACAATTTTGAACTGCACAGGCAAAAGGACAACATCACCAAAAACACAAAAAATGCAAAAGCAACCATAGTTTAAAAGGGAAACATACCGGGCATAATGCTGACTGGGCCAGGAGCCCTGAAATCCTCCTCATCAGAGGTGGGCCAGTGCTGCATGGATGGAGGAGGGGTGATTTGGGAGGAAGTTGAGGGTGAGGAAAAGAGAGGGGGTGGTGGAGGGGAGGGTGAGGAAAAGAGAGGGGGGGTGGAGGGGAGGGTGAAGTTGGAGGGATGGGAATGTGAGGAGAGGGAGGGGCCTCACGGTCTGCCAGGCCTGGGGTGGAGGGGGAATTTGGGGAAGAGTGGGGAGAGGATGTTTGGGTGGGAGTGGTGGATAGGGGATGAGCCCGACGTCGGTGACGTTGGAGACGTCGTAGTCTACGCTCAGCCCCTAAATGATGTCGAAAAATTTATATTATTACATATTTAATATTTTGATTCCAAAATTTACACACCAAAAAAACCCCAGGGCTATACGGTAAACATGCACACGCAGGTATGTCCAAAATAAAGAAACAGGGCTATATGGGAAACATGCACACGCAGGTATGTCCAAAATAAAGAAACAGCGCTATACAGGAAACATGCACATGCAGGTATGTCCAAAATAAAGAAATACGGCTATACGGGAAACATGCACATGCAGGTATGCTTACATTTTAAATAAAAAAAAAAAACACTTACTTTCCAGTATTTGCTGACGCAAATTGGCCAACAGGCGTGCGGATCGGCGCCGCAGATCAGACCACCTTCTTTCCAGTTGTCCGATATTTCGGCGGTAGCCAATCGTACGCCGGCGGCGCCGCACCTCCGCAAAGGGAAGCCGCTTGCGGAGGTTAGTGATGGGGCCCGTGGAATTTGTTATTCTCCGGTCCATCACATCAGTGAGGACCAGGAGTTCACGGTGACAAAAAGCTGCGGCTCTCATGATGGCAATGTTTTTTTTTTTACACAAAACAGTTTTAATAAAGGTCCTAGAAAAAATTTGATTGGCTAATGTACTTTGTAATTTAACAGAAAGCATTCTATTGGTTATTGTATGAGTCATGTGACCTACACCCTCACAAATATAATGTGAGATATGATAGGCTTGATGCAGTGACATGCGTAAGCTAATTTAAATATTAATAAAAAAGATGAAAAATCTGCATATAAAAAAACGCAAAACAATAGTAGCATTCAAACAAACTTTTAATTTTGAACAACCATCCCCTTGGTCCAACCGTACGTATTCTGCGGAATCAATGACACACAATAACAATAATAAAGTTTATTGACATTGAAAAAAAAAAAGGATTGCAAACATGTGAATACCAATTAAGATAATTAATATAGTGATTGCCATTAATCGATTCAAGTATGTTTGCTGAATGAAATAGCAGGCAATCGAAAACTGACAGGGCCACTTCCGGAATTGACTTGTGCGAGCGTTCCCTGCAACCAAAGAGGGGACGGATGGTCGCTATTTAGAACGTTTGCTAGCTAGAGGAGGGGTTGGGAGACTATGGGGCGGAAGATTAGCTGTGAGCGAACATACGAGCGAGCGCTTGAATTTACATTTTTTCGCTCGTACGCCGAACGAGCGAACGACCACTTGCGTCCGGGTCTGAATCAGGCCCTATATACACTGTTTTGTGTACTTGTAAATGTGTATGTTTCAGAAGGATCTTTTGCACCTTTGATAGGACTAGTACCTGTCTGCACTGATAATGATGATGGGTAGGGTCTGTCCTGAAAGGTGTGACGACCCATCACTGCTCTCCATCCTTGCAGACTTGCATCCGTGGGGAGGAGTACCCATTCTGGGATCCATAATGGACGACCCTTGTCTAAATTAGTCATTTCCAGCCACCAGCCAAGGGAAAGCCGAACCTCTGGTGAGATGCAAATCATCTGATGCTTTATTCGATGACACTGACCATCCCATTGGGCCAGGTTCCACAGCTGTAGGGGCCTGGAGTGGAACTGGGCATAAGCCACCATGTCGAATGTGGCTACCATGGAACCCAGTATCTGCATAGCCAAGTGAACTGACACTGTTTGCTTGCAGAGTAGATTGTGCGCACGAGACTGTAGTGCTACAATCTTGTCCTCCGGCAGACGTATTCTCTGTTCCAGAGAGTTCATCAGCACCCACAAGTGCACCATGCGCTGAGTTGGGGAAAGAGAAGACTTCTTCCAATTGATCACCCAGCTGTGCTCCTGTAAACAAACTTGAGATGAGTCGTCAAGACTTGCCATTATCTTTGTAAATACCTGAGGGGCTGTGGCCAGATCAAAGGGTAGAGCCTGAAACTGGTAATGTTGCCAATCCACCGCAAATCCGAGAAAGGCCTTTGGGATCTTGCCATCGGGACATGCAGATATGCATGTCCCGATGGCCGGGTCTGCAGGAAGGTTTGCAAACCTCTTAGGGGGAAGCCTTAGGAATGTAATGGCATAACCCTGAGAGACCAGCTCTCTTACCCAGGCATCCGTAGTTGTCTGCTGCCAGGCCTGGGAGAACTGTAAAAGTCAGCCTCCAACCTTGACATCCTCCAGGGGGAGGCCTGCCCTATCAAACAGTAGGCTTACTGTCTGGCCTGGAAGCTGGGCACTTGGTTGACCAAGACTTCTTGGGCTACGGTTTTCTATGAGACTGACCCTGTCTGGCTGAGGACTGTTTCTTCATCCTAATCTGTGGATGAAAGGACAGAGTGACTGCCTTTTAAAAGTAGATGTAGATGGCAATTCAGCAGACCTAGGTGTTGCCAATGAGGTCATTATGTCATCTAATCCTGGTCAAAACAGTACGTTGCCTATGAAAGACAAAGATTCTAGAGCCTTTTTAGACCCTGGATCTGCCTTCCAGGTCTTTAGCCAATGGGTTCTTCAGGCTGCCACTGAGTTAGCTGAGACCCTAGATGCCAGGATGCCTGCATCAATTCCCGCTTCCCCAAAATACATAGCCACTTCCTGCATCTTGTCCAGAAGAGACTGCGGCTATTTGTTGGATCAATTATAGTCTCCACTAGAAACTTCGTCCAATCCTCCATAGACATGGACACCCAAGCCGTAGCTGGCCTGGCAATGGCTCCAGATAGAGAAAACATTTATTTAAAAAAACTATCAAGCCTTCTATCCATAACCTCCTTTAAAGAGGATACTGCAGGAACGGGCAACGTAGTGCTAGGAGTATCCCATGCCTCAGACATGAGATTTGTCAACTGCCCTGACAGAGGGAAATAATCCTTAGACACCACCTGACGTCTAAAAACTACCTCTTTAGAAGTCAGTGCAACCTCCTCTTTCTCTATATAGAGTACAGACCTAACCGCTTTTACTAGAGAGGGAACATCCACAAGGGATTGATGGTCTTCTTTCACTGAGACTGACCCAGAACTCTGGAAATCATCATCTGACAAGAAGGTTGAGTCAGACTCCTGAGGCAACACATGATAAGAACCTCTTTTAGGCCCCTGCTTCTTTACTACCACTGGTCTTTCCACCTGCAGAGAGGTTACAATATATATATGCTAAATTGCCACCGGATCAGCATACCTTACCTAGACTATAAATTTTATATTATGTTTATTGATTGGACTATAGTTGGATCTTGTTTATATACAATTATCTAATGCATATTGGGAATCGAGGTTTCTACTTTATGTGCCCTATCATTTATGTGTTAATGCTCTAGCGTAAAATAAAATGTATATTCTGTACTAGATTATTTTGATACTATTCTGCACTGAGTCTATTCTCTTTTTTTCAGATATTTATATAATATGTTTCTATATGCTGTATTTTTTTTTCTTTTTCTCTTTTTTTGCCATGCTGTGCAATTTGTGAATATGTTATTTATAGTAGGTGTTATATATTTGTGATGGATAAAAGCCATACACCTATGTTTCCATTCAAGGCAGTACTGTGACTTCAAAGAAAGGTCTCATATTTTTATTAGTATGTTCAATCTGCTTATCTAGAGAATAATGATATAGCACTCTAGGAAATCTAGTCATTAGGAAAGAGGAAAGAGGGGGAGAGGGTATGGATGTGTGTGTATGTGTGTGTGTGGGGGGTGGCTGGTACAGAAAGTAAGGGTCTGGAATGGGATAGACAAAGGGAATTTCATCATCATTAGTCCATAAGACCAAAGTGTAAACCAACTAATTATAATGTAATGAGATGATGTGAGTGTTATACGACTCTGTAGAAAACATATCCCAAGACTGGGTGTAGTTATACGACCGTCAGCCTTGCGGCCGCCAGTCACAGTCCCAATGCTGGAACACTGGCTAAGGATTTGTGACAGGCGTCAAGATACCGATGCCTGTCATAATACCGATGCCAGAATACAGAACACCGCGGGCCCGATTGAGGTAAGCACAGCTGCCCGTTCTGTTAGCCGCGGGGGGAGGTTTAAGTTTAGGGCACCCAGGGGGACTTAGAGTTAGGCACCCCCAGAGGAGGGTTAGAGTTAGGATAGTGGAAGAGGGCATTAGGGTTAGACACCACCAGGGGGAGGTTAGGGTTAGACCTAGCCTCCCGGGACCTAACGCTCCCGGGAGGGTTAGGTCTAGGGAGCGGGGAGGGGCAGTTTAGGCACTGGAGGGGAGGTTAGGGTTAGGCACTCCTTGTCAGGATTTGAACTGGAGGTTAAACAATCCCATTCCTCCCAAGACAACCATCATATATCTTCTATCAAAGGTATGGGGTATATGCATTTTCTCACCTGTATTTTAAGAACCAGCACAGGCTCTAAAGAGACTAGGGCTGATTATGCTTATGCATGGGTGAGGCACAAAATTTTTTTAAAACATTTTTATTGTAAATACTTTTTTTAGACACAGAAGCCTTCACGGATCTCACTAATCTGTGAAGGCTTCTGTATAATTCACGCCTTTTAATGCTAGTCGCATTAGGCAAATTATTTCACAGATTCACATTGTGTAATAGCCTCAAACTCACTAGTTCACAGGCTTACACTTGTGAGTTCCAGCACCAGCTCGCACCTTCAAAAAATGCGAGAAGGTGCGAGTTATTTTTTTACTGAAAATTTGCACTCCTTTACATTTGGCCCTATGGCCCTCATTCAGACCCACTCGCAAGCGGATGTCTGCTCGCAAGTGGGTCGATGGTCCCCACTGCGCATGCGCACGACGGAGGGAGCTCCGTCGTGCGCATGCGCGAGACCCGACGAGCGAAGGACTTTCCTTCGCTCGGAGTGTCTCATCAAAGGGGGCGTGCTGTCGATGGTGACTGACAGCATGCCCCCTTTGGTGGGCGTGCCTGCCAGATGTAGGCGTTCCCAAGGGAACGCCTACCGTCTGAAGCCGGCCCCACTGACATCACTAGTGATGTCAGTGGGAGTGATTTTGGCTCTGATAGAGCCAAAATCACTCCTGGCCTTGCGGTTGAAAAACCCAACTGCAGGCTTTTGCTCGCAGTTTCGATGGTCGCGATGGTCAAG
The DNA here is from genome assembly GCA_031769625.1 of Taudactylus pleione. Lineage (NCBI taxonomy): Eukaryota > Metazoa > Chordata > Amphibia > Anura > Myobatrachidae > Taudactylus > Taudactylus pleione. Next base: position 5,749,961 of record JAUIMM010000512.1, on the reverse strand, counting down.
ACCATCGCGACCATCATCCTGCACGCTCGTATATGCTGTGGGTGGTGACCCACAGCTATACGAGCGTCCAGGAGGACGCTCCATATTAATGGAGGTGGGCCCTGATTCAGAGCGAGCGCTTTATACTTTATACTTTATACTAGAGATGTGCACAGACCCCATGTTTTGGTTTTAGTTCTAAATCATCATTATGTTTTGGTTTTGTCAAAACCTCCCTCAAGTATTTTAGTTTTGGATGCCATTAAAAATTGATAAAAACAGTTATTATTATTATTGTTTATTTATATGGCGCCACAAGTGTTCCGCAGCGCCTTACAAAGTACATAAACAAATAGATTGATTTACATTGACTTACAGTACAATACATTACAGGACATGGATAAATATACATTGCTACATTCACGACCATAACACCCAGATAAGCAACAATGCAAAGCAATCAAGTGTTGTTAGGTGCCCTGGTAGAGAGTAAGAAGTAGATGAAGGTATAGTAAGGAGATCAACAAGAGGGTAGAGGGCCCTGCTCAAATGAGCTTACATTCTAAGGGGGAGGGACAGACAAACAGGGGTGAAACAGATGGGGTAGGAAGGGAGGAAGGAGTATGTAGCAGCAAGTTAAGATGAGAGCTGGAAGGCTTTGATGAAATAGTGGGTCTTGAGAGCCCGTTTGAAGGATTGTAGAGAGGTGGAGAGTCTGATGGGAAGCGGGAGAGAGTTCCAAAGGTGGGGAGCAGCGATTGCAAAATCTTGGAGGCGGGAGTGGGAGGAAGTAATCAATTGGCATGAGAGGCAGCGTGCATTTGTTGAACGAAGAGGGTGGACAGGAGAGTGAAGGGAGATGAGATCAGAGATGTAAATGGGAGAGGAACGGCTGAGGGCTTTGTAAGTGAGTGACATCATTGTCCTTAGCAGTGACGGGGATAAGGAGTTGAAGGTCTCCATATTGAGCAGGTATCGTAAATCTATCCAACTTGGCTTTGGAAACTGGCAGATTGGAAATTCCTTTACTTGAAGAAAGAAAATTTATTTTGTTCCAGCTTAATCACCAAAACAGTTAGAAAGTCGCATTTGTATGCGCTGTGATATTTCATATGTAAAATATGTACAAATTAACAGATAGCTGGTTGTATTAGTGTATAAAAGAAACAATGAATTTGTGGAAAAGACAAATTTTTTATAGAATTAACAAAAAAAATATATGGGGTACTATCCTGGCAGCTGTAAGGATAGATTTCACATAGCACAAAATATACATCAGAACAAAACAGATGGAGACTGAGCGCCCAATTCACAATGGAGAGAAACCAACAGATGAGTGTGTCTTGGCCTGTCAGATAGAGGAAACATGAGGGCTCTTGGCAGGGGCCCGAACATTATTATGGGATTTCATATAGGAAACTCAAGAAATGCCTAGAGCCGACTGTCTTTATATAGCATTGTACTCATCTGCCCTTTCTGTATAAAGTGATTTCAATCAACCTAATCAGAACATCTATAGACAGTAACTGTAAATGTATAACTAGAAGTATGTGCTCTGTCTGCGTCACTTCGCGCCAAGGGACAGCTGCAAAACTACTAGTACAGCAGGGGGTGCAGCCACTACAGGGCCCAGAGGTGAGGGATCTGTACAATGACAGACCACCCCAACAAAGACCTTCATCATCTTTTTATGGGGTCTGTAATGTGTTTTTCCCCTGCCGAGGTGGTAACCACTTCAAAATGGAATGATGAAGGGCTCTATATCTTTCTAGATACATATATTATTTATAACATCTGTGCCCCCTTAATATTTAATGATAATAACACTGTCCTCTTAATTAAAAAAATATTGATTATTAAGTTATGTGCTGACTTACTGCATTCTAATAATATTGAAATTGTATTTCATGTTTTATAGTTAAAAGTTTAATTTCTACGCTAATCAAAGCGAATGAACAGAGGAGTACTTAGTAAGCTACCTGTATAGCACAGGTAATATGAGCCTTCAGCACTCATCAATAAATTCAGGAAAACTGGTTTTATTGGCTTTAACTATAGGTCAGACTGACCCTTCTGCTCAGGCCAGGATATGAAGGCGGTAGATAAAAAGAAATTAATAGGTATCCTAAAATATTTACCTAGTAACAGAACTGGTTTAGTGAGCAAGTTTATACAATGGAAAATTAATTTTAGTGGTAGATGCTGTATCTGTGTGTCACCCTTTAAGACTTTTGTTATACTCTGGAATACATTTCTAAAAGATGTGTACTGCATGCCGCCATATTTCTGTGTAGGCCATATATAACATCACAGAGAAAAAATAAAAAATAAATATATATATATATATATATATATATTTATTAAACTGCACTGCTAGAAGAAACGTATGCTACTCCAGCCTTTTGTTCTGTACAGCTAAGTAACACCTAGAGTACACATTGAGGCAGACAATAAAATCATACTTGAGACACTTTCAAAAACATGTGCACAGATGAGGTTTGAAACTTAGCGTTTCAATTCACTTGTGCTTAGTTCCAGTTTTTAGTGGAAGCAAAGTTTCACTACAATTTTCCTAAGGTTAAATAAATTCAACTCTTCTGGGAACAAATGACTAATTCCCCCTTAAGTGGCATATCAGAGCATTATGGACCTCATTCAGAGCCGGTCGCACAGAGCGTGCGGTCAGTCTGAATGAGGGGAGGACCTCTTGAATTGGGTAGGGTCTCCCTTGTCGTAAGCCCCGGAGAGCTTTCGGCTCTGTTTGAACCGGAAGCTCTCCACTGACATCACTAGTGATGTCAGTGGGGCCGCCCCCAAACGGTAGGCATTCCCATGGGAACGCCCCCGTTTGGGCTGCCACCCCCCCCGGCCCAGCTCCCAAACGGGGCGAGCTGTCAATCAACATCGACAGCTCGCCCCCTTTGGATCGAGACCCGATACGACCGACGCTGTCGGTCGTAGCGGGTCTCACGCATGCGCACAACGGCACCGTCATGCGCATGCTCTGTGGGGGGCCATTGACCCGGTCCGAGCGCATCAGCGCTAATGACCGGGTCTGAATGACCCCCTATGTGTGCGTGTATATAAACACTAAACAACACAAAAAGCGCTGATAGTGTAGTATGTTAGTAAACTCTGGAAATTAATCCTCAGTATACTTTTAAAACATTCCTAAGAGCTTATCTGATGGCTTTAAGGAAATCTTCGTCTATTTCTCAATGTATTGGAGACGTTCTGAAAGATACCACCGGCTACAGATATTCTCTGAAGTTACTGCCCAATTTGGGATTAATTTCCAGTGTTTACTAACATACTACATTATTAGCGCTGTTGTAATTTATTTATTCTTAGGTCCATGCTGATTGGGAGCATGCTATTGTTAGAGAGTACCATTTTATAAGCATGCTCAAATTTTAGCACATTGAAGGATTGTTTAATGTAATATAAATACACTCATACAAGTACACACACACACATTCTTATGGTAGTGTGCTTTGTGCTTACCTGAGGTATTCTTCTTCTTTTAGTCTTTTGGCTGCCTGTGTAGACCTCTTTATCTGTAAGTCCAGTTTATGAAGGAAGTCTTTGGCAGATAGCTCTTCATCTTGTCCTACCAAAGGTTGGTTTATTTCCGGAGAGCTGGTTTGAGAGACATTATTTACAGGAGCAGATGCAGTTTCTTCTTACTCTCTCCTTCCCTCTCTCACTAAGCTGTACTAGGGAGGGTGGAAAGCCCCAGCAATTAAGAGGCCCCAGCATTTGAAAGGAGCTCCAGGACTTTTTTTTAAACTGTCAGGGCATAAAGGATTAACACATTACTGTGGTCATTTTAGCAGAGCATTCACAGGAAACCACACAAATGTGGAGATATGTTAAAATGGTGAGACTGCACAAAAACCAGATCTGTATATATTGATCACATTGCATCCACATTGGACAGATGAAGTGGTCCCATAGACATGGATCTGGGATGATTATTCTTTATTATTTAAGTCCACATATAATCCAGTTACTGGCAGAAAACCTGCGTGGGCACCTAGGAAAGAGGCTTAGGCTACACATGGATAAGCACTGGCCAAAGTGTCTTTTCTCATTTGTTACCATGGATGACTACAGTTTAAAGCAGCTAAATTACCTAAAAAGCACTAATTGGATAAAGTGATAATGATTATTCGTGTCGATAAAAAAGGTTCAACTAAATCACACACAATATAAACTGTGGACGATTGCAGGGAAAGTTTGGGACTCCCCTTAGTACCTCCATTTCCTCTCTCACCATGGCACTCCACATGGATACAGGGTTCATTACTGTGTTTAATTGTCTGATCTCAGAATCAGTGACCTGGCAGTGGGAGGTGGGATGCAGCAGAAGGGATGGAGACGGGACAAAGCAGAAGGGATGGTGCAGAAGGGAGGAGGGATGGAGTCAGGCAGGGGACACTGTCCACAGTGGTCAGTAGTGGCTGATGGGGGAAAACTGGGGGGCAGATGGTGGCAGCACAATGCAGGGCTCAATATTGGCCAAAGGCTGCAGTGAACTGGCTGGCTAAACTAAGCGACAAAACAGTGACACAAACACATGACAGTTTAAAAAAATATAGCACATTTATGAAACATAATGGCACAGCAGTGGCAGACAGGATGAAAGTTTAATAAACTACAGTATATGACCCTATATAATGTTTTCATTAGAGATGAGCAGTTTGGTTCAAACTGCGCCACACAGTTTGAACCGAGCTGCAAGATAAAAAAAATGTGCCATGTTTGCCGTGTCCTAGATGTGCCATGTTTGAAGTTGAACTTCCACATGTTTGTGCTGTCGACTGCTATTGCTTAACTTAGGGGGTCATTCAGACCCACTCGCAAGCGGCAGTATGCTTGCAAGTGGGTTGATGTTCCCCACTGTGCATGCGCATGACGGAGGGAGCTCCGTCGTGCGCATGCGCGAGACCCGGACTGCGACAGCCAAGCTGTCGCTCTCGGTCTCGCACCAAAGGGGGCGTGCTATCAATGGTGACTGACAGCACACCCCCTTTGGTGGGCGTGCCGGGGGCGTGCCTGCCAGATGGAGGCGTTCCCATGCCGGCCCCACTGACATCACTAGTGATGTCAGTGGGAGTGATTTTGGCTCTGGTAGAGCCAAAATCACTCCAGGACTTGTGGCTGGGAAACCCTACCGCAGGGTTTCCGTCGCAAGTCCGATGGTCACGATGGTCAAGACCATCGCGACCATCTTGTTGGACGCTCGTATATGCTGTGGGTGTTGATCCACAGCTATACAAGCGTCCAGGAGGATGCTCCATTTTAATGGAGGAGGGCCCTGATTCAGAGCGAGCGCTCTGGTCAGAGTGTCCAGCTCTGAATCAGGCCCTTAGTCAGCCAGGTAGCTCGGTGCAACGTTTTGGTGTAAACTGGATAAAAACAATATTGTTGGCTGTGAGGTGGTCAAAATCGACAGGAAATTAGTGGAAATTAATGTTATTGATGTTAATAATACTCTAGGAACAAAAGAAAAGCTCAAATTATGTGATTTTAACTTTTTTTGTACATTTTTGGAAAAAAAAACAGTCACAGCATTTTGCAAAACCAAAACTTGCCTACAAATTAGAACCAAAACCAGCAAAAATGGTCCAATGCACATCTCTACTTTCATTAATCAAGAACTAACCAACGTACTTCTCCAACCAGCAAAACACATGCTTCAGGCCAATGCAGGTAATTTAATCTAGAGTAACAGTCTAGTAGTAAAGAAAGTAAATTAGTAAATTAATAACAAACTTTGTCAATCAGCAAATCACAGGCCTCCGGTCAATACAGATGATTCAAGCTAGAGTAACAACCTAATAAAAAAATAACAAATTAATAAGTTAATTTATAACAAACTTTTCCAACCAGCAAATAAGAGGCCTTGGGTCAGTAAAGAAAAGTCTAATAGAAAATCAGATCACCACCACACTCCTACCAGCAAATCACAGACCTGAGGCCAGTACAGGTGATTGGAGGTGGAGGGAATAAATAAATTAATTAATTGGGGGGAATATAAAAAAGAATCTCATTACCAGAGGATACCCATTAGTATTTTCATAAATTTGGTTTGGCTGAGATAATCTGCTTACGACATTATCTTCCATTACACGTATTCACACTATTGCCTTCACATTCATTGTACAGGAGTATAGTGATGATATTCACATGGAGACTTGTAACGTTGTCTTTATGTTGTCAGATTTTACCTTTGTATTAATATAATTTTGATTAACACACACAATATTAACACCACTACTACCACAGCTACAGTCTCAGTAATTGGCAGCAAATATATTACTAATAGAATTTGTAGTTCATTTTGATGAACATCAGTGTTTCCACATTTTGAGGAAGAAGCCTTCTATACTGATTGCTCACAAAGCTCCCGGCTGTGCTAAAAACTCTTTCCGAGTGCACACTGGAGGGCAGCTTAAGTTAAGCTCCAAATTGCCCTTTTTTCATATCAGTATTCAAAGGGCCTGTGTGAGATGCTAATTGTACATTATTATTAAAGTAATTGTCTACTATTCTATTGATGCTTTCTGTATCACATTGTCACAGTAGAAGTGTCAATATACTTATGTGTCCTCATCAGTGGTGGGGTAGCCACACTGCATATCAGCCTCACCCTTGGAGCCGCCACTGGTCCTCATACATCTAGCCTCAATACACCACATGCTGCGAGATGCCTAACACAAGTGAGCCGCCAGGTTCTGTGCAACTCTGCAAATACCAGGAATCTATTTTGCCGAAATAGCATCTACAGTAAGTCACAATGCGATGGGACTAGGATGCACCAGGAGACCGCACTGACTAATTTGATATGCAACACTTGTATATTTGTGTGAGAATGAGTCTGTATATCTGTATATGAAGCACAATGAAACTTGGCATGGAAAAAAGCCACAGACACTGCATCGTAGCACTTTGTATATAGATTCAAAGACTCAGGGCTAAATGTAATAGAGTGCGAGTTCTTTTGCATAATCAAACTCACACTATTTGTAGGTGCGAGTGTGTTCTGCAACTCGCAAATGTAATAGGGTGCGAGTTGGAGGGTGTGAGTGTGTAATAAATGTGAATGAGTTTTCTTGGGAAAAACTTGCAACTTATATAGCGGATTTTATACAAGTTGAGAGTTTCACATAAGCCTTCACAGATCAGTGAGCTCTGGGCCTGATTCAGACCCGGTCGCAAGCGCTGAGTGCTCGCAACCGGGTGGAGATGATGGCCCAGAGTGCATGCGCACCACGGCGCCGGCTCCGTCGTGCGCATGCGCGAGACCCTGATAACGACAGGTACTCCATCGCTCTGGGTCTCACACCAAAGGGGGCGAGCTGTTGATGTTGAGTGACAGCTTGCCCCGTTTGGTGGTGGGGCCGGGGGGGTGGCTGTCCAAACAGAGGCGTTCCCATGAGAATGCCTGTCATTTGGGGGCGACCCACTGACATCATGAGTGATGTCAGTGGAGAGATTCCGGCTCTGTTAGAGCCGAAATCTCTATGGGGCTTGCGGCCACGAGACCCTACCACAAGGGTCTCGTCGGAAGCCCGATGGTTGTGGTGGTCTTGACCATCGCGACCATCATCATGGCCGCTCACTGTAGCTGTGGGTGGTCACCCACAGCTATGCGAGTGGCCAGGAGGCTGTTCAAAAAAAAAACCCAGCCCTGATTCAGAGCGAGCGCTCTGTCAGAGCGACCGGGTCTGAATCAGGCCCACTGTGTAGACTTTTGTGTGTATAAACATACTGTAAGTGGTAAAATTTAAAATAATAATAATATGGGGTCTCCCACCAGGAGCAAACCAGCACAGGGCTTTTTGAGCCTGTCCTTGCTATGAAAATAAAGGAAGGAAAAAGACGTAGAGGTCCCCCGTAGTTTCATCAACCAGCGCGATGCTATGTGAGGTGTCCTGGTTATGAAAAAATGGGATAAAATGAGTAGGGTTCCCCCGTATTATCCACAACCAGCATCGGGCTCTATCTAGTAGGGGTGTAATGCCACAACCAGGGGATATGCTTCACGGGGTCTCCGACCAAAGCATTATGAACCCCAGACTAGTCAGCCCAGGCTAGGGGTCCCTGGGGAGGTGGGGACACCAAAATAGAGGGGTTCCCCCTCTCTATGGTACCTCAGACATGGGCTGATAGCCCGGGGCTATCCCCTGTACTCCTGCATGGTGGGTGGGGAGTTGATTTTGTAAAAATATTGTACAAATAAGTGTGTCTTGTCATTTTTTAAATATATCTTTTGCAGGTGAACTAGAGGTACCAGCGGGCCCTTGTTGACATGCATGCTGGTACTTGCACTACTCCAAGTACCTGCATGGGAGGCTTGCTGGGACCTCTAGGTCTCCTGTAAAGGACAATATTATTTTTACTCTTTTTTACACAATCAACTCTGCACCCACTACCCAGGGGTACAGAGGCTAGCCCTGGGCTATCAGCTCTGGTCTGCGGTACCCTGCAGAGGGGGGACCCCTTTATTGGGCTGGGCTGACTAGTGTGGGGTGATTAATGCTTTGGCTGGGGGACCCCGTGAAGATTGTTCCCTGGCTGCGGCATTATATCCCTGCTAGTTAGAGCCCAGTGTTGGTTGTAGATATACGGTGGGACCCCTACTCAATTTGTCCCCTGTATTTTCACAACCAGGACCGTCTCTCAGAGTCCAGTGCTGGTTATGCTTTTGGGGAGGACCCCAAGTCATTATTTTTCTTAATTTTTACACACAGAAGCCTTCATGGAGCTCACTGATCTGTGATGGCTTCTACTATAGACACTGCTGCTTAGGCTAAACTCACTAGCCTGAAGCATGTCTATTATTTTGCAAGTTTTATTTAATTAATTCTGTGTGAGTTAAAAACTCGCAATCTATTACATTGGGCAAATTGTATGTTTTCCATGGTAAAAATCTGGATGTGACTTTGCACCATATGAGTTATGGAAATGCAAAAAACATGTGAGTTGCCTATTACATGTGTGAGTTATAACAAAAGGCGAGTTTAGCACTTAACTTAAACTTTTTTACAAATCGCACCTTGTAACATTTAGCCCTCAGTCTTTAACATTTTTTTAACCAGAAAATTTTTTTTTCAAGTTTTATTATTTTGGGGTGCAGCTGATGGGACCACAACACCCACCAAGTAATATATGCTGCAACACCCATAATCTTCCCTTGAATATCTAAATTGAATTAAAAGACTTGAGTATTTATTTTTAACCAGAAAAACAAATCTTTTTACAGCTTTTATTATTTTGGGGTGCAGCTGATGCAACACCCAGCAATTACAGTAATATAGGCTACGTCTCAAACACACACAATCTTGCCTTGGACTATTATAAATTGAATTATAAAAGACTTGAGAATTTTTTTTAACCAGGAAAATATATGTTCTTTGGCATGCAGCTCACTCAGACACAGCACAGTATTTGTTGGTCAGCTAAGCTTGCAGTCACAGTACTGTATCTGACCCTAATGCACAAGATATATATTATATACCCTTCAAACACAGATTAAAGATGTATTCTTTTCCACCATTTTTCCACCCACTCCAACGACCTACAACTCTCTCTAATGGCAACTATAGCAGCACAGCTACAGCCAGCAACCCCCTCCATGCACTATGTAAAAATGTAAAATGGCATCTGAAATTACAATGGAGGGACTAATATTCAATCCAAAATTTGTGAGATCCGAGATTCCCAAGAAAATTATCTTTTTCCTTGTTTTGAGAATTGAATTTAGCATGAAGACCCGAGTCGGGACTAGGTTCTACTCGGGAACCCCAAATTCAATTCTGTCAGATCTCTCCAAATCCAAACTGTACATCTCTACTTTATATACTGTTGTAGCTAAGCCTCATGTGAATAGACATATAGTGCATCTAACTTCCATAAGTTAGCAAAGATGACTGAAAGACATTGTTTTATAACTTGATGCACTTACTCATACATCTTAATTTTCATAAATAAAAAATGAAAGTGTTCAATTTAGGACAATGAACTTGAACTAAGTGACATAGGGAAAATGGATAATTAATATTGTACCATACTCTTTATTGCTATGAATCATATCCATCATATTGTTAAAAGTGTTTTTTTATCCTTTAAAAAAAATGTTCAGGACTTTGTCTATTACAAATGTAACAGACTATTTTATTTTAATATAAAGAGTTTTATAACATTTGAATTAAGTTTTGCAAGTTTTGTGCATAATTTAATGATTTAATTTTAACTTGTTTCTTCGCTGTGTATATTATAATAAGTGTTTAAGTTCTATATCAATTCTTTAACAGTCATTTACACTGACTATAACAATCCACCCATTCCTCATGTGTTAATTTGATAACAAACAATAAATGTACTAGGCTCTTCAGTGATAGGTTCTGGTGTTATTTATAGGACTTGGAAGCGGCTCACCAGAAAGAGGAGGCTGACCCCTATATAGGATAGAAAATACAGTAGAAAACTGGAAGCGCTCAAATAGAAATATAAAAAACACATAGATATTGGTCCCTTAGGGAAAAAATTACTATAACAATCTATCATATGACAATAAAATGAAATAAAAAAACAAATGACATACAATGTACAAAATAGGGCTAGCAATTGTCAATATCCCCTAAGGGCGAACACATGTATATGGACACTGTGGCCACAGATAATCCAACAAATAATTGCAGTCCGACTTAAAAGTAGCAGTTTAGTAGGTGCATAGGTGAAGAGCATCAACAGGTTAATAGCAGTATATTGTTATTCCATATGCACATTCCAAAAAGCTTCCAAAAGACAGAAGTAAAAGCTGAGATTTATATAGCAGTTTAGTAGGTGCATGGATAAATAGCAGCAGCAGGTTAATAGAGGTATATTGTTAATCCATATGCATAATCAGAACAGCTCCGCCTCATAATCAACAGAATATCTGTAAGGAAGAGTATAAAACCCCTTCAGTAGCTGTACCTGGAAGTGACGTGAGTGAGGGCGGAAGTGGATGTTTTTGCCGACACTTTCCAGGAAAATAAGAAATTCGGTCCCTCGCGGGCTTGCTTTGCTCGCCATGCTGCAGTTATATTCCTCCTCTATGCCCACTTGGATGGTAGGGAATGACTTTGGACACTGGCTGATGACGTCATCATACACAAATGGAAGGGGATCTATCTCACTCCATATCTGTATATTCAAAGTGAAAGCTGAGAATTGTTATCCATTAGTAAATTGCAGCAGTAGGTTAGTGGAAATATAGTAGCAATCTGTGTGTGCAGTCATTTAAAAAGATACAATGTAAGTATAGTGCAGCTAATAGCTCACAGGTGTGGCATGCTCGCTCTAATATACCTGTTCTGCCAGTGGAAACTGCTGCATGAAGTCGTGATGACCAGTAATAATGCTGATTAATAGTTACAGCCCGGATACGTGTCTAGTGGCACATCACTGGGCGTGTAGAGGCCTCTCCTATGATCCGGATGGAGCTGACTGCTGCTGTTAAAGTGTGCTGCTTGTATAAGGCACACTGTTGTGCTGTCCCGCTGAAAAGCATTGAAGCTGTAAAGTCGGCTGCTAAATAAACTTGTCAGCAGAGTGATCATTAATTATCATTAATTCGATAACACACTATTTTAATTCATGTTTACAGCTAGTGAAAGTTATGTTTTAGGATACATGGTTTAGATAAGTGATTCCCAAGGTTTATTAGGGTGCTGCCCCCTTAGTTCAAATTATTTCAGCACCTCATCCCACTAAAACCATTACTAAAAACTTTGATAAGCCATCACCAGACCCCAGAGCATAAGATTCAGGGTTTTTCACCTAACATTAGGTAACATTAGGTGATTAGTCTTCTCATGGATTCTTGCTTCCTAACTCTTGTGCCTATCAAAAGTGCATCACAAACTTGGATAAGCCATCACCAGACCCCAAAGCGTACCTGACCTGCCTCTACTTTTGAACTGCATACTCGGATATTCCATTAACATACCTGTACCTTGGACCAGACCAGACTGGCCCATGACTTTGCCCTAATGTTATGATTCCTGGAGGGAATCGATGGTATAAATGTAGAGCCAACTGATGACAGCCTTGAGGGCTGGAATGGATAGTACTAGTTGTGCTGTGGGCAAGAGGTGTGATGCAGCCTGTTGGCTGTAGGAGCAGCCTTGGGGGCTGGTTGTGACCTTTATAGTCATGGCCAATGGACTGGTGATGTGAAGCAGCCTTGGGGCTGCTGGAGCAGGCTTGGAGGCTGATTGTGACCTTTATAGTCGTGGCCAAGGGACTGATGGTGTGAAGCAGCCTTTGGGCTGTTGGAGCAGCCTTTGGGGCTGATTGTGGCCTTTATAGTCGTAGCCAAGGGACTAATGGTATGATGCAGCCTTGAGGGCTGATTGTGACCTGGGGCTCCAGGACTGTTGCAGCCTTTGGGTTGATGACACTCAGGTGAGGTATGCAACAGAACGTGGGGATGCTACCAGTGCCACCGGGATGACACTGGCAATGGTGTGCTAGATTGTGCACCTGGAATGCAGAGCTGCTACCAGTGCCACCGGGATGACACTGGCCACCGGATGGTGACAGACACTTCTTAAATAGGAAGCGCTCCATGCTGCCCAGATGATGCAAGCAGCACATGAGGATGGGATGCAGGTGGAGCCGCCTGGATGGGGTAAAAGGCACACATGAAACACAGCTAGACTGACTGAGGAACTCTTGACATCCTTGGACAAGGATGGGTGGAGATCTTGCTGGCCATCTAGATGAGCTGTACCTGAGAGAAGAGGACACCGGCTTGAGTAAGAAGCAGTGAAATGTACTGTTATTCCTCAAGTTAGCAGGCAGCTTCAGACGGAAGGCCACAGGATTGATATGAGAGATAATCCTAAATGGTCCAATTAATCTGGGACCTAATTTCTGCGATCATTGAAGGACATTAATATTCTTGGAAGACAACCACACCAAATCACCCACTTTGAAATTGCATGGTCGTTGATGTTTATCTGCCTAGATCTTGGCACACCCGAAACTTTCATCAGACATTGGCAAACTTTTTTCCAAACAGACCAGAGCCTCGCCACCGATGTGGAGGATGGCATACCATCTGAAACTGCCTCAAAGGAGTTTGCTCTAGGGTGCAGCCCAGAGTTGCAGAAAAAAGGTGAAACTGATGAAGAGGAGTGACAAGAATTAATAAATGCAAATTCTGCAATGGGAAGAAGAGACACCCAGTCATTCTCGTACTTGGAAACAAAGAATCGGAGATACTGCTCCAATGACTGGTTCATCCGTTCTGTCTGCCCATTTGACTGTGGATGGTACCCGGAAGATAGGCTGATGTTGATACCCAGGGCTGAGCAGAAATTCTTCCAAAACCACACCACAAACTGAGTCCCTTGGTTAGAAACGATATCCATCGGTAAGCCATGAAGTCTAAATATGTGGAGTACAAATAGTGAAGACAATTCTTTAGCAGAAGGCAGTTTGGTGAGTGGAACAAAGTGAGCCATTTTGCTAAAATGATCAACAATTGTCCAGGTGACAGAGAAGCGGGAGGAAGATGGTAGGTCCACTATGAAGTACATGGCAATATGGGTCCATGGTCTGGAAGGAGCAGAAAGAGGAAGCAGGAGCCTGGACAGAGTTGTGCGAGGAGACTTGTTGCAAGCACAGACATCACAAGCCAAAACTAATTCCTGAGTATCTTGACCCATAGATTGCCACCAGACCAAATGGGACAGCAACTCGATAGTTTTTGCAATTCCTGGGTGCCCTGATGGCTTGGAAGAATGGAAGTACAATTACACCGCTTTCTGAAATCTTTCCGGAATGAACAAGACCCCCTTTGGCATTTCTGCTGGAGCTTCCGACTGACAGGTACAAATAAGATCCGCAAGTTCCCTGGTCACAGCAAAATGGATACTAGAAGTAGGGATGATGGTTTCTTCCAGTCTGGTGAGTGATTGAACTGGTTGAAAACTGTGAGACAGTGCATCTGCCTTAACATTCTTGGAGCCAGGCCAAAACGAGATGACATAATTAAAACAAGTAAAAAATAATGCCCACCGAGCCTGTCTGGCATTCAACCTTTTGGCGGTCTCAATATAAGAAAGATTTTTATGATCAGTGAGCACCGTGACAACATGATTCACTCCTTCCAGCCAGCGCCTCCAATCCTCAAATGCCCACTTGATAGCCAACAACTCCCAATTCCCTACATCGTAATTCCTCACTGCTGAGGTGAATTTCCAAGAAAAATAAGCACAGGGATGGAGTTTGCCATCTTCAGGATCCTTCTGAGACAGTACAGCCCCCACACTGATCTCTGTGGCGTCTACTTCGACAACAAATGGGAGGTCAGTATTAGGTAGGATGCCAAAGAACTGGAGCGAAGGTAAAGGCAATCTTTAAGGAGTCAAAAGCTTGAAGAGCTGTGGCTGGCCAGTTTGCTATGACCACTTCTTTCCTGGTAAGCTCCACAATAGGCATGACTATGGAAAAGGAGGAGTCAATAAATCTCCTATAATAATTGGCAAATCCAAGGAAGCGTTGTACTGCTTTTAGATTGGTGGGCTGAACTCAATCTAAGATGGCCTTGACTTTGCTCGGATCCATTGAAAATCCTTGAGAGGAGATAATTTACCCCTGGAATGACACTTCTTGAACTTCAAAGTCGCACTTCTCAGGTTTTGCATATAACTGGTTCTCCAGGAGTTAACGCAGCACCAGTCTCAAGTGCTTGCGGTGTTCCTCAAGGGAGCTGGAATAAATTAGGATATCGAGGTGGACCACTGCAAATACCACAAGATACTCCCTCAACACATCAATAATGAAATCCTGGAATACAGCTGGGGCGTTTGACAGGCCGAATGGCATCACCAGATATTCATAATGGCTGGAATGGGTGTTAAAGGCCATTTTCCACTCGTCACCTTCTCCAATGCGGACCAGATTATAAGTGCCTCTGAGATCTATCTTGGAGAAGATGGAGGCCTCCCGGGGCTGATCGAATAACACAGAAATCAAGGGCAATGGATAGGAGTTTTTCACCGTGATATTATTTAAACCTCGAAAGTCAATGCACGGTCGAAGATGCCATCCTTCTTTTGCACAAAAAAGAAGCCTGCTCCGACCGGCGATTTGGATGGCTGAATGAATCCCTTCTCCAAAGCGTCCTAGATATATTCTTACATAGCCTTGCTTTCAGGAAGGGAAAGAGCATAGAGTCTGCCTTTGGGAAGCTTAGCACCGGGAAGGATATCAATCGCACAATCGTAGGAGTGGTGAGGAGATAGGGTGTCTGCCTTCTTCTTAGAAAAGACTTCTGCCAAGTCCTGATATGGAGTCGGAATCCTGGAAGCTGATCTGGATTGGACAGCAGCCGCTAGGCGAACAGGGAGAGTAAGGCAGGTAGATGCACAGGAATCACTCTACTGGAGAATTTCTCCAGTCGGCAAGTTGATGACAGGTTTGTGTCTTCTGAGCCAAGAAAGACCTAATACTAATGGAGCCAGCAGACACTGGAGTAATAAGAATGTAGGGCTCTGATGGGCAACTGTATGGGAGATGTTTGATTCAAAGAAGGAGATGTCCATAAAATTCCCTGCTGCACCGCTATCTAAGAATGCTGGAACAGAAACTTGGCCACCTTTTCCTTGACTGAATTTGAATTAGGACTGAATTTGTGGGAGAGACAGATGCAAGGCCTAGGTGTACCTCTCCTACGACTCCTAGACCCTGCCTTTTCCCGATTTAACAGGACAATTCAAGGCTGTATGCCCTTTTCCTCCACAGTATAAGCAGAGGCCCTGGGAGCATCTTCTTCATTTCTCTTTGGCTGGGAGCCAATAGGCACCATACTGCATAGGCTCTCCAGGATCTGGCTGAATTACCCAAACTGGAGACCAAGGAGCAGGTGTAGGAAGCTCCTTCTCCATTCTATGTTCTCTGATGTGGCGGTCAATACAAATGACTAGATGCATGAAGTCATCCAATGTCTCAGAAACGGTATGCTGGACAAGGATATCATTTATCTGGTCTGAGAGACCAAGGCGTAATTGACTTCGTAGCACAGGATCATTCCAACCGGAGTCATTTGCCCACTTACAAAACTCTGCAGTAATCCTCTGCAGCTCTTTGGTTTTGTGACAGGGACCAGAGTTTCGACTCTGCTAAAGCCGATGTCTGGGTCATCGTAGAGGAGGTCTAGAGTAGTGAAGAAAGCATCGACCATCTGCAGAGCACTATGAGCTGGAGGCAGAACAAAGACCCAGGTCTGAGGGTCATCTTGGAGCAAGGAAATAATAATTCCGACCCATTGAGTCTCTGATCCAGAAGAAGCGGGCCAAAGCCTGAATTATAGTTTGCAGCTTTCTCGGAAGTTAAGAATGTCCTTACGGTTGCTCGAAAAATGATCCAGCAGATTGAGTTTAGGTTTGAGTGGCCGAGCTGAGGCAGAAACAGAAACTGAGGGGGGAGCTGCCTGTGTCTTTTCTACCTGGAGAGAAAGTTCCTGGACCTTTTGTGTTAGGCCCTGTATTTGGGAAGCCAGAATTTGAGCTAGGTTCTGACCTGGCTCCATGATCACAATTCGTGTCTCTACAAATTTTTATGGCCGGTGATAATGTTATGATTCCTGGAGGGAATTGATGGTATAAATGTAGAGCCAACTGATGACAGACTTGAGGGCTGGAATGTATAGTACTAGTTGTGCCGAGGGCAAGAGGTGTGATGCAGCCTGTGGGCTGTAGGAGCAGCCTTGGGGGCTGGTTGTGGCCTTTATAGTCATGGCCAAGGGACTGGTGATGTGAAGCAGCCTTGGGGCTGTTGGAGCAGCCTTGGGGGCTGATTGTGACCTTTATAGTCATGGCCAAGGGCCTAATGGTGTGATGCAGCCTTTGGGCTGTTGCAGCAGCCTTGAGGGCTGATTGTGACCTGTGGCTCCAGGACCGTTGCAGCCTCTGGGCTGATGACACTCAGGTGAGGTATGCAACAGACTGTGGGGCTGCTACCAGTGTCACTGGGATGACACTGGCGACGGTGTGCTAGATTGCGCACCTGGATTGCAGAGTTGCTACCAATGGTGCTGGGATAACACTGGCGATGGTGTGCTAAGTTGCACATCTGGAACGCAGAGCTGCTACCAGTGTTGCCAGGATGACACTGGTGATGGTGTGTGAGGTTGTGCACCTGGAACGCAGAGCTGCTACCAGTGCCGCTGGGATGACACTGGCCACCAGATAGTGACAGACGCTTCTGGGATAGGAAGCGCTCCGTGCTGCCCAGATGGTACAAGCAGCACGTGAGGATGGGTGAGGTGGAGCTGCCTGGATGGAGTAAACGGCAGACACAAAACACAGCTAGACTGACTCAGGAACTCGACTGACAAGCAGAAGAAAGGAACCGGAAGTACGAAAAAATTTCTATCACCGGCATGGAGTGATGGACTGGCTGGAATTTAACAGGTACAAGGACCAAACAGAGCAAGTCTCCCTTAATGATAGACCAGTGTGCAGCTGTGCACAGACAGGGGAATTAATCAGCATGCACCTGACACTGCACACAGACAGGCAGTAATTAATGCAGTGCTTTAGGCTGGAAGATCCTGACACCTGCAAGTTTAGAAACTCTGGCCCTGATTCAGAGGCGCTCGCAAAAAGTGAGTGCTCTCTCTGAATCAGGGTGGCTGCCTGCTTTTTTAGTTGCGGCCTCCTGGCCGTTCACATAGCTGTGGGTTACCACCCACAGCTTATGCAAGCGGCCAGGTGATGGTCGTGATGGTCAAGACCATCGCGACCATCAGGCTTGCGACGAGACCCTTGCAGTAGGGTCTCGTTGCCGCAAGCCCCAGTGGACTTCCTGCTCTAATAGAGCAGGAAGTCCACCTAATGACATCACAAGTGATGTCACTAGGGCCGCCCACAAATGGCGGGCGTTCCTACAGGAACGCCTCCATTTGCCCAGCCACCCCCCTGCCCCACCTTCCAAATGGAGCGAGCTGTCAATCAATATCGACAGCCGCCCCTTTTAGATGCGAGCACCAGAGCGAGTGCTTTTTGCACTTGCTCTGGGGCTCGCGCAGTGTGCATACCGTGCGTATGCACTTCCTAACAATCGACCCGCTTGTGAGCGGGTCTGAATCAGGACCACTGTTACCAGACCTTTGGACCGAATTTCACTTGCTTCTGTCTTTGTCCCACACTCGTGGATATTCAGCTATATGGAATTAACTGGATTTGCTCTCTGTCTGACACCATTGTGTAATGCTGCATACACACAGGCCCTGATTCAGAGCCGGACGCTCTGAATCAGGTCCATCCTTCCTGATTTTAGAGCGTCCTCCTGGCCGCTCGCATAGCTGTGGGTGACCACCCACAGCTATAGTGAGCGGCCAAAAAGATGGTCGCAATGGCCAAGACCATCGTGACCATTGGGCTTGCGACAAGACCCTTGTGGTAGGGTCTCATCTGCTGCAAGCCCTGGAGTGCTTTTGGCTCTATCAGAGCCAAAAGCACTCCCACTGACATCACTTGTGATGTCAGTGGGGCCGGCCCCAGATGGTAGGCGTTCCCATGGGAATGCCTCCATCTTGCCAGCCACGCCCCCGGCACGCCCACCAAAGGGGCGTGCTGTAACTCACCATCGACAGCACACCCCCTTTGTAACGAGACCCATAGCGACGGCTTGGCCGTCACTATCCGGGTCTCGCGCATGTACACGACGGAGCAGGGTCCATCGTGCGCATGTGCACTGGCCCAACATCGACCCACTTGCAAGCACTCAGCGCTCGCGAGCAGGTCTGAATCAGGCCCACAGTCAGATATACTGGTTGATATAAATGATAACGATATTGTTTATTGTTTGATTGTTTATGTCAACCGGAATATTACCCCTTTCAATGACCAAACGATGGTCGATGCGCGGGCACAAATGGTCGATATAGATGTCGACCATCACCCATGCATGCAGGCCAACATGGTCGATATCGACCATGTTTGCCTGTTTACTATAGGGAACAAACAAAAAAATAAAAAAACAAAAAAATGGCAGCTGCTCAATCAATCTAGCAGCACTAATCAGGTGCATGAAAGGGAGGGGTCATACTAAGTAGAAAAAGGAGGGGGGTTTAACCCCCTATTGTTCCTCAGCACACTGAATAGTACCTGCAACAATATATGAAGACTATATGGTCATAGAAATCAGAGATATTAGTTGCATGCATTTGCAAATACATGGGAAGCTGCTAGGCCACGTCACGGCTTCTCTGTCTCTAGCAGTCCCTAACACTAAGGGGTTCACATCCGGGGCGCAGTGCACCCCGAAAAACATCCAGCCCTGGACCCCCCCAGGGCATCACACGAAAAATGGAAAAAGAGTGACAGTGCAGTGTAAAGTATAGCTGTGTAAGACTAATTAATGAGTGTTGGAAAAAGGGGTTAAAATATATTTAATTATTACATGAAAAAAATACAAACATAATATGTGATGTAAAAAGCAACTATGTGTATTAAGTGGTGATGCCATGAGGGGGCCCAGCCAGACCAGCCCCGGGGGTCTTATGCCCGAACGCTCACCCCAAATGTAAATTATATCAATTATAAGGCCTCATGATAAAGGCACATATAAATTTTGTCAAATGTAAGGCCTCCTGATAAAGGCACATACATAAATGCATCCACATTGAGAGCCAGCTTACCTGGGAGTCACCCCTGGGAACTCCAACTAGCACTACTAGTGAGACCCCCGGGGCTGGTCTGGCTGGGCCCCCTCATGGCATCACCACTTAATACACATAGTTGCTTTTTACATCACATATTATGTTTGTATTTTGTTCATGTAATAATTCATATATATCTTAACCCCTTTTTCCAACACTCACAGCTATACTTTACACTGCACTGTCACTCTTTTTCCATTTTTCGTGTGTTGCCCTGGGGGGGTCCAGGGCTGGATGTTTTTCGGGGTGCACTGCGCCCCGGATGTGAACCCCTTAGTGTTAGGGACTGCTAGAGACAGAGAAGCCGTGATGTGGCCTAGCAGCTTCCCTTGTATTTGCAAATGCATGCAACTAATATCTCTGAATTCTTTGACCATATAGTCTTCATATATTGTTGCAGGTACTATTCAGTGTGCTGAGGAACAATAGGGGGTTAAACCCCCCTCCTTTTTCTACTGTTTACTATAGGAACCATGGGTCGTTAAAGTAGTTGGGGGGTTGCTGCATGTGCTGGATGTTCGATCCAGCACATGCAGGACATTATCGTTATCTGACTGTCGAGCAGTCTGGCCCTCCATAAGTCTGCCGTTCAGGATAACTCATGTATCCTAAATGTGGACTGAGGGTCTCATTCAGACCCGCTTGCAAGCGCTGATACGCCCGCAAGCGGGTCGATGTAGAGGCCCTGCACACGCGCAGGTGCTGCACTGCGCATGCGCAAGCTCTGGAGCGAGAGAGAAATTCTCTCGCTCCGGGGCTTACTACAAAAGGAGCGGCTGTCAATGGTGATTGACAGCTCACACCGTTTTGTAGCCAGGGCGTGGGGGTGGCTTGCCAAACAGAGGTGTTCCCGATGGAATGCCTCCCATTTGGGGGCGGCCCCCCTGACATCACTCATGATGTCAGTGTTGAGCTTCTGGCTCTAATAGAGCCGAAAGCTCACTGGGGCTTGCGGTAGATGAGACTCTAACACAAGGGTCTCATTACAAGCCCCAATGGTCGCGAAGGTATTCACCACTGCGGCCATCAACCTGGCCGCTCGCTAAAGCTGTGGGTGGGCACCCACAGCCTAGCAAGTGGCCAGGAAGCCAGGTAAGAAAATAGATGCGGCTGTCCTCATTCAGAGCGAGCGCTCGCATTTTGCAAGCACCTCTGAATGAGGTCCTGAGTCTCTCTACATGCTTCTGTGGATTAGCTGTTAATAGAAAACTATGTGAACTGGTGAGAGATGTGATTATTTATCTGAACATTTTTGTATTTAGACTTCTGCACAAAATAACAGTTCTTGTATTAAAATAATCAATTATAGTAGCCACATGACGTTGTCTGATTTAGAAGCTGAAGGTATACTCTTCAAGGAGAAACTACAGTATGTACTACTGGTAGTTATGTGTCTAATGAGCAACTCTATTTCCAATTATTGAAACCGAAAAATCATGTCACTCTCAGATTACTTCCGAGAAAAAAAAGATCCCTAGGGGCTATAGAATAAAAAACACACCAACTGTTCGGAAATACAATGAAGACTACTGCAGTAAATGGGTAGCTATATTGAATAAATGCAGCTTTGATCTGATCCTTCTGGTGATTGAGGAGTCAGCAAGAGAACTCAAAGCTGCAAGATATAACATTGTGACCTTTGAGACATCCCATATACAGCAACTTAGGAGCGATCAATCCACTAAATGGATGGATAAACTCCAATTACAAGTAGACACATACAGGTAAGCTTTGCATAAATTCAAACGTGATAAATTAAATAAGGTCAAAAGAGATTACAGTGAGTGCAGAGTCTACAATTGGGCTACAAGTACGACTTCCAGACCCAGTTTTAGAAAGGGGTGGAGAGACAGGAAATCAGCACTGGACACTGAGACCTCAGGTCTGTCTGATTCCACTGTTAGTGATACCGAATGTGCAAGGGGAGCAAGTTCCTTTTCACAAAGGCCCCCTTTAGGGGTAATAAACCATGCACAGCGGGACCCCCAAAAATAAAAAACTGCACTAGGCGAAGCATACAGTGAAATAGGAAGAAAAGGCAGAAGGGGTGCGAGGGGCAAGAGGACATAGTGTTTAACCTCTCATCCAGATCCCTTACTAATAAGGGTGGGGGGGTAGTTGTCCAGGACTTGACATACTACAAAATAGAAGTATACTCTCAACTCTCTGACAACAAAGTGTATAGAGAATTAACTAGTGATCCCGCATGCATATTTCAACAAGAACTGGCTTCCTTGTTAAAACTGGCTGTGGACGATGGTATACTCTCATCCCCAGTAGCAAAACCACTTGAAAAAGAATGGCCACGGGTACCCATTCTGTATACTGTACCCAAGATTCATAAAAATGCAGAGAAAGCACCAGGACGCCCCATAATTTCAGTCAGGGGATCACTCTTCTATAAATTATCACAATACCTAGACCACTTTCTTCAACCAGTGGTCCAAGCACAACCAAACTTTTTAAGAGATACTACATCTCTGATCAATAAACTACTGGACATTGTTCCGTTACCAACTGACTGTCTTCTCTGCACAATGGACGTCACAAGCCCGTATACTAATATACCACATGATGCAGGCTTGGAGGCAGTGCATAGATTCATAACTAATAACAGTGAATACCGGGGCCAAGATATTTAATTATTTATACAACTTCTTGTGCTAATGCTCAAATGCAACTATTTTCTGTTTGATAATTGTTTTTTTCTCCAGCTTCTAGGCTGCGCAATGGTGTCCTGCGTCGCACCTTCCTTTCCGAACATCTATATGTTCCATACTGAGAGGAACCTATTTTTGGAGAATCCTGATGTGGCTAAGTACATCCATTTTTTTACACGATATATAGATGACTTGTTCATTATTTGGTCGGGCTCTAAAGAAGAGTTTGAACACTCCATGCATCTAATTAATCAGCAAGATGCCCACATCAAGTTTACTTGGAACATTGACAATACCAAGATACACTATCTTTATGTATTGATCTCCAAAGAGGGTGCGGACTTGCATACCACCATATATAAGAAACCGACGGACAGGAATACTACTCTGTGAACTGACAGCCATCTTCCAAGGCCCCTCAAACAAGGATTACCCTTTTCCCAATTGTTCAGGGTGCACAGAATCACAGACAGCCCAGATGTTGCCAAAAAAGAGATGGATCACATGATTGAGCAATTTATTGCCAGAGGATATAAAGCTACAGAATTAGCTGATATCAAAAAGAAAGTCCTGTCTATGCCCAGGCAAGAGACACTCAAAGATAAACCTAAAAGTACTAAAGACAGCCACATTACTTGGGTCACCCAATTTAGCCATCTCAGTCCACAGATTACCAAAGCCTCAAAGGGACAATGGCACATTGTGGCTGAAGATCCCACATTACCAGTACTTGCCAACACATCCTTGATGCCATGCTACAAACGACCCAAAAACATCAAAGACTGGGTTGTGAAAACAGATATCTCAAACCTGGGAGCTCCCGTCCGAGAGCACTTTATGAGCCGAAGACTAGGGTGTTATAAGTGCATCAATTGCACTAAGTGTAACTATATGGACGTTGGGAATTCTTTTGCGCATCCACACACCAGCAGGAGATATTACATTAAACAGGTTCTGACTTGCACCACCAAGTTTGTGGTATACATAATTTGGTGCCCTTGTGAGCTAGTATACGTGGGTAAAACCACTAGACAATTTAAAGAGCGAATGGCGCTCCATCGGTCTGCCATCAGAGCAGCCCTAGAGGGCAAAGAACAGGCACTTTAAAGATCTGAGAAATGGATTAGCCATCCTCAAATATAAAATCATTGACAGTGTACCCATGTCACCTAGAGGAGGGGATAGAGGTAAAGCTCTCTTTCGCCTGGAAACGAAATGGATCCATACTTTGAACACCGTGACTCCAAATAGCCTCAATGAGACTCTTTCCTTGACTTGTTGCTTATAAATATTTCCTACCTGTTTTATGGGAGAGCACAGCTTGCTCGGTTGCTAGTGATTAGTAATAATCATTGATTATTGTTACTAACATATTGGTACTTGCTTTCAGGAAGCAGTACTTATTTCATATTGTTGACATCTATTTCATGTAGTCTCACACAAGTGTATTTTTTCCTTACAGAGTTCTCTACGTTGTGCTCTCATGCAGCTATAGTCATCATTTCACACATAACCCTTGATATAATGGGGATGATTTATGGACATACTTAGAGGTATGGCATTTGTTATTTTTCTTATATACACCGGCGATGTTATGTGCATTTGACCATTTATCTCTGCTTGCTTGCATTTTTTTTTCATGTATATATATCCCTCCTTGTTTTATCTCTATCTCTCTTATTGCTTGTTTTCATTAATTGATTTATGTGATTTATGTGGTGATCACATTTTCTATCCAGCACTCCTTGGTTTAATTGTAGGCCAGTCAACTTGGTTGTTCTGGTGCTGTTAGCTGCAGGACGTTAGGAAAGGGTGTCTCCATAAACCTGCAGTCCTGGCAGCTGGGGGAGGATTGTTGTTAGTTACCTCCTGTTGTTATGGGTGAATCAGGACTCCCTTGATGTCATTGATGGGCGACTGAGTGCGCCGGATGTTGTGGGATGCAGCACCTGCAGCGTGCGCAGGATGGTGTATCCACTTGGGTGATTGGTGAAGGGTTATTTAAAGGTAAGATTGTAAATGTATGTTTATGCCTGTTGATGGTGTATAAGTAAACCGAAACATTGCAGAAGTGTGACTACTTACATTATTGTACTACAAGTCCCGGAGTGCCTCCCTAACTTGCTGAATGTCAAGAATGCTGTCTGTGAGTTACCTGTCTCAGGTGATGAGTGGGATTCAACAGAGACCGACATGACTGGAACCACAGATGACATAGATAGCTCTATTGCAAGATTTATGTAGCAGTGAGAACTGCCTTCGATGATGAATGACAGGAACTTGGAGGAACCGGACTGGGACCGGCAGGAAGACTTGTTGAGTTCAACTGGTGAACTTGGAACTTGACTCTGGACTGGAATAACGTGGATTGAATTGAAGAACTTGGAACTTGACTCTGGACTGGAATAACATGGATTGAACTGATGAACTTGGAACTTGACTCTGGACTGGAATAACATGGATTGAATTGAAGAACTTGGAACTTGACTCTGGACTGGAATAATGTGACAATGGCTGAAGGGAAATCAGGTAATGCGGAGACGAGGGCTAAACAGGGTAATCCAGAAATGGTGTGATTTAGGTGCAGGCTGGATAGGGTAATTGGGAATAACAGGTTCAGGAAGGAATGGGTAGGTTTGGGATTTTAGGTTCAGTGAGGGAGTGGGTAGGTAGAAGGAGCAGGAGTTGATCCACAGCAGGAAGCACGATGCATGTTTGCAAGGGTGCCAGGGACCAACCAGGAGTAGGGCTATCAGAGCACAGGAGCACAGGAACTCACTATTAGCTGATGCTAGCAGGACGTCTGGATTGATAGGTATTGCTGTAGCAGGTTTTCTGGATGCACTGGGGGTTGCTGTAGCAGGTTTTCTGGATGCACCAGGGGTTGCTGTAGCAGGTTTTCTGGATTGCACCAGGGGTTGCTGTAGCAGGTTTTCTGGATGCACCAGGGGTTGAAGTCAGCTGGAGTCAGGGATATACTAGAACACAGAACAGCACGAACCATACACCACGGAAGTAACGAGATGTTCAGGCCCAGAATGCTATCAAGGGAGGATATATATATCCTGGGTCTGGCAGCAATTGGAGGATATGGACAGGTGGTCTGGCAGTAGCATTCTGAGTGGTGGAAGGCACAACATGCAGAGGGAGTATTCATCTCTGCAGCACTGAGTCAGAACTGCACCTGTGATTCCAATCAGGGTAGCAGTGTTCACAGACAGGAAAGGACCCATGTGAAATAATCACTGTGAAAGGAATGCATAGAGAAGTGCTGCAGCAGCATGATCAGAACAGGTCCTCCAGGCAAATTACACACACAGATCCATGGAGACAGCTGGCAGTGGTAAGTCAACAGGCAAAAGGTGAAAACTAGGCATGGTCCTGACACTGAATAGTAGCCACATGACAGATACCGTATATTATACAATTTATACTGATTTGTCTTGTATATGCAGACACAATTAATATTTTGAATAACTTCTCCTGGGAAACACACTACAATACTAATACAAGCCAATTGGAATTAGAGACCTTCTTAAACTGTACCATATACTTCACTCTATTATCCATATACACCCCCAATCATCTGTCACCATTTCCTATATCCCATTCCCTGATATTTCTCCACTGGCTCAACCTGACCCCTCTCCATTCTCTCGTTCACTTCTGCTCAGGTCGGCTGTGATGATGTCACATCACCCCATGTGTAGTCTCTTTCCACTTCCTATTGTTGCCCTCGCCGCACATAGGTATAAAGACCCTGATTTGCAAATGCATAGATGTCCTGACTTAAGCTGACCCATGTAATAAAAATGAACAAATGATGACATATCAGTTCCCCTTTGTGTACTTCTGGGTTGTTACCACTCAGCACAGATTATAATACAGATAAAAAGGTGATCCTCCATAGGCTGTCAGGGACAGGGGCCGCCAGAGAGGAGGCAGTGCTGTGTGTTACAGTAAAAGTCTGCACAGCTTCTAGCTTAAAAGAAACAGTCTGCACTCTTGTCTTTTCTTGCCTATCCCAGAGCCCCTGATACACCCCTTAGCATTGACATAGTGTGATCCAGCGCTCAGTACTGCCCACTTTGGGAATCGCTGGTTTAGATCAGGCTTTACCAATTCTAGGACCACTAACAGCTCATATTTTTCTCATCTATCCAGAGCATACAGTAGGTGTATTCCTTGACTGGTTTGCGCCACATCCTCACCTTGTCCTATTTGTTTCCCTGTGGATTCTCTGGGGAGACATGCACTGTTATTTGTCCATGAAGAACAGGGTTGAGATACTTTGGGGGTTATAGAAGTGGAGGTGTTGCCCATAAAAAACCAATCAGATTTAATTTATCATTAATCTAGCAACTTCTAGATGATAATAGATATAATCTGATTGATTGCTATGGGTGACACCTACAGTTTTATAAACTTTAGTAAATATACCCCTTTGGGTTTGTGCCCATTGTATATGGATATATGTTTTGGACAGTTACAGTTGTATTTTGAATATAGCCAGTTAGTACAAACCACAAAATTTAATTTAGTGAAAGATCCAGACAGATTTAATCCATCAGAATGCTTGGCAGTTACATTATCACTTTTTATAATATGGAAAAGAATTTAATGAAAAAGGAGAGAAAATCACCCTATAAACATGAATGAGTCAGTGTGTGCTGCTTGCTTAGCTTGCTAGCACACTTCTTTTCACATTATTAACTTCAAACTGAAGTAGGATCATCTAATACTGCCCAAAAATATAGGCTTAGGTATCCTGCATAACAGGATCCATAACAATTTTGATAACAATAACCATTTCTTCATTTAATGGTAATCAACTGGAAAGTACTTTTATATATCTAGAGAAAAGTATTATCCAAGAATACAGTATATTGTCATTTTGGTTAAAACTAGATGTGATCAGAATTGCCGGTCACTGGGATTCCGGCATTCAGAATGCCGATGCCGGAATCCTAACATTTGTCAGAATACTGGCACCGGCATCCCAACCGTTGGAATCCCAAAGGTAAGTACTAGGGTTAGGGGGAGGGTTAGGAGTCAGGGTTAGGCAATAGGGGAATGGTTAGGCTGTGGGAGGGAGATTAGGTTTAGGTTGCGGGGAGGATGGGTTAAGACTAGGCACTAGGGGGGAGGTTATTTACCTGGGGCTCTGGCATTTTAACCCGATCAGGATGCCGACATCGGGATTCTGACTGCTGGGATCCCAAGTGCCGGCATCCCATACTTAAACTGTTAATACAACTGATTGCATACTAATTCCATTTGCCATTTATTCTTCTGCCTCATTACATGTGTATGAAATCACCCAAAGTCATGTACAACTTCAGGATATCTTACGGTAACCATTCAATATCGATTTCTATTATGGATAGTAGTGTGTAAACTTTAAAAATGCAAGATTGAAATACATCACATTTGTATGTATAGTATTTGTACAACATTCAAAAACAAAAAATATGATTTCCTAAAAAGAAAATATGGTTGGAACGGGCCTATGAAACTCCTGTTTTCCTCTCTGGTACTTCCCAGTGTCTTTTGCCTTTTATAATTATAGTTACTAAGAATAATAAACAGCAAATCTGGGTGTATCTAGCAAATAAAAGCATGGGGATTTTGTTCATATTTTGATCAAAACATTTAAGCTTGCAGCCCATCATCAAGGGACCCCAATACTTTGCAAATTCATATATGAGCATATATGCCCAACACACCTTTCTATGGCAGTTAAATGCACTCACTGTAACATCTAGACAAAGGCTGGCTTGTGAGCCACACCCAACTGGGCCTTTTATATCCTTGATTAAAAACAGCCATGATAGCAATAGGCAATATTTGGAAACAAAACAGAAAAGAAATATACCTTTAGTTTTACCCATATTGTACAAGGTACCAGCTGTGTGGTAGTATTTATGTCATTTATGTATACAAAACAGAAAGACTTTTGCTTTTGGTGCTTACAATAATATATGTCAAATCTGATTGTATACATAAATGGCATTTATACTGCCACACAGCTGGTATCATGTACAATATGGTTATAAGCAAATGCAGTTGTGTCTCTTTTTCTATTTTAATACAAAGGTATTAGCATACACTTTAATATTTCTATTGTTCTTAAGAATCTACAGTACAAACAAAAATACAAAAAAATGCCACATTTATAAATAAATATACAGGTTGAGTCCCCCATATCCAAATATTCCAAAATACGGAATATTCCGAAATACGGAATAATTTTGGCATGACTGAGATAATGAAACCTTTGATTTTTGATGGTTCAATGTACACAAACTTTGTCTAAGGCACAGATGATTAAACATATTGTATAAAATTACCTTCAGGCTCTGTGTATAAGGTGTATATGAAACATAAATGAATTTTATTTCTGTACACAAACTTTGTTTGACTTTGAACCACAAAATTATTGAATATATTGTATAAAATTAGATGCAGGCTGCGTGTATAAGGTGTATATAACACATACATGCATTGTGTGTGTATATTTGGGTCCTATTCCCAAGATATTTCATTATGGTAAGCAATTATTCCAAAATACGGAATATACCGTTATCCAAAAAAACCCTGGTCCCAAGCATTTTGGATATGGGAGACTCAACCCGTATCTAAAAATTAAAAATGTAATATATCTTGTTTATCTTGTATATCTTACTATTAAAAATTAATATTAAAATAAAAAATCTTAAGATTAAAAATATCTTGTTTATCTATGTAATATTATCTGATGGACATGCCAAAATAGTAATCACTTTTCCTAATGCATGTATACTGTAGTAAGTGTCTATCATTATGTGATAATTTGACTTTATCTAATGACTTCATGTGCAATTTAAGAACCTCTGCAACCGTATATTTATTACATATCAGTCAAACAAAGCAATAAATAAGATTTTTCAACTCATTTCTACTACAGTGCAACTTAATATAAATTAGCATTTTCTAATTCATAAGCTACCCATGTATCTTTGTATTCCTGTTATCAGGATGTGGTTAGTTTTCTATTCATACAATTTTTAACGTTATCTTCTCCTTTGTTGGCTACAACTGAGATAAAAATGCAATTCCAAAACTTTCACAGATATCATGTCCATTATTTCTGAAAAAAATAATCTTTAACACACATGGGTATTGTTCATAGTGACATAAATAATGTGTTTACTTAAATAATACTAAAAATTATAGGTGCCACATTTTGTACTTTACAATAGTGTTGCTGAAAGTAGTAAATCCACTTGCCAAGAATTAAATATACATCTTAGTTGGACTTTGGACTACCACATAGATTCATTATACCTTGTTCTGCAGTCTGTAAATATTTGGAGCCAGGACCAATTATTATTTTACTCTAAATCTTCACTGGTAAAAATTGCAATTTGAGAGGATGTCCTGCATTATTACAATTTGGAGAAAAAAGCTCAGAGCTCTGTTCAGGTAGTTTTATAAGTTAAACCTGGTTTATGGTTTAGGCTTGAATGGCAATATGGACTTATGTTAGAGCTATGCTTATAGCTAGAGTTAAATTTAAGGTCCTATCCTTGTACTAATGTTATAGAGTGTCACAACATGACTTAACCCAGCGCTCACTTACCAGGACCGGCAGCGCTGTTCACTGCGATCGGCAATGGACAGGGAGTCCCTGGCACCAGCTGCAGTAGCACTCTCCCTGGCTGGCTTCTTCCCCCCGGCATTACAGGCAGCCATGGATTCCATAGGGACACACACACTATTCTGTTTAAAATTTAAAGGAGCATGCATGCCTAAAACTTGAAATCACGAATGGTGCCTAATTTGAACTCCACCTATACAAGGAAGTTCTTGGGGAAGCTCCTGTGCCAGAGTATAGGCTCTCATACTGTACTCAGGCATTATAGTTTCAGTGTTTCCCAGTGCTCTAGCTGTGTGTCTTGGTTCCTGCCTTCACTGCGCTCCATCCCTGGTCCCTGCCATTCTAGTGTCTGCTTTGTGTTTCTGTTCTAATACCTGACCTCAAATTCAGCTCTGACCCAGTCTGCCGTCTAGTGTCTAACCACCTCGCAGCAAGTCTCTGAATACCATCATCAGTGCCTACCACATAGGAACCCAGACAGAGGGCGATGACCTGTGTGTCGGCTGCAGAGAAACTCAAACTTCCTTGCGGGGGTCCCTGGTGAATACCACCAGCATGTTAGACTCTACACCTCTGTTTTGGATCGCTGCCAATCCTAAAGTATGGGTTAGCATCCATTAAGCCATCCGTGAGTTTGTGACATATAAATGTTGATGCTACAAATTAGAAATTAGGATAATTAAGAGTATCATACAGTATATATTTTATGTTAGGCTACCCATACTCCATACTAGATCTTTTAGCAATCTGTATGCTTCTTTTGTACAGTTGATCAGTCTTGGAGTTCTATGCTGCTTCTTTTATCCGCTGGCTTAAGGTTGAACTTTTCATTGTTTTGAGTGCCTTTAGTGGCAGATGAAATACTGATGCTGGAAGGCCAGCAGATGGAGATCCCAACAGGGTAAGTATTAATCCTATCCCTACCACTCCCCAACCTAACCTTCCCCCCTAGTGCCTAAGCCTAACCTCCCCTAGGGGTGCTTAAACCTAACCCCCCTTCCCACACACCTTAAACCTAACCCTCCCGGGGGGGTGCCTAACCCTGTCCCCCTGGGAGTCCCTAAACCTAACCCTCCCCCTCCTATGGCTAACAGCTCCCGATGCCCGGATTACCAACGCTCAGTATGCCGGGCATTGGGATTTTGGTATGGGACTAATGATAGGCATCAGTATTTAGATGCCTATGATTAGTCCCATGCCGGGCTTTCACTGTCGGGAAGCTGATCACCGGCTTTCTGACTATATCCCCCTTTAGTATTCATTTCTTTGCATTTGTATGGTTTAATTTGTTTGAGATAGGATCTTCATGTTCTATCAGGTCTTTCTTGACCAATTTGTAAAACATGCTAATGTGGCTTAATTTTGATTCTAAATGGTAAAACTTTGAAGAGTTTTTAGACCTAATTTGGAGGTCGCTTCATATTTAGAAATGATCATGGACTCTTTCTTTGCAAAATGCCTCTTTAAAGTAAGTTTACTGGTAAATTTATTCAGATCTATAAACATCTTGAACTTCTTGGATTTTTGAGTGGGAGCAAAGGGAAATTTCAAGTTTTTATAGTGGGTGTGATGAGAGATTAAAGATTCCTTGTGAGACAGGGTCCTTTTCATTTCTTGTTGGTTTCTTTGCTTATATTTTCTTACTCTCTCCTCATTGCCTCTTCTTGGAGAAGAGATATCTTTTGAGATATCCTTTCACTTTTTTTTAATGGATATTTCTTGTACGGGTCTTTGGAAGAGTCCTAGGGGGTAGAAGATATAAAATTGCTGTCACTGATTAATCTAATCTTAATGTAGAAAATCTGTTTCTGAGTGTCACATCTTTACAGATGGGTGATTTCTTGTGAGTTCTTCTGGGATTCTGGTGAATGTTCATCCATTATGTTCCAATGTCAGGATGCAGCCTGGGATCAGCTGCTACTCACCTCTGTGCTGGATTCCTTGGGATTAGGTGTTTATTCGCTGGTAGTGGAGGTGAGTGGTGACTGAGTACTCTCCCTATGGTCTCCTAGGGCTTCCGTGTGTGCGTCCTGGTTTCCAGGGTGCCTGGCATGGGCGCAGCCATGTTGGTCCATATCACCTGACTAGTCTCTCCCAATGGTAGTCCTGTGGTCACTCAGCTGATCCTCTGATCTAATGACCAGCTACCCAGGGGTATTTAAGTCTGACTCCAGGAACAGGAAACTGCTGTTCAACTTCACTGTTCCAGTCACTTGTGATACTCACCAAGTGTTGCTCTGTGCTATTTCCTTTGCAGTATTGCTTCAGCCTACTCACAGTTCTCCAGTAATTCTTGTATTAGCTCCCATGCTAATTCGTAGTCTGAGACTTTAGTTCTCTCTCAAAAGTCCAGTGTTTTATGTTGTATTTCCTGGGTATCTATTAGTGTGCTGCTAGCTCTTCTGCAGCTTCCCTGTGTTACTGAGGTGTCAGGTTTCCTGCTCATTTCTACTTAGTTCTCAGCTGGATCTATAGCAATCCCCAGTACATGCCTGTGTCCACTTATCTCTGTGTCTTTCTGTGCAAATCAGCACCTGAATCTGTAGCAGTTCCCAGTACATTTCCCTGTGTTCTCAAGCAAACCTGTGATTAGAATCTCTTCATTCTCCGTTCATCTCCAGTGTTCAAGTATTTAGTTCATATCCAGTGTTCAAGTGTTCAGTGCATCTCCAGTCTTCAAGAATTCTGTGCATCTCCAGTGTTTAAGTATTTAGTTAATTGCCAATATTCAAGTTTTCAGTTCATCTCCAGTGTTCAAGTATTAGTTTATATACAAATTCTTTTAATATAATTCCGGTCTTTCTGCCACTCCCAAGTGGCCTCTGGGCAGGTCTATCCAAACCTGGGTTTGTCCACAATAGGGAGATCTAGCTGTCACTTACCTAGTTGTTTCCCTAGTCACCCTACCCCCCTGGCTCACTGTCCTCCACAGAGGAACGCTTGCACCGGATCGTGACATCCAGTCTGTGTTTGTTTAGATTTAAATCAGCTCCAGCCTTTAGCTCTGTTGGTCTTGTAATCCATATTAGCTCTGAAAATGTATTTTCTTTATTCATAATTACCTTATCCTCTATTCTATTCAAACAGATACACTATAGTCATTAGGAAAATAGTGGATAGAGTGCCAGAGTGCTATTCTGATCCATGAGAGGTTTCTGTCCACCCTGAGCTTGCCTTTGGAGGCCTGCATTATGGTTTGACAGGTTTACCACCCCAGTCAAACTCCCCACCTACCATTCTTGACTCTTGATGGTATTGTACTCAGAACTGTAGTAAGCAGATTAAGGCAGTAAATGCTAAGTGCCTGTAGTACTGGTGTCATCCTGCAGGAGATGATTATATTGGAGTGCTGTGCAGTACTGATAGATGGATTCACCAGCATGTAGTGGGACCCCTGCTTGAATAGGTGCAAAGTGCAGAACATAAACTACAAAAAAGAGAATAGCGCTTGAGGGGGGATACACATTTATTATACAGAATGATAAATCAAAACTCAAAAGTGAGATATACAAAATATATTAAAAATATAAACATAAATAAAAAACATGACTAAAATTTGTTATCTGTAATAAAAATATAGCTTGAAATATGTAAATGTTGAATAGTGTCCTTGTAGCTGCAATGTGCCTGTAGACTAATACTTATATAATAATTGTCCAAATGGTAACAAGAAGCTGCCTTCTCACTGATTTGTTAAATGACATTAAGTCTCCTATGTAAAGAATTTAGCACAAACGGACAATCTACAGGCACATTGCAGCTACAAGGACAGAAGAGATAAAACCTGTGGCAATCCCAGCAAATATGAAGAAAGACTGCACACACTAGCTCTTTCTAATGGGATGTGCTACCTAGCTGAGACTTAGTACTACAACATAGAAAAAAGAGAGAGACCAGATGCACCATACAACCATTAATATTTATCCATCATATATGAGGTTTTGGCATAAATTTGGCCAAAGTTATGAGCTTACCCACCAATGTCAAGGTAACCTCATCGGGTTAGTCCCTAACACTAGGGGGTTCATGTCTGGGCCGTGGATCACCCCCAAACCATCCCAGCCAAACCACCCCAGGGCACCACACAAAATAAAATAAAAAATAGCAGTGAAGTGTTAGGTAAGTGAAAGTGGCTGCTTAGTGTTGAAAGTGTTAGAAAAATTAAAAATAAATGTGTGAAAATGTAACAAATAAAAAACACACATATTTATGCCAAAAATCTCGTATGTGATACTTGTATTGTGGATTGGAATTGGTAAATCAGGTTGTCCAACATGTTGGATTTCACAGACAAATCAGGGCTGTAGATTGCTAGTGTATGGTAGCGATCAGCTGATTTGCAGACATAGCTAGTAAAATAATGAGCTTTTCAAGAATGGCAAATCTGTCTTTATTGAAAACTACCTGCAAATCATTAAAAAATATGTATGTATGGGCGCAGCTTTGTGTATTCTGCAATCTTTAAATCAGGGTAAAAAAATCACAGAATCTGTGAATCATTTGTTTGTGATTGCTGATATAACATGAGAGAACATAAAAAGCTTAGGAGGCCAAACCATAAATGTTCAAAGTATACACATACTATTTAAATTTAGACATGTAGCTGCATTGCATTACAATAAATTCTTATGCATTCTTACCATAATTGTCACAAACAGGATATCAGAAACTATAAAAAAACTGGCACCTTTTTTTTAAAAACAAGTGTGGTTTTGTTAGCCTTCAGTTTTGTTAGCCTGTTGGTCCTGGCTGTTACTACAGCCAGGATGCTTTCTTTGTACTTACAGCTACTCAGCTGCAGTATTATTAATTGTAACTGACTTGTCTCTGTTTGTGTAGCTTCTCCGCTGCAGTGTCATTAATTGTTAGGGGCCTGTCTCTGTATGTGCAGCTACCCAGCTTCAGTGTATTGAACTGCAAGGGGCCTGTCTCTGTTCTGGGGTTCTGATTGACACCCTGAATAGTACAAGCACAATCAGGGGCTTGGTGTCATGCTGGTTATAGCTTCTGTCCTGCCATTGAGATTTCAGTATAACACTAATGCATAACTTTCTTTGATAATCTAACAATATTTTTAAATTAACTAGAAATAGCTCCATATTTGCCTATTTTTGCAATTCACCAAAGTTATACAAATATTTTGTCTGTGGCCTGTTTGCTAATACTTGTTAAATGGCCCTCCAGCAAAAATTGCCCACCCGTGTTCTAGATGCTACCCACAAACTCTGACTTCCATCACCAGATGCCCTGCATATAGCCCATAGTATCCTAAATCGAGACTTCTGAAGTCTACTCCTGAAATTAAACATGTCAACATCACAATCTCACCAGTACATTTTAGTGGTATTTTTATGGTTAGATGTCGACATGTTAAATGTCAACATTATGAACATGTCAACATTTTAACCATGTTGACATTTGTGAATGTTAACATTTGAACAACCAAACACAGCCTGTAAAATGACAGTTCGGAACTGATTGGTTGACACTTTATCTCTCTCCACTTTATCTCTCTCCAAGCTTTGATAAATCTCATTAATGTACTTGTTGACATTATGAATGTCGGCATGCAGAACCTCTTGACATCCTGGTGTTCACATTCTGAATGTTGACTTTTCATACTACAAGCATGAAGGGAAAAAAAAAGAGATAACAAGCCAGGGTCGTAAGATCTACATTGGTTTATTACCTCCAAACCTTTACCAACCTTGATTAGCTTACTTAACTTAAACTACAAATTAAGACACATACACCATAGCTTGGCTAAAAAGGTCACAGCTTTTATTTATAATTGAATCAATCAATCTAACCAGGGTGGCAAAGAGATGCTGCAGACTCAGTTCTAGCTTTTAACTTACTCCAAATACTCAGGGGACAACTAACACGTTCCTCCTTCTAGACGCACTTAAGCTGCGAGGGTCCCACTTCCCTCCTGGGCCAATCCGAGGCACTTTGCACAAAAGTGCCCGGGTCCCCTCGCACGGAGCAGGACAAATTTGCCATGGACATCGAGGGCAAGTGTCCCCACAGTTATCTTGCACCCCATAAAGCCACTGAGCTGCAGCACACTCCCGCCATGCTGTGCCTCACCTGACTTGGGAAATTCAAGGTTAATACACAACAAAATAACAGAAGGGATGGTGGGTTATGAAAATCCTGCAAAGAGGCTGATCCCATGCAAAATGCTCCCATATATAACCTGATCTAACCACTCCCCCAAACTATAAAATTGGCCATTGGAACCAGCTGACCACACTCACACTTGATAATAACTTACCCAGCAACAAGACTGTCATCAACCAAAACATCGGTCAGTAAAAACAAGTATTCTTACATATCCTCAATCCTATTTATATTTCGTCTACCATAACTAGGGTAGTGCGACCAGTGCCACCCCACAGGGCACTGCAGTGCAGGAAGCACTGTTTGGGCCTGTCAATATTCTGTAAATTATCATTATCATAGCATCTCATGGCCTCCCCTATCTCTTCCCTGGCCCTTCCTCATGAGGCCATAGCCCTTTTTACAGTTGCACTATCTTATGTTCCTATATAAAAAATGGGGGGAGGGGCACCAATGCTTACTCTGGCACAGGGCACCAAAAAGTCTAGTTACAGCTCTGTAACAAGACAAAGGAGTGAACACCACAAGTATTTCAAAATGTATTTTGTTTACTAATATATGTGTGTGGTAAACCCAGGGACGGACTGCTAAGCAGCCCTGGCAGTCCCCCTGTGCGTGTATTCTCAAAAGGGATGTGGCCTCGCCTCATGGTTGTGTGCCACGAATCACGGGAACATGGCCTCACAGCATGCCCCCGCCTATCAGTACCCTCACCAAGCAGAGCGCCGGGAGGCAGAGTTGCTCGGCTGGAGTTTGACGCTGGACCAGCTCATTCTGCCATCGGCCCTTGTAACATTTGCCAGAAGTGTCAGATGTGCAGTCCTGCCCTAGGTAACCCCCAGGATCACACCAGTAATCCCTTTCAGAGAGGTAAGTTACCCTTCTAGATCTTAGAGTCTAAATGTGACTCAGTCACAAGTAATAAATACAACTTTTGCTGAAAAATTTCAACTTTATTTTGAAGGAACGAACTAGTAGAAATAACCAGGAATATATTTTCTACAAAGTAAAAGATTAGTTCATTGTACTTTGTCCCGGGCATAATGTGAAAGAGGCTAAATGTATATCCAGCTGAATTCTCTTTGTCAGTTTGTTAAGATTGTTACGTATTATTTGCAAGATCAGTTCTAATAGGATATCTGTGTATGGTCTCTCTCAACGTAACTATCCTCAGGCAGGGATAGTAACTTGTACTGAGCAAGACAGTGATAAAGCTGGCAGGATTGGTATCATTCTTAGGAAATTAAGTGTCCTTCAATTAATTATTCTCATCAGTAGCTGTACTGTACTGGAGGTCTGTCACTGAAAGCTATTTAGTGTGACCCTGTGAGAGTTGTGGGGTAGCCCCCTGAGGCAAATATTATTTAGCTGTAAATTCTGCAACAGATGCTTAAAAGTGGGAAGCTGACTCCTAGGTTGTGCCTGTGCTATGCTGGCTGTGTGGATATCTCTAAGAGGCAGATGTACTAAGCCTTGGAGAGATAAAATGGACAGAGATAAAGGACCAACCAATCAGCTCCTAACTGTATTTTTTCAAACACAGCCTGTAAAGTGACAGTTAGGAGCTGATTGTTTGGCAATTTGGGGTATATGCACTAAGCCTTTTAGAGAGATAAAGGGGATGGAGATAATCAGCTACTAAGTGTCACTTTACAGACTGCAACCTCTAGTACCATTGATGGTTAACCTACTGATGGCCATTCCTACTCTTACCGTTGCCTCAGACTGCACACCAACGGTCAGAGAGCACAGGCTTTTATAGTCTCCCCTCACTGTCGACATGTGCCAGCTCCTTTTCCGCCAGGCTCAAGCGCTGCTGGCCATCTCCAGCACTATACTTGTGCCTGCCAGAGCGTGGGAAGGGTCCCCTCACTTCCTCACCACTGTCACAGGAGCTTTTCTAGATCAAATCACTGACCTCCTATGAAGGGTATCCAGGGGTGAGCTCTGGACCACCCTAGTGGGACACAGAACCACATGGAACCTATAGCAGTTAACTAAAAGTCACCTTAGGGTGTTTAGTGACACCTCCTACATACAAAGTTCAATATAATTTTACAAACTTTCATATATATTTACATGGGTATGTACATCTATGGTTATATATTGCTTTAGTCGGGTACCACATATGAATGATAGAAATGCAGAACAAAATGAGTATACAGTGATGTACATTTGGATAACAGGAAATTATGTTCTTTCATATGCATGTACATAACAGCTATTCCAGAAGTCACAGGATTTATAAATGAATGTGGAAACCAATACTTATCATGTGTGATGCAGCACATTACATATTTTGTTCAACTGTCCATGCAGTTGATCTAGTAACATAATTTACAGATTCTGTGTTGGGTCTAGGTTAAAAGCATCAAATACAGCAGGTGTAATTCACCTTACTTTACGCTGACATATAAATAATTATAATTACATTGGCTAACTGTTACTTTTTTAAAGTGCTTTGTGTGCACATCTACTGTGTACATACAAAAACCTTTTCACCTTACTCTTTACATTTTAATGGCAGGTCACACTATTATCTAATTAGGTATAACACGTCCACTGAGGACTGAGATAAAACCCTACAGAGTCAAAAACTGAAGCTTTACCAGATATTCCATCAATAAACCAGTTGTAATTGTACAGTTTAGTAAATAACTTTTATCTAGATGACTTACTACTATATATAACAATGACACAATCCTTAAAGCAGTGTCTATGCACAATTTTAGTAAGCACTCTTTTCAATAATGAGACAAGTACTTGTATATATGCATTGAAAAAATTTGATGTCAAGTCATATATTATCTTCCCATTATTATATATTTAGTCATTTTGCTGATTTACAAATTAACTTTATGTCTCTCAGTTACAGTATTTTTTGATTTATGTCCTGATTCCTGTCTTTATCATGTTCATTCTGCAAAATCAGCTAAATAGTTCTATTCTATGCCAAGATTCAATGAATGTAAATAATCCGTGCTAGTTTGACAGGTTATAATAACAGAACAAAGAGCATTAACTCTGTTACATTATCTTGATTTACATAAAGTAGGTTAGTAAACTATAAAAACCTAAATGTTACAGTAGTGGAAATAAATATTTACTAGAAACGTATTTAGCTTTAATAGATATTAGTTTGTTCTTATAAACAAACCATTTCTCTTCATCCATAAATGGAAAGAAAATATTTAAGTAATATACTTTCTCCATGCCTATGGATGAAGTATTTTTTTTTTATAAAAACAACCCATTAGAATATTTACATTTTCAGTATGTTTATGTAAAATATACTTTTTAACAAAGTTAGTTATCTACTGCTTCAAAAATATGTGCAAACCAACAAGTCACTAGGAGCCAGTTAAATCAGTAAGGTCCTCTTTAGAGTTTGGTATAAGTTCAACAGTGAGTGGTATACAGTAAATTAGCTTTTTTGCTGCATATGCAGAAGAAATCAGTTGATAATGATGACAATTAGTTTTTTTTTACATTGGCTGCATGAAGATACTTTTGGAGTAAGTGCTGCATACAACTCAGAATATACATGTTAAGGCACAAACTTGCAGTGGGAATTTTACTCTTCCATTCCGCCGGCAAAATGTAGCCTTCACTAAGTTAGACCCTTAATGGAGAATATTCATGAGGTATGATCATTATTAATCAGGTACAGGAATCCAGTAGATTTATTGGCTGCTTTCTCATGAATATTATTTCAGCCCACACAGTCCACTGAGGCAGGGAAAATAAACACTTTAAATAATTTACATTGTTTCTAGGCAAAGAATATTTTGCATACAGTACTTACAATTACATAAATAGGGCAAAGTTTTTTAGCAGTTGGATTATTTCCACCAGAGAGTCCTATATTACCTTTATATTATGTTATTAAATAAGTGATGGTTTGGGGAAGAACAATACAATTACACTGCAAGGATACAATTACAGTGAGCTGTATTTGTCACATTTAGCTACAGTATAGATCTTATGAGATTCCTAAAGAGTATTAAATTAAATGAAATGGGCAGTTTTAAGATTTAATGTTGGTGGAGGGATATCAAGTTTTTGCAAGTGACATAGGGTAGAGCTAAACTTCAAATCCTATCCAATATTTCTAAATATTTGATTGCTTTCATTGCCTAGTTAATTGGTTGACTAGGCCATGTACTCATTTAATATTTCTCATGGGAATAGTTAATTTAATTTTATCTAATGTGGTCTGTGTCTCTCTGGATGGCCATTTAACTTTCAGAATGAAACACAGGGGTTTAAGGATTTTGCTATGTTAAAGTTTAACAGTTTATCATCTCTAGCTACAACTAGTAAATCCTAGTAGATGATCCAGAGTCTGTGAGAATGATTTCAGTTTAGTTAGTACTCAGAAAGAAAGGAATACATTTGATTTGCCCTTGTTCTTTTGCATATATACTACTTATTCAAATTCTCTGGAGTGTACTAAAACTCAACATCAGGGAGATCCCTCAGTATACAGCAAAAAGATAACCTTGCATCAACAGAGGTATATAGATAAACAAGTTTCATGTGACACTAGCTGCACACCTATAGAGAGGTATTACCAATCCTCTTACACCACAAAAGTACCAGAGAGATGATAGGTGGCGCTTATCACACAGAGTAACAGTCAAAGGAAAACATATCCTGTTTTATTGAATATAAAAATCACACAGCAACTGAAAACCAATTATATAAATACTCCTATAGAGAGAGTATTAGCTGCAAATAATATATATATATATATATATATATGCTAATTTTTCACATATATATAGTAACAGTTGTATGGCAATCTAAAATAGTGTAAAATAATGGTAGCACATGGAGAGTGTTAGATGTTATCACACTGTATCTCATTGTATCTCATTCAGTATCTCATTGGCTGGAAGGGGCACGGACCTGAAGAACCAGCATGGATCAAGGCGTCTGATGTCCATGCTCCATTGCTTGTTCGAGATTTTCATAAGAGGTTTCCTTTAAACCTTGTGGGTGCCTGGAGTCCACCCTGAAAGGAGGGGGTACTGTCAGGTTATGGCCTAGGATCGGCTGTTGCTCACCACAGTGCTGGCTTCCCCTGACCCCCAGGCAGTCAGACATCAGGTGTCGGGTGATGGGCTGAGGATTACTCCTAAGGTCCCCTAGGACTTTCTTGGGTTGTGCTGTGACTTAGTTCCTGTGGTTGCCATCATGGACGCAGCCATAACAGTCTGTATCACCTGACTACCTTTGTCCTGTGATAGCATCATTAGCTGCCAGCTGACATAGTCCACCAATGGACTGCTACTGTTGGGTATTTAGCTGGGCTCCATATAACAGGAAGTTGCCTGAACAACTTTGCTACTTCAGTGTTGCTTCACTGTGGTTTTGTTCTAGGCTCCACATTGGTCTGATCTGAGTTTATGCACAGTATCCTCCAGTGTGTCTTCCAGTGTTACCTACATCTCGACTTCTGAGTGTGTCATATCTCCTATCGAGTTTATATATTTTTTTTGTTACAGTCTCTCTGCTTGTGGCTTCTATATACACCACCCTGTACCGGAGACCAGTGCTTTGGATTAGAGCTCTATCTGCGTCTGGATCACTAGTGCATGTACTAACCTGCATCTGGGTCCCCGGAGCTCTTCTTTCATTTATCTGCATCTGGATTCCCAGTGCACCAATAACTGAGATCTACATCTGGATCTCCAGTGCATCTGTTACTGATATCTGCATCTGGATCCCCAGTGCACCTTTAACTGAAATATGTTTCTGGATCACCAGTGCCCCTATAACCGATATCTGCTGCTGGATCCCAGTACACTTGTTTGCTATCTGTTACTGTTATCTGCATCTGGATCTCCAGTGCATCTATTACTGATATCTGCATCTGGATCCCCAGTGCACCTTTAACTTAAATCTGTTTCTGGATCACCAGTGCACCAATAGCTGATATCTGCATCTGGATCTTGTCACAACTCTTGGATGGAATGTGGATGTGGCCCATATTTAGGGAATTGGCTAGACCTATGCCTGAGATGCGGAGTCTAATGTGCCGGCAGTATTCACCAGGGACCCTTGCAAAAAGGTATGGACTTGACTGCATCCAACACACAGGTCGTGGCCCTCAGGTTAGGTTCCCCTCTACAGGTACTGGTGGACACTGGATGAGGTGCAGAAGAATAGATGTAGTCAACAGGCTGGGTCAAAACCAAACAGATGAGACGGTACCAGGGAGCAGACAAACGGGTCACAGGGAAAAGCCGAGGTCAGGACCAGATATCAGGAGCAGTACAAGGGGTCAGATGAATTCGGAGTCACAACAAGCCAAGGTCAAGGTCAGGATAACAGGTAAGTACTAGGAATGCTGGAGTATGGTATGGAGCCTATACTCTGGCACCTGTCTGGTGCCAGAGACTTCCTCTTATAGAGGAGGTTCAAATCTCGTGCCAAATGTGACTTCATGTTTGGTGCAGCTGTTCCTTTAAATTTATTTGCAGTATGGAGCGCGTGCTCCTAGGAGAGCCGTGGCCGCCTGCACTTCCAACCGACATGAGGGGGACCCGGAGCAGATGTTATGGCAGCAAGTGCTGGGAACTCCCCACCTGCTGCCCGCTGCAGATTGCAGTGCT
Organism: Taudactylus pleione; assembly: GCA_031769625.1. Taxonomy (NCBI): domain Eukaryota; kingdom Metazoa; phylum Chordata; class Amphibia; order Anura; family Myobatrachidae; genus Taudactylus; species Taudactylus pleione. Next base: position 5,707,211 of record JAUIMM010000512.1, on the reverse strand, counting down.
GCCAGACCCGGTAAGTGGTAGCCGGCATCCAGTGCACTGTGACAGATCTCCAGTACATGTATTACTGATATTTGCATCTGGATCTCCAGTCCATCTATTACTGATATCTGCATCTGGATCCCAGTACACTTGTTTGCTGACTGTGACTGTGATGCTCCCTGAGTATCAGAGCTACTATACTCTCCTAGCTCCCTTCCTGTGTTTTGTTTCTTTCACACTGTTTTTGTTTCTTGCCGGTTGCAGCTAAGCCCAAATCCCAATTGGAGGGGTCACTGGTGAAAACCTCCCAGTAAGTTATAATCCACGCCTTTGGTCAGGTCTCATCAACATTCAGTGCTAGTGAATGAGGAAGATATATATTCAAGCCCCCCATTTCTTGCTATCTCCTTTCCCAAGGGCACAGGCTCCAAGCCCTCCAGCTGAGGATCCCAAGAACGTAAGCGTGACAGAGTGCGGTTGGGGCCAGTCTTGGATGGCTCTTAGCTTGTCTGATTCCATTGGAAGGAATTTCCTGATATAATCTACCCCAAAAATGGCATGGAGGACTGTTCAAAAAGGCATTTAGAAATGTTCCCGTACAGATGATGACTTTGAATATGGGACAAAACCTCACTGACATGTAGGCGATGGGATTGCAGGTTTCTGAAAAAAATGTAAATGTCATCCAGATAGACTACAAAAAATTTGTAAAGGACATCTCGGAATATTTCATTGACGTAACTCTGAAAAACTGATGGTGCATTACACAAGCCAAAAGGCATCACCAAGTACTCATAATGGCTGTCTCGTGTATAAAAAGCGGTTTTCCGCTCATCCCCTGTTTTGATAAGATATAAAATTGTAGGTTCCATGGAGATCCAATTTAGTGAAAATGGATGCTCCACAAACCTTGTGAAAAAGCTCCGAGATGAGTGGCAAAGGATATCTATTTTTCACGGTGATTTGATTCAGCCCACGGTAGTCTATGCAGGGTCTGAGACCTCCATCTGTCTTCTCAACAAAGAAGAATCTGGCCCCAGCAGGAGAAGAAGATGGTCTTATAAAACCCTTGGCTAGGTTTTCTTTTATGTAGTTAGACAAAGCAGCTGTTTCTGAAACCAAAAGAGGGTAGATATGGCCATGAGGTGGCATCTTCCCAGGGATAAGAACGATGCTACAGTCCCAATGTCGATGGGGAGGCAATTTGCCCTCAGCTTGTTCATAAAAATTTTTAGCAAAATCTTGATAAGGTTTTGGCAAATGAGAATCTGTTTTAGAAATTAATTGATCAGATATATAAAGCTTCGGAGGAAGATTCAGTAGAGACTTGTTGGGTTCATATTGGGACAATACAAGGAAGGCACTGGTGAAAACAATTGGATCCCCAAGCCAGGACATGCATGGTGGACCAGTCCAGCATAGGGTCATGGATTTTCAGCCAAGGCAGACCTAAAACTAGAGCATGGGGAGTTTTAGGTAGAACCAGGCATTCTAACTCCTCTTGATGTAGGCATCCTACCCGAAGTGAAACAGGTAGAGTAACTGAAGATATAAGGTCTCCAAGGATAATATTGCCATCTACCCCAGAAAAAGGCAACTTGCTTGGAAGAGGAAGAACTGGAATTCCTAGTTTATGTGTCATAGATTCAGAAATAAAATTCCCAGTGGCTCCAGAGTCCACCAAGGCTTTAATATTTTTTGTTCTAGTCTTGAAACAAATAGACACTGGCAGAAGACTATCCAACAAATGGGAAGGCTTAGTTAACACCCCCAACTGGACACTCCCAGAGCCAGTTAGGGTCTCTCATTTCCCAAAAGGAGAGGACAAACTTTAAGAATATGATCAGGGGCCGCATAGTAGAGGCAAAGCTTATCCTGGAATCGGCAAGTCCACTCAGCTGGAGTCAAATAAGACCTGTTGATATGCATAGGTTTCTCTTTAGTTGGTGCAAGAGAGGGAGAACATGCAGCTAGCAGAAATAGATCCTTGAAATGATCTTCATGTCTTTTACTAACCTGCTGTTCTCTGTGGTGCAAGTCTATCTTAATACATAATGATATTACTTCCAATAGGGACTCAGGAACATCTCGAGATGCTAATTCATCCTTCATTCTCTCGAATAATCCATGAGGAAATGTTGCCCAAGTGCCTCATTGTTCCACTTTAACTCGGAAGTGATTGTCTGGAATTGAACTACATACTGGCCCATTGTATGTGTACCTTGTCGAACTGGAGGGAGATCAGAGGAGGCCAAGATAGTCCGGCCTGGCTCATCAAAAATTTTCTTGAACGATCAAATAAAACTTTCATAATTAGAGGCGAGATGATCAGCTCACTCCCATAATGGGGAGACCCAGTCCAAGGCAGTCCCAGATAGTAAGGAGATGATGTATGCCATCTTTGACCTTGGAGTGGGGAAATTCTGGGGTAGGTGCTTGAACTGTATCTCGCACTGATTGATGAAGCCCCAGCATCATCTGGGGTGTCCATCAAAATGATCAGGACAGGCCAACTGCAAACAAGATCTTTGAGTTACTGCTACTGGAGGATTTACAGGAGCAGATCCAGAAGGAGTAGGAATTATACTGGCCAGAGTCGACTGAATGGAGAGTAATTGACCAGAGAGTTCCTGGAGATATTGAGCCACCTGGTGTTGTGCTGCCTCCTGATTCTTGAAGCGAGAGGTGAGATCTTGAGACGCCACTGCACCCTGTGATTCAGTGGCTTCCATAGGGCCTGTACAAACTGTCACACTCAGACTATGCTGAGCCTCTGCCAAGGTATTGGAAGATATGGATCCAGGTTGGAAAAGAAACAGGGGGTGAGGGGCCTGGAAAAATGAATTCCTTATCCGCTAGTACCGGATGTAGGCTAGACCTAACCAAAGGTGTGGAGAATAACTTACTGGGAGGTGTTCACCAAGTGGGATTTAGGCTTAAGCTGCACCCAGCAAGCAGGTTGCGGCCCTTTGGTCAGGTATCCAGCACAAGTGGGAAATGGAAGAACACTATCATAGTGAAAGCAAAGGAAAAGGAAAGTGGAAGTTTGTACTGGGGTGATGTTTTGAGTACACACTCTGTTGATCCAGATGCAAGGCTGACATAGGAGAATGTCACTAGGAGATGGTACTTGGATGATGTACTAAGTACATATGCTGGGACTTCAGATGCAGAACTGGCACTGGAGAATGGTATGATGAGATTGTAGACGTACTAAGTACTCACAATGTGGCTTCACATGCAGAACTTGCACAGGAAAATGGTATGATGAGATGGTACTTGGATGGTGTACTAAGGGCCTGATTCAGACCTGCTTGCAAGTGCTATGCAGTCGCAAGCGGTCGATGGCCGGGCAGTGCGCACGAGCCCCGGAGCGAGTGAGAAATCACTTGCTCTGGGGCTCGCAACAAAACGGGGTGGCTGGCCAAACAGAGGCATTCCCGAAGGAACACCTGCCATTTGAGGGCGGCCCTACTGACATCACGAGTGATGTCAGTAGTTGAGGTTCCTGCTCTATTAGAGCAGGAAGCTCACTGGGGCTTGTGGGAACGAGACCCTACTATCACCTGGCTGTTCGCAAAAGCTGTGGGTGGTCACCCACAGCTTAACGAGTGGCCAGGAGGCCTGCTCCAAAAAAAAAAATGCCCTGATTCAGAGAAAGTGCTCTGAAAGAGCGTCCGGACTCTGAATCAGGCACTGTGGCTTCAGAAGCAGAACTGGCACAGAAGACTGGTATGATGAGCTGTATGTGCCTCTGCAGTTAGCAAGAGCATGCTGTAAGGCTGGGTTACCTCTGTCCCAAAGTATATGCTGCTGGATTCAAGCAATCTGTGTCCCAAAATGCTAACCATAGGCAGTAGTACACATATAGTGCTGGGGGACATCTGCAGTGAAGTAGCAGGGCAAGCTCGTCCACGGCCAGTAAATAGGTTGTTTGTAGATGATTTCTGTGCAGCATAGAGAAATCCTTGATGCGTTTCTCTGGGTAATAGCACACTCCCGGTTTCTTCAGAAAGCAAAGTGATGGCATGTATCTGTGTGGGAAATATATAGCACCACCCATTAATTATGGTGTGGCCAAAATTACAGTTATTTAAGACCTTAATGTGAGTAGTGATGCAACTTTGTATACTTTCAACAGTGAATTTAACAATGTAATTTAGATAAAAATGACTTGCCATTCTTCAATCCACTGCATAAAAGGAAAAATTCTATAAATATTGTATGATAGGAAATAGAGAAATTATAATTAGAACTGACGAGCATGAGATAATAACACAAAATAAATAAATAAAAAAAAACAATAATTATATGACTCAAAAAGAATTAGAGGCTAAACGGGGTAACTATCCCGTTATAGGCATGTAAAAAAATGTAATTATTATTGACCTAATATATATATATATATATATATATATATATACACAGTCGGGTCCATAAATATTGGGACATTGACAGAATTTTCAGATTTTGGCCTCTATTCACCACCACAATGGTTTTGAAATGAAACAAACAAGATGTGCTTTAACTGCATACTTTCAGATTTTATTTGAGGGTAATTACATCCAAATCGGGTAAACGGTGTAGGAATTACAACAGTTTCAATATGTGCCTCTTTTTAAGGGGCCAAAAGTAATGGGACTATCAACTCAAAAGCTATTTCATGGACAGGTGAGGGCTATTCCCTCATTATTTCATTATCAATTAAGCAGGTAAAAGGTCTGGAGTTGATTCTAGGTGTGACATTTGCATTTGGAATCAGTTGCTGTCAACTCTCAATATGAGAACCAAAGAGCTGTCACTATCAGTGAAGCAAGCCATCATTAGGCTGAAAAATCAAAACAAACCCATCAGAGAGATAGCAAAAACATTAGGTGTGGCCAAATCAACTGTTTGGAACATTATTAAAAAGAAAGAATGCACCGGAGAGCTCAGCAACACCAAAAGACCCGGAAGACCATGGAAAACAACTGTGGTGGATGACAAAATAATTATTTCCCTGGTGAAGAAAAACCCCTTCACAACAGTTGGCCAAATCAAGAACACTCTTCAGGAGGTACATGTATATGTGTCAAAGTCAACAATAAAGAGAAGACTTCACAAGAGTGAATATAGAGGGTTCACCACAAGATGCAAACCATTGGTGAGCCACAAAAACAGGAAGACCAGATTAGAGTTTGCCAAACAACATCTAAAAAAGCCATTACAGTTCTGGAACAACATCCTATTGACAGATGAGACAAAGATCAGCTTGTACCAGAGTGATGAGAAGAGAAGAAAAGGAAAGGAACTGCTCGTGATCCAAAACATACCACCTCATCAGTGAAGCATGGTGGTGGCAGTTTCATGGCGTGGACATGTATGGCTGCCAATGGAACTGGTTTCCTTGTATTTATTGATGATGTGACTGTTGACAAAAGCAGCAGAATGAATTCTGAAGCGTTTCAGGCAATATTATATGCTCATATTCAGTCAAATGCTTCAGAACTCATTAGACACCGCTTCACAGTGCAGATGGACAATGACCCGAAGCATACTGCAAAAGCAACCAAAGAGTTTTTTATGGCTAAAAGTGGAATGTTATGCAATGGCCAAGTCAATCCCCTGACCTGAATCTGATTGAGCATGCATTTCACTTGATGAAGACAAAACTGAAGGGAAAATGCCCCAAGAACAAGCAGAAACTGAAGACATTTGCAGTAGAGGCCTGGCAGAGCATCACCAGGGATGAAACCCAGCATCTGGTGATGCCTATGCGTTCCAGACTTCAGGCTGTAATTACCTTCAAAGGATTTGCAACAAAGTATTAAAAAGTGAAAGTTAGATTTAGGATTGTTTAGTTTGTCCCATTACTTTTGGCCCCTTAAAAAGTGGGAGGCACACATAGAAACCATTGTAATTCCTACACCGTTCACCTGATTTGGATGTAATTACCCTCAAATTAAATCTGAAAGTCTGCAGTTAAATCACATCTTGTTTGTTTCATTTCAAAGCCATTGTGGTGGTGAATAGAGGACAAAATATGAAATTATGGACCTGACTGTATATATATATATATATATATATATAGGTACACACACACACACACACACACACACACACACACACACACATATATATATATATATATATATATATATATAAATATATATATATAGGCATTGGAAAGTAATTAGAAATCGAATTCTACACTCTCATCAAACCCATCAGGAAACAGGGTTTGAAGAGGGCATATCCAAAATACCTCCCTAGCACACAGTCTATGGTAATGATCAACCCCTCTTTGTGTCAAATGTATTTGTTGAATTACAGTGGCTTGGAGTAATGTGGTAGTAGAGGAGTGTAGCTGAAAAAATTTATAGGACATACTATGTTTCAACACAATTCAAAATGTTCCTGCAGTGTTCCAAGAATGGGATTTCAAGAGAAAACATAGATGGCAAAGTCTGTTTCACAGTTAAGAAAAGTCTTAATTGTAAATTGTTGTCCTAAATGACTAGAGGAAAATTTATTTTGTCTATGGGTAATATGTTTTCATGTAATACACTTTGCATGGTTACATCTGAAACACCCTTATGGCTATAAGTAGTAATAAAGGTGTACAAAAGATTCATTTTTAGTCTGTATTGGTCCAAAATGGCTAGAGACTAATAACTTATGGAGGTTATCAGCTTTTTTTTAAATTATGACAGGCCAATCTTTAAGTTTGTTCTTTAGGTCAGGGTCCAATTTGAGAATAGAAAATTGTTGTTTACAAACCTCTTAATTTTGTGAGTTAAAAACTGTTCTGTTTAGTTACAAAAGTAATTGAACTATCAAACTTTCCCTTTCTTTTAGATTGTATTTTATCTATGCAAGAGGAGAGTAGACCTATCAAAGGTCAAAGTAATTTGGAGGGCTGTATGTAGTAATTCATATAATTTTTCCCTAAATGCTCCCATCATAACATTCGCTTGTTCAGTGAACTTCTCAATACTAGAGCAATTATGTCTCAGTCTGCATAGTTGTCCTCTTGGTATATTGTTTAACCAGCTTTTTTGATGATTGCTGGTATAACTGAGATAATTATTGCAATCAACATCCTTTTGATAAGTATAAGTTACTATTTTATTGTCCATAATTTTTAATGTAATATTTAAAAAAATCAATAGTTTGGTGGTGTGCAGTGCTCATAAATGTGAGATTTAACACATTGTGATTAAGGTACTCAACAAAAAGAGAAACATCAGAAAAATTCCCAAAATCATCTATATACCATGCGTAGAGGACCAGGTTCATGCCATAGAGGCTATCCCAGATATACCGATTCTTGAAGGCACCCATTAGGATATTTGCATAACTAGGCGTGAACCTGGTCCCCATCGCTGTTCCAAGATGCTGAAGATAGAGAATGTGATCAAATAAAAAATAATTGTGAGTGAGATTATAGTGAATAAAAGACAAGAAGACATGATAAAATTTTGCTGTTCCACTATGATCCCACCATCACTCTTAAGAGTCTCCTCCACAGCTATTAGACCTAGATCATGTGGTATGGTGGTGTAGAGGGAGGATACATCACATGTAATGAATAAGTAGTCTTCGTCCCATTCAGTTTAAGAAATTCTTTGAAGAAATTAAGTAGTATCTTTGATGTGGGATCTCAGTGACCGTGTATGTAGGAAACTTTAATAGCCATTGTGATAACTTACTAAAGGAGGACAAATGGTCCAAGCTCACTTTGAAATGTTGATAATAAAATGAGATGGACTTCCTAAGTATAGGAGGTCGAGACCACAAGGTTATCAACTGGGTTCTTCCAGTCATTCTCCAAAAATACAAGAACAACCAAATTGATATAAAGTTTGGCCTGCAGGAAAGCCAGGGGTAACCCAATAAGGTTCCATACTTCTCCACAGCCTTAGAAAGGCAGTAGATTATGCAAACTTCTATTCACCAGGCAATCCAAATTAGTAATGCCTCCCACCTGCCAAATAGTGAATGGATATTCTACCAAACCATTTTGGATGTGATGAGGAAAACACTGATACAGGCCCCTTGCTTCCTGTTCCCTTCTTAAGCTGGATCCACGTCTCCCAACTCCATGGCAGTGAAGCACCCTAGCCTGATCATGACAATCAGAAACCCAATGGGAATCAGTGTCTAAAGAATATTTAAAAAAATTGGAGTTGGGTGTAAATGAAGAATCACTTAGTGAGTGGTCAAGTCCTATTGTACCTATTCTGAAGCCTGATGGGAATTTGCACTTTTGCAATGATTTTTGTAAGTTGAATAATGTGTCAAAGTTCAATGCCTATCCAATGCCTAGGGTGGATGAACTTATTGAAATATTAGGGACAGCAAGGTACTCGACTACTCTAGACTTAACCAAAGGGTATTGGCAAGTGCCGTTAGCTGAGAGTGCCAAAGAAAAGACAGTTTTTTTCTGCACCAGAAGGGTTGTTCCAATACAAAATGATGCCATTTGGGTTACATGGGGCATCTGCTACCTTTCATTGGATGATGGATACAATTCTAAGGTCATAGAAAGTATGCTGCTGCTTATCTAGATGATGCAATCATCTATAGTCCTGATTGGCAGTCTCACTTACCCAGAGTACAAGCAGTGTTGGACTCCATCCGTAAGGCAGGATGGACAGCCAACCCAAAAATATGTTGTCTAGGGATGGAAGAAGTAAAGTATTTTGGATGCACCATTGCAGAGGTTTTGATAAAGCCCCAACTTAATGAAATTGAGGCAATACAAAATTGGCCATGACCCTTAAATAAGAAGCAGGTGAGAGCATTCTTGGCAATCATGGGGTATTATAGGAGATTTATACCCAATTTTGCCACCATTGCAGTCCCACTGACAGACCTTACCAAAGGCAAACAGAAGGTTATGGTTAAACTGAGTCCTGAAGCAGAAAAAGCTAAAGGTAGCCTTGTGTACCCAACCAGTTCTGATGACACCTGACTTTAACAGGGAATTTGTTGTGCAAACTGATGCATCGGATGTAGAGATAGGCGCTGTCCTGTCCCAGAATAAAGAAGGTGAGGATCATCCAATTATTTACATATGCAGAAAAGTGAATGTACATGAGATAAACTATGCTACTGTTAAGAAAGAAGCATTGTCATAAAGTGGGCCTTAGAAACTCTCAGGTACTACTTGCTGGGAAGGAAATTCAGGTTGATTACTGAAAAGGATTTGAAAGTTGATTACTTTGAAAAGGATGTCTGATAATAAAGAGAGCAATGGAAGAATAATGAGGTGGTTCTTGGCATTGCAAATTTTTAATTTCTGAGTAGAGCATAGGCCAGGAAGCCAACCTGCCAATGCAGACACTTTACCTCGTGTTTTTTGTTTAGGGGCTGCAGTTGTTTTACCTCATAGGTCAGAAAAAGGAGGGAGAGATGTGATAGAAGTACTGGTAAAGAGGTTAATGGCAGATATGTTTGTCCAAGGTTTTTGGTCTATGTGTTTTAAACCACCAGGAAAAGTCTGTTCTGTTAAACAGATTAGAGTGTTCGCTGGATAATAGATCCTGGGGGTGTGGATGTGAGAGTGAAGGGAAGGCTCCATCCACAAGGCCGGTTTGGCTTTCCTGGCTTTCAGGCTGATTAGTACTTGCAGTTGTGGGAGGCTGATATAAGCAGATATGTTTGTCCAAGGTTTTTGGCCTATGTGTTTTAAACCACCAGGAAAAGTCTGTTCTGTTAAACAGATTAGAGTGTTCGCTGGATAATAGATCCTGGGGGTGTGGATGTGAGAGTGAAGGGAAGGCTCCATCCACAAGGCCGGTTTGGCTTTCCTGGCTTTCAGGCTGATTAGTACCTGCAGCTGTGGGAGGCTGATATAAGCTGTGTAAGGGTTTGGTTCAGTGCGTCAATTCCTGGGGAGAACAGACAGTCAGGCTTGTTCAGATACACTGTGATGTACTACTTGTAAGTACTGTGCATATGCTTATATTTGTGGTAAGGGCAATAGGCCCTACCATTTTGAGAGAGGGAATCTGTTTAGTTAGTGCCCAGATGGGCTAAGGGCCTGATTCAGAGCTGCTCGTAAGCGGCCGCTTGTTCGTTCCGAGCGAGGTTTGCACAACTGCGCATGCATATGGATCGTAATACACATGTGCGAACCAGTCAGTGTGGCCAAAAATCGTTTGTTCACTAAATAGCGAATGCCTGCTATTTTGAGTGACAGGAGGAGGCGTATGTGGGTGGTAACAGGGGAAGGTGCTTTAAAACGGGGTGTGGAGATCCGAACGCAGGCGTGCTTAAAGGTCAAAACGGGCGTTTTATGGGTGTGCATAATTAATACAGCAGCGTAATTGACCACGTCACTGGGTTATTTTATAGTCAAAACTGCTCGCAAGATTGCGGTAGGAAAAACCAACCACAAGAATAGCAAGCAGTTCATACGCTGGTCGATGTACTCGATTAATCTAATAAATAGCGTACATGACGTAGGATGTGAGCGGCCAGGGGGCGTAGTTTTCCAAAAAACGACCGCAAGTTTTGTTCGCTCATTCAGACCTAGAGGTGTGAACAGACCGCAAAGAGCGAATGGTTTATTTGAATAGCCACCCCTTTTTTCGGAACGAGCGAGTGCAAATAGCGTCCGGCTCTGAATGAGGTCCTAAGACTTATTTTTAAACTTTTTGTACTGCACAATAAAAACTGGCTGAGGATAGCTTGCATGAAAACCCTGGCTGGTGTGCTATTTCCTAGCTGCTATGTGTTTGGAGGTGTCCATCTACCCCAGGATAGGGACCTCCTACCCCGATCGTATTACAACATGAACTGAAATCTAATGGGGTATTATTTATTAATAAAAATAGTGTTATTATGCACTTTGCTACAGAGTGCCTAATACTTTCTTACAGTGTGATCATTGTAATCATATTAAAGATGTTGACAATGCATTCTTGAAAATTTCCATCACCACCCCATCTGTCAAATTAACAGATATACTAGTGAAATAAATTCAGCACCATGTGCAACTGAACATAAAAATACACTAATGCTTTTTACAGTAGCCATTTTCCTAAGCATATTTATGAAATGCAAAGATAAATGAGCAGAAATATTGATCAAGGAGTACTTCCATCTGATCGTGCCAGAGGTACTCTGTGGACAACATACTGAATGGCAAAGCTGTTTGATTTGTAGTCCCTGAACATTGCATGCATTGGACATTTATTCCAATAGGCTACAAAGATTTTGTTTTAAAATGAAAACTATCTAAACTCACCTACCTGGATGGATTGGAGTGTTTCTCAACTAAACTGATATAGTGTGAAATAGTGGTCAATAGGTAATTTCATGCTACATCAGTTTACCTGAAAAAAAAGCATTAGCTAAAAATTGGTCAACAAGATACTGGTAAAGCAGTAGGTCCAACAAAATGTATTTCCACATATACATATGGAAGCTTTTCTTGTCTTTCCTCACATAACAGGAAAGGCACGACTAAGACTAACACTGTTTCACACTTCATTTAAACTTTCAAATACACAACCCAGATTTATTTTTCTTTTACCCACGACAACAAAAGGGTGATCCAATAAATTAGATTCCATTGTGGCAGTTACAGAGGTTAGACATTACACATGTTTAAATTATGATTCAGTGAACACAAAAGATGCATTAAATGCTCCTCATCTGACAAGTTCACTAAGTAAATTAAATCAGATACTAAATCAAATTCAAAACAGACAAAGATTTCCTTTTGAATATTTTTTTCTGTCATACTCATCTTATCACAGCTGGCATAAGTAATTCTTTAGGAGTACATTAACAAAAACAGCACCTGTTTAAAAGCGTAGATACATCTTGTGTTTTGTCCTCTGTGTCACGACCAGGGTTTCTCGGCATGGTTGTCGATGGGTAATACCTGTGAGGTCGCTGTGGCGGGGGGCATCTGGCGGTGGCACTGGTGTTTGATGAGGGGCATTGGCTGTGTGTGGTTCTGTGCGGGCACATTGTCACTCTGGGCTGGTGAGGCCTGGCGGTGTTTCCATTCCGTCCAGCATGGGCACCGCCATCTTGCCTCTGGCCAGGTGATTCAGTTGTCCAATCCTGGTGGGTCACGTGCTCTCTTCGGACAGTCACGGTGCGGCACTTGGTATTTAGGAAGGTCCAGAGCCTCCCTTCATTGCCAGTGCAACGTGTTTCTCAGCGACAGCTGAGAGAGAGTTCCTGAGCTCATTACTTGCCTCCTTGGAAATGCAACCTAGCCTGTGTATCTTACCTGCTCCAACTGCTGGACTTCCCTGCACCCTCCATTTACCTTCCTCCTGAGTCCTGAGTACCTGAGTCCGCTGTCACCCTGCACCTTGCCTCCACTTACACTCTGCTAGATTATATCTCCTCTGCCTGCATATAATTTCAGCTCACCATACCAGCATACTGGACTGTTTCCTGCCTGTCACTATCTGGACATTCTCCCATTGATTCACTACAGTTCCCAAGTGCACTTCAGTGCTTAGCCTGGACTTTTACATTTACCATATTCATGTCTACTAAACCACTCATTAAAAGTTCCACATTTTCATTTAAATCTGCTTCTGTGTCTGCTCCTGTCACCACCCCGGGTCCACAACAAAACCAGAAAATCACAGTTTGCACTGGTCCCATGGATCTGGCCATGGAACAGGAGTCTGGAGTGGATTTATTCCGGTGTATTGCAGGCCATTTGGAAAATCTAGAAGCTATACAGCACCAAATGACTCAGTTTCTACAGGAGATATCTAAATGACAATATAATCTGCAAAACTCGCTATCCACCCCTGGGTATCTACAACTAGACCTGTTTCTGTGCCTGGAAATACAGGGAACAGGGTATCCCCCCGTTTACACCTTCCTATGCCAAGCAAATTTGATGGCAGCCCTAAGCTCTGTCGTGGGTTCCTGAATCAGTGTGATATACATTTCACCTTACAGCCTGATAACTACTGCAAAAACTAAAGTGGCATACATCGTGTCTCTGTTATAAATACAGTACTTGCAGTTCCCGCGCTCCTCTGGAGTAAAATCAGGTTTAGGAAAAGTTAATAAATGAGAAAGTTTCCCCGGAGTGGATTCCTATACTGTTCCTTTTCAAATGATTCAACCGGTGAATATGCCAAAATTCCTCAAAAAAATAAAAAGTAGTATATAGTGAAGTACAGTTTATTCAAAATATAAAAACATCCATAAAACACATAAAGGTGGCTGCATACTAGATGTATGGTGGTGTAGGACAATTCACACCCAAAATAGCATGTACAGGGATATAAACAGTCACCTCCCGGGATGGGTTCGTGTGGTCCCCCTGGTGTCTATACAGCAGTGGTTCATCCTTTAGCCCTTATTCCTGGTGTTCTTAATGCAGCTCCTTTTTCACCAACGCATTTCTGCTCATATAGAGCCTTTTTCAAGGTGTATGTTAACCACCATATACTACTTCCTTAAATACTCTAAGGTGTCTCCCTATTGGTCCATCTCTCAATGATCCTATTCTACTCCCAAAGGGCATAATCCCCAACTAAAACCCAACTAAGTCTCACCTCCTATAATGGGATTTCATCATTCTCCCAAGATTTGCATCGTTATTACCATCCAAATGTCATTTAGCAGTTTGCGTTCCATTCACTGGAACGCATACCACTTCCGGTCGGCTTCCCATAGCATTCAGCAGAGATTATGTATATTAACGTAATTTCCACATCAATAGAGCCTCCTATGAAGGCGTCTGGCATCTTGCGCATGCGTTCCATTCAGTGGAACGCACGTCGCCTCCGATCGTATTCCGGAAGTAACACTGCATCCTGCGCTCCATTCAATGGAACGCACGCCACTTCCGATCCCGGTACCCAGAAGTGACACTGTATCTCCTCTGCTGGCTATGTGTTAGTCAGCAGCAGAATATGTTTGCGTTCCAACTAGTGCAGCGCATAAAGCATCCAAGTCACCCCTCTCAGTTATACATCTCCATTGTGCAATATCCGCTAGTACTGTGTACCTTGGCAATAGATTATATCTATGTTCCAAACAGTGGAACACATAAAACATCCAGATCACCACTTTCAATTATACTGTGCAAATAACAATATATACCCGCATAGAAAAATAAATACCCATTCCCATAAATAATTAAAATAGATACATCATCAACAAACATCATATAAATACATCATAAAAATGGGGTATGTGGAGTATAATGAACGGTCATATAAAAAATATATATAAAATTATAAAAATCATTTTAATGCAAACTCTGCATTGAGCCCATTGAGTATTAAAGATCCCATTTTATGGATCCACTTCATTTCTGTCTTGGCCAAATTCTGATCTACATTGTTTTTCCGCCAATGTTTAGAAACTATTTGAATACCCATAACATATTTCAAGGACTTACAACATTTGTTGTGACTTTCTAAGAAATGTTTAGATATTGAGTGATTCATAAAACCATTCTTTATAATGTGCAGGTGTTCCGCCCACCTGTCTTTCAATGGTCTAGATATGCGGCCTATATATTGTAGGCCGCATTCACACTCTATTAGATAAATACAATTTTTTGTGTGACATGTTATAAAGTCTTTAATATCGTATGTAAAATTTGTATTAGTGGACTTGAACTTTTCCGTCTTGCTTACTTGTGTTTTGTGGCTTCTACACATTAAACATATACCACATCTGTGAAAGCCTACTGTTTTTATTCTTCCTGATTTCTTGGGAGGGATCGCACTTTTCACTAGTTTATCTCTCAAATTATTGGCCTTCCTATATATAAACTGAGGTTTTATAGGGATGATGGTTTTAACACTGGATCTCTATTCAATAGGTGCCAATGTTTCCTCACCACTTTTTCCACTTCCTTAGATTGTTTACTATATGTGGTGATAAAAGGTAAATTAATTTCTTCTTTATAGGTTATCTTTTTAGATTCTATTAAGCTAGTTCTGTCAATCTCCACAAGCTCCGCAATATAGGTGTTTAGGCAATCTTCCTGATATCCTTTAGACAGAAATTTTTCTTTAAGGTTGCCGGCTTGTTCTTCAAATACTGTAACATCTGTGCAGTTATGCTGAATCCTCCTCATTTGTCCCTTGGGTACATTTTTAATCCATCCCGCTTGATGATTGCTTCTTGTAGATAGGTAGGAATTACTGTCAGTTGGTTTGAAATATGATTTGGTTTTTAGCCTGCCGTTCTCAATATAAAAGGTTAGGTCAAGGAAATTAATATTCACCTTCCTAGTTTGATATGTTAAATGAATATTAAAATCATTCACAATCAGTCTATTACAAAAATTTTCTAATTCCATTTGACTGCCTTCCCAAATAAAAATAATATCATCAATAAAATGGTACCAAATTTTAATATTCTTTAAAAAATCCTCATTCGTCCATATATTAAGATCCTCCCATAAACCCATAAATGTTTGCATATGATGGGGGAAATCGTGTACCCATAGCAGTTCCCTTTTTTTGTTGGTAAAATTTCCCGTTGTACCAGAAAAAAATTATTTTTTAAAATGAAACTAATACTATCTAAAATAAACGAGACTTTTTTGGTGTCCAAGTTGCTTCTACTTAAATAGTCTCTAACCACCTCTATACCCTTTGAATGTTCTATAATGGTGTAGAGACTGCTGACATCTGCCATAGCTAGGATATAGCTTTCTTTCCACTTGAATTTATTCATTTTTTGAAGAATGTCCATCGTATCTTTTATATAAGATTTCACTTTTAATACTGCAGGTTGAAGATGATGGTCAATATAATGTGATAAATTTGATGTTATACATCCTGTTCCAGCCACTATGGGTCGTCCCGGGGGGTTCTCTAAATCCTTATGGATTTTAGGTAAGATGTAGAAGACTGGAAGGCTTGGGTCTTCCACAGTCATATATTTCTCTTCCCGCTCTGTAATTACTTCCTCCATTTTATATCTAGATAGTAAATTTTTTAATTCTTTATCTATTCGTTCACTGGGGTTACTACGTAAAGTAGCATAAGTTGATCTTTCCTCCAGTTGATGTGCGATCTCTCTCTCATATTTCTCTATATCCATAATAATCACACTGCCACCCTTGTCAGCAGGTTTAATAATGATTTCCTTATTCTCACTTAAATTCTTTATAGCTTCTCTTTCTTTTTTACTGGTATTCTGTAATTTATCCCACTTAGGGATAATTTTCTCCATATCTGCGGTAACTGCTTTATTAAAACTTTCCACAAAACAGCCCCTGCTGAATGTGGGATTAAATGTTGATTTAGGTTTAAAAGGGTCCCTATTCGATGTGGTTTCTCCCTTTTTACCGAGGAAGTACCGTTTTAGTGCTAACTTCCTGGTAAACTTTTGAACATCTAAAAATGTTTCAAATTCATTAAGTTGACTATCAGGAGCAAATTTAAGTCCTTTCTTTAGGACTGAACTTTCATCTTTTGTTAGCACATGTTTGCTTAAATTGAAAATCTTAGTTTCCTCTACCCCCTCTCTATCCGGGAGGCTGGCAAAAACTCCTCCTTTTTTATTAGACCTCTTATTCATCCTTCTCCCTCTTTTACCCCATTTACATGTTTTTCTTCTAAAAACTAAAATCTTCTCGACCTCCTCCTGTTCCTGTCTAAAAAATCCCTGTTATTAATGGTTTCATATCTATTGCTTGTGGTGATTGGAAACTTACTTTGCCTTTCTGAATCTATATGCCATTCATCTTTGACAAAATATTCATTCCTTCTTGGATTTCTTCTTTTTCTATCCCATTGACTTCTTTCTCTTCCCCATCTATTATTCCAATGGGTTCTGGAGGTTCGATCCCTTCTAACATTTCTATGATTGGATTGTGGTCTAGGTCTATAGCATGATCTACTATCTGTTCTAAGTAGGTTTCTTCTATATTCCCCCTGCTCCTCATCCCGTTTGTCTTTCCTAGGGCTCATCTCACAATCACATATTGAATCATCCCATTCTTCAATATTTTCTATTCCCCTACTGTCATCCCAAGGATCTTGTAGTATGGTTTCTTTATCATTATTATATGGGAGATCTATTTGTTCCTCCTTTTCTCTTTTATCTCTCTTATATTTTCTTTTTTTTCTCAAAATGATTTCTTTTTCTTTTTTCACTACCCGTATTTCCATTTCCCTTTCTAACTTTCCATATTCTAAATTTCTCTGACAGGTGAAAGTGAAGTAGTGAAACCATCTATTTGTTGTTCTAACATTTCCAAATTTTTCTTCCTTTCCTGTACTATCAAGTCCATTAGGGCCAATGAACAACTTTCTAATATTTTATTCCACCTTAAATAAAATTCTTCACTCTCATGATCCGAGGATGGTTTCTTGTCAATTTTTAATCCCCTAGGTATAATCCGTTCTGTTATATATTTTTCTATGGTGATGCTCTCCCACCACACTCTACTTTCCTTTATTAGAGTATTTTCTAATTTCCTCATAATTCGACCAACCTCATCCATATTAATCTCATTCTCATTATTCTCCTCCATCACCTCCTCTTCAAATAATGAATTGACCAATAACTTACGTTGATTTCTATACCCCAGCATGGTGCTGATAATTTAAAATAAGTGCAAGAAACAACAATAAATAATTTATTATGAAATCAGCGCACCAATTCAATGGTGCTGCAGGAAATGCTTGGGTGGTCACTTACACCCTATATCCTAAATAAATACAGTAGTTGCAGTTCCCGCGCTCCTCTGGAGTAAAATCAGGTTTAGGAAAAGTTAATAAATGAGAAAGTTTCCCCGGAGTGGATTCCTATTCAGTTCCTTTTCAAACGATTCAACCGGTGAATATGCCAAAATTCCTCAAAAAAATAAAAAGTAGTATATAGTGAAGTACAGTTTATTCAAACTATAAAAACATCCATAAAACACATAAAGGTGGCTGTGTACCAGATGTATGGGGGAGTAGGACAATTCACACCCAAAATAGCATGTACAGGGATATAAACAGTGACCTCACAGGACGGGTTTGTGTGGTCCCCCTGGTGTCTATACAGCAGTGGTTTGTCCTCTAGCCCTTATTCCTGGTGTTCTTAATGCAGCTCCTTTTTCTCCAATGCATTTCTGCTCATATAGAGCCTTTTTCAAGGTGTATGTTAATCACCATATACTACTTCCTTAAATACTCTAAGGTGTCTCCCTATTGGTCCATCTCTCAATGATCCTATTCTACTCCCAAAGGGCATAATCCCCAACTAAAATCCAACTATCTCTCACCTCCTATAATGGGATTTCATCATTCTCCCCAGATTTGCATCGTTATTACCATCCAAATGTCATTTAGCAGTTTGCGTTCCATTCACTGGAATGCATACCACTTCCGGTGGGCTTCTCATAGCATTCAGTGGAGATGATGTATATTAATGGCATTTCCACATCAATAGAGCCTCCTACGAAAGCATCTGGCATCTTGCGCGTGCGTTCCATTCAGTGGAATGCACGTCGCCTCCGATCGGTTTCCGGAAGTAACGCTACATCCTGCGCGTGCACTCCATTCAATGGAACGCACGCCACTTCCGATCCCGGTACCCGGAAGTGACGCTGTATCTCCTCTGCTGGCAATGTGTTACTCGGCAGCAGAATATGTTTGCGTTCCAACTAGTGGAGGCTCTATTGATGTGGAAATGACGTTAATATACATAATCTCCACTGAATGCTATGAGAAGCTGACCGGAAGTGGTATGTGTTCCAGTGAATGGAACGCAAACCGCTAAAAGACATTTCGATGGTAATAACGATGCAAATCTGGGGAGAATGATGAAATCCCATTATAGGAGGTGAGAAATAGTTGGATTTTAGTTTGGGATTATGCCCTTTGGGAGTAGAATAGGATCATTGAGAGATGGACCAATAGGGAGACACCTTAAGGAAGTAGTATATGGTGGTTAACATACACCTTGAAAAAGGCTCTATATGAGCAGAAATGCATTGGTGAAAAAGGAGCTGCATTAAGAACACCAGGAATAAGGGCTAGAGGACGAACCACTGCTGCATAGACACCAGGGGGACCACACGAACCCATCCCGGGAGGTGACTATTTATATCCCTGTACATGCTATTTTGGGTGTGAATTGTCCTACACCCCCATACATCTGGTACGCAGCCACCTTTATGTGTTTTATGGATGTTTTTATATTTTGAATAAACTGTACTTCACTATATACTACTTTTTATTTTTTTGAGGAATTTTGGCATATTCACCGGTTGAATCGTTTGAAAAGGAACAGTACAGGAATCCACTCCGGGGAAACTTTCTCATTTATTAACTTTTCCTAAACCTGATTTTACTCCAGAGGAGCACGGGAACTGCAAGTACTGTATTTATTTAGTTTATAGGGTGTAAGTGACTACCCAAGTATTTCCTGCAGCACCATTGGATTGGTGCGCTGATTTCATTATAAATTATTTATCTTGTCTCTGTTGTCCGGCCTGGCCCTGGATTGGGCTTCCCCACTCTGGGAGCATTCAGATTCGTTGCTGGATAACTATGCTGACTTTGTATCATCATTCAGGAGGATTTTTGATGAACCTGGATGCACTGTATCAGCATCGTCCAGTATCATGACCCTGAGACAAGGAATCCATCCCGTCAGCCAATATGCCATACAGTTTCAAATTTTGGCATCAGAGCTCAAGTGGAATGAGGAAGCCCTTACCTCAGCCTTTTGGCATGCACTTTCGGACCGACTAAAGGATGATCTAGTTACCCGTGAGATTTCCACTAACTTAAATGAGATGATTTCACTCTGCAACAAGATTGACCTACACTTCAAAGAACGTCAGGCTGAAAAGCATAGAACTGACCAGCAAAGGTCATCTACTCCTCCCTCACCTACCCATCCATCCCCTTCCCCTATGGATGAAGAGCCTATACAGGTGAACCATACCCATCTCTCCAAAGAGGAATGTCAGAGAAGGATACTAAAAACCTCTGCCTATACTGTGGAGATTCGGGTCACCTGGTGGCCTCCTGCTCCCGTAAATCGGGAAAAGCCTGTTCCTAACCTGACCCTGGGGACATAAAGTTAGGAGTTATGAGCCCGACCCCAAATACTAAAGTTTCCACAATTATCTTAGATATAGATCTCAAGCCTAAACCTGTCTTCGTTACTGCTCTACTAGATTCTGGAGCAGCCGGAAATTTCATGACTTTCAGCTTAGTTGATAAACTACAGATTCCTTGTACATCTCTCAATCACGTGATTTCCCTGACCACTGTAGATGGATGGCCTCTAGCTAATGGAGTGGTCATCAAAGAAACTCAACCAGTACTAGTCCGTATTGGAGCACTCCCTTCCGAATCTTTAAAGTTCTTTGTGATACCTGAGGCTTCCCAAGAAATCATTTTAGGACTACCCTGGTTACACCAGCATAATCACAGGATAGACTGGTGTTCTATGCAGATTCTTTCATGGGGGGCTGACTGTCAGAAATCCTGTCTTCCCAAGATACGACCTGTAAGGAAAACAGTTTCATTAATATCTCCAGCAATTCTTAAGTAGTACCAGATGTTCACTGATGTTTTTTCCAAACAACAGGCAAATGTTTTACCTCCTCACAGAGAATGGGATTGTCCAATCGATCTGTTTCCTGACAAAATGCCACCTCGTGGTCGCACCTATCCTCTATCCTTGCCTGAGACCAAAGCTATGTCCAAATACATCCAGGAGAACCTAGCGAAAGGATTTATTTGTCACTCCAGCTCTCCTGCAGGAGCTGGGTTCTTTTTCGTCGGCAAGAAGGACGGTGGCTTGAGACCTTGCATAGACTACCAGGGCCTTAATGATATAATGGTCAAGAATCGATATCTGCTTCCATTGATCACAAAGTTGTTTGAGAATATGATGGACCCCTTAAAACTGTCAAAGTTAGATCTGAGAGGGGCCTATAATCTCATCCGTATTCATGCAGGTGATGAATGGAAGACCGCCTTTAATACCAGAGATGGATATTTTGAATACCTTGTGATGCCCTTTGGGTTGTACAATGCCCCTGCAGTCTTTCAGGGCTTTATTAATGAAATTTTCCGGGACTTGTTATATGTCTCAGTTGTTGTCTACCTGGACGATATACTGATTTTTTGTGAAGGAAGTATTATCCCATCTGAGGAAGAACCACCTCTATTGCAAATTGGAGAAATGTGTCTTTAGTGTACCCAGTGTGCCATCCTTGGTTATGTCATCTCTGGCTCCAGTCTAGAAATGGATCCCAAGAAGGTGCAGGCAATTTTGGATTGGTCCCGACCTCAAACCTTGAAAGCCATCCAGAGACTGCTTGGGTACGCCAACTACTATAGATTATTTATCAAGGGATTTTCATAATTGATGACTCCCATTACAGTCCTGACCTGTAAAGGTGCTAATCCTGCCCTATGGTCACCTGAGGCAGAAACAGCCTTCCAGCTTTTAAAACAAGCCTTTATTTCTTCTCCAGTTATGCGACAACCAGAACTGGATAGGCCTTTTTTATTGGAAGTGGATGCGTCATCAGAAGCTGTGGGAGCAGTTGTACCCCAGCGTTATGAAGACAATCAAGTTCATCCCTGTGGGTTCTTCTCCAAAAAAATTTCTCCTAGCAAAAGAAATTATGCTATAGGTGAACAAGAACTCTTGGCAGTGAAGTTGGCATTAAAAGAGTGGAGATACCTGCTGGAAGGGGCTAAATTTCCCTTCACTGTCTTCACTGACCATAGGAACCTCCTCTTCCTCAAGAATATCCAGTGTGTGAGCCCTCGTCTGGCCCGATGGTCAATATTCTTCGCTCGTTTCCACTTCACTCTGACCTTCTGGTCTGGAACCCTTAATAAGAAAGCGGATGCTCTGTCTAGATCCCTCCTCTGTGATGACAATTCAGAGATCCAACGTAATGCCCCTGTCTTGGAGTCAAGAGTGTTCGCCACCATACAGTTACAGCCTCCTACTTGGAAGACTTTTGTGGCCCCGGAGTTAAGGAAGCAGCTCCTCACCTGGGTCTATTCCTCTCACTTTGCAGGCCACTCAGGTACTCAGAAGACTCTGGAACTTTTAAAGAGAGGCTATTGGTGGCCATCCATGAAGGCTGAAGTATTAGAGTTTATTTCTTCATGTACCTCTTGTGCCCAGCATAAGTCTTCACGTCAAGCTCCAGCTGGTGAGTTGTTGCCATTACCTATTCCATCACATCCATGGACGCATCTCTCCATGGACTTCGTAATGGATCTACCAAGCTCTCAGGGTTACGCTACTATCTGGGTCATAGTAGATCGATTTTCTAAAATGGTTCATTATGTATCTCAAAAGAAACTGCCTACTGCTCCCAACTTGGCTCATCTGTTTGTCCAACACATATTTCACCTCCATGGTCTTCCTACCGAAATAGTTTCTGATCGTGGTGCTCAATTTGTAGCAAGATTTTGGAGAGCCCTATGTTCTGTTCTACAAGTAAAACTAAACTTCTCCAAGGCTTATCATCCACAAAGCAATGGATCCACAGAGAGGGTTAATCAAGACCTTGAGACCTTCCTGAGGATTTTTATGTCATCTTCTCAAGACAATTGGTCTGTATTGCTACCATGGGCTGAATTTGCACATAATGCCTCCTATCATTCTTCTACAAACCAAACTCCATTCCAAGTTGTTTACGGCCTTCATCCTCGCGTTCCTGAATTTCAAAGCCTGCCTGTTTTTGATGTACCAGTCATGGAGGATACTGTACAGAGATTTGCATCTATTTGGACTCAAGTACTTACTGACTTGGAGAAGGCATCCTCTCGCTACAAACTTCAGGCAGATAAAAAGTATAGGAAGGTGCCACGCATGCAAGTTGGAGACCAAGTCTGGTTGTCCACCATGAACCTACGGCTCAGAGTACCATTGATGAAGTTTGCTCCACGTTTCATTGGACCCTTCTCCATCATAGAAATAATCAACCCTGTGGCTTATCACCGTCAGTTACCATCTTACATGAAAGTCCCAAATTCTTTTCATATTTCCCTACTTAAACCCCTGGTGCTGAAAAAATTCCACAGAGTTCTCCCTGTTCCCCCTCATATCCAGACTGAAAGAGGCAAGGCATTTGAGGTCTCCCAGGTCCTGGATTTTCATGTACGCAGAGGGCGATTGCAATACCTCTTGGACTGGAGGGGTTATGGCCCAGAGGAGCGCTGTTGGACAGATGCCCGAGACATCCATGCTTCCACACTCATCAAGAAGTTCCATGCTGCCCATTCTGAGAAGCCTGGTGAGTGTCCGGAGGCCACCCATAAGGGGGGGTACTGTCACGACCAGGGTTTCTCGGCATGGTGGTTGACGGGTAATACCTGTGAGGTCACTGTGGCGGGTGGCGTCTGGCGGTGGTGATGGTGTTTGGTGTGGGGCATTGGCTGTGAGTGGTTCTGTGCAGGCACATTGTCACTCTGGGCTGGTGAGGCCTGGCAGTGTTTCTGTTATGCCCGGCATTGGCACCGCCATCTTGCCTCCAGCCAGGTGATTCAGTTGTCCAATCCTGGTGGGTCACATGCTCTCTTCGGCCAGTCATGGTGCGGCACTTGGTATTTAGGAAGGTCCAGAGCCTCCCTTCATTGCCAGTGCAACGTGTTTCTCAGTGACAGCTGAGATAGAGTTCCTGAGCACATTACCTGCCTCCTTGGAAACGCTACCTAGCCTGTGTACCTTACCTTCTCCAACCGCTGTCTTCCTTGCAACCTCCATTTACCTTCCTCCTGCCTGAGTACCTGAGTCCACTGTCACCCTGCACCTTGCCTCCACTTACAGTCTGCTAGATTATATCTCCTCCACCTGTATATCATTTCAGCTCACCACACCTGCATACTGGACTGTTTCCTGCCTGTCACTATCTGGACATTCTCCCATTGCTTCACTACTGTTCCCAAGTCCACTTCCGTGCTTTGCCTGGACTTTTACTTTTGCCATTTTCATGTCTACTAAACCACTCATTAAAAGTTCCACATTTTCATTTAAATCTGCTTCTGTGTCTGCTCCTATCACCACCCCGGGTCCACAACAAAATCAGAACCTCACACTCTGTATGTAATGAGCATCCTATAGAACTTTATTATATTTTAACAAACATAAATGCTTGTTAATGCTACAGGCAATGACAAAATTGATGCAAGGCAATTGTCTCAAATTGTGTATGTAGAGGCCCTTTCTCTTTTTTTTCACCTTTTTTTCTGATCTACAGTTTTAAAGCACATTTAATTGTTTTTTGCATTGCGTACATAAAATTTACGCCTTTGTATACAATTCATTATATTGCCCAGGATGTATTAATGTGAAAAGACTTCAATGGCAAATGTGTCATGAAAAGTCATACTATGAAATCAAAAGGGTTTGAATAAAAAGTGTATATTTTAATGCTTGTTTTTTTTTTAAATATATATTTATTAAATTTTCATAAAATGTCATGAACAATTATAGACGGTGTTAAACATATAGCAAAGCCAATAGTGTACATTGGGTCAAGAGTTGAAAAAAAAATACATTAAGAAGAGAACACTTATCTTGATGGATGACAAATAAACAGAATACAGCAATTCTACATATATAAATATAAATCTTAAATTAAATTTTATCATACAATTGAACATTGAACATTATAAAGGTGGAGGAGGAAAAAGAAAGATGAGTGACAATGGAAAAGGGGAGAGGGATATTCACCACTAATGTCACATCTGGTATTAGGATAGAAAACGTAGCTAATCAGCTGGTATACTCTTGATAGTAAATTAA